>JACDOX010000041.1:2927751-3300547 GCA_014549065.1 Cardinalis cardinalis
GGKWWTKWTTCATCAAAAGGGGATTACCTTCAGCTGGCCAYRCCATTGTTTTCCCRTTGTTCAGTAACTAAGGGATCTCAAAGGTTGCTTTCATTTCAATCTCGCTTATAGTTTCCATATTCTCAAAATCTTTTGCCAGGCAATCATATTTATAAGGCTTTCTCGTTTCATCCATCCCAACATTGTGCCAATTSTATTGTTTCAGTAAGTTCTGTCAAATCCAAGATTAATTGAATYCTTCTATTTGTCCTTTCCTTCAGCTATTTTCTTTTAAACCATAATAATCCACTCCATAAAGATCAGTTAATTTATTCTCATCCAAACACAGAATCAACTTCACAACATTCACAAGATCCACAACAATTACTTTTAGTCTGATTCCAAGGTTAAATTTGTTTCTCATGAATTTGGTAGTTTGGCAAATTGTAGAAATTAAGGTTGGATGATTAGCAACATGCTTCTTATTTTTATCTTTCACACTGAATAAATGACTCATTAAACACTTTGGGCCCCATCACTGCATAGCACTTAAACACCTTCTCACATTTAAGAAAGCCAGAATGTCTAAGACAGTGAACTTAAAATGATATGAATATTTATATTTTACAGAGGGGGATGATTATCCACCAGCTTCATTTATGTGCATGCTGACATGAATATGCAAGATTAYGCTGGGCAATTGATATCCTAGAATCATAGAATGATTTGGACTGGAAGGGACCTAAAAGGTCATCTGGGTCCAACCCTCCTGACATAGCAAGAACACCTTCCAGTAGAYCAGATTGCTCAAAGACTCATCCAACCTGACCTTGAACATTTTCAGAGATGAGTCATCCAAAACTTCTCTGGGCAACGAGTTCCAGTGCTGCAGTTCTCTGTTCYAGTGCTTCACCACCCTCACAGCAAAGAATTTCTTTCTGATGTTGAATCTCACCCTAMTGTCTTTCAGTTTGAAGCCATTCCCCCTTGTCCTGTCACTACATGCTCGTGTAGAGAATCCCTCTCCAGCTTTCCTGTAGGCTCCCTTCAGGTACTGGAAGGCCACAATGAGGTCACCCTGTAGCCTTCTCTTCTACAGGATGAACAATCCAATTATCTTAGTCCTTCTGTGTCATAAAGATGCACCATTACACTAATCAGCTTGGCGGCCCTCTTCTGGTTTTGCTCCAACAGCTCAATGTCCTTCCCCTGCAGGGGACCCCAGAGATGGATACAGCTCTGGACTATGTACATGAGTATATTAATATTAAATAAACCAATTATGTTTTACTAAGAAACCATATTTCTAAACAAAATTTACCCAAAGAAAGTCTACTTGATTATTGAGGAAACATATGGCAAGACAAAGGTTGAATTGGTTTTGATCAAAGCACATGTGGTGTTTAGCTGGTTGAATATTAGAAAAGAGTATTTATCACATAAAATATATGAGACTTCAGTAAGCACAYACAAATTTCCTAGATTAACTATAGCTGGGAATGGTTTATTCAAAAAATGGTCTAGTATATCCTTAATCTTCTAATTTTAAAATATATGCTTAAATTGCAATATTTAGTATTTAAAATAAATATGTAATCTAAAAAGCATGGTCCAACCTTTCCTGTATTTTGATATCTATTCCACTCGTTGACAGAATAAATATGAAAATGTGGGTTGCTACCACTTTAAAGTGATATGGACCTGCTGAACAAACCTATTGAACATCWGTAAAATCATACAGTTGAGGTTTACTCTAAACTGTTAAAGAGGGGATGYGGCAAGTTATTAGCATTCTGATACAGCACTTCTCTGGCAAATTGTCATGAGAACAATGAGGCAGAATGCCTATTGTAAGGATAATTAGAATGAAAATATGAAATAATACAGATGTAATTGCCATCCATTATGATTCTTAAAACTAACTTATAATTTGTCTCATTCTCATTGAACAGTGTAAAATATTTAGGGAGATTGAAGAAAAAAAAGAATTCACAGCTGTATTTTGTAGTATTTAGTTGGATTGGCAWGAAATTTCTAAACCTGTCACAAACCCAAGCTGGCATGATGAAATTATATTTATAAACCTTGTTGTTARTGCCTAATACTGGTATTTACATAGATGATGAGTAAAATGCCAGTGTGCAAGCAATGACATAATTATATAGAGTAATAATATAATAATTATGGGAAAGTGAGRATACTTGATGATAAAATATCATTTCAATCTGAAAATATTTGCTGCAAATTTTAAATGATAGTGTTGCTAATTTCTAGGGCATAGCCCTGTGTTTCATTTTTTCCAAAAATTTTGCTTTGAATTCAACTTTCTGAATTAATTATTTCATTATTTTATTTTCTGCATAATAATATGTATAATGAAGCTGGATAATAAAATCACCAAAATAGCAGAAATTGAGGCTGAACAAAATTAGAAGAGAGTTTTTACTCCCAACTCCTTTGCAAATGTTGGGTCAGCTATATCTGTGCCATTTCTGAACAAACACTTTCATAGCCTGTACTGAGGGATCTGAGGATGTTGCACAGCCTCCTGATAAATGGCTTTAGTACTGCACAGTCCTAACTGCTGCACATCCCAGCACAGACCTTCCCTTCTGCTGCTCAATGTCTGATCTGAAATGAGTTTTGAGAAGGAATAAACTCCTTATAAGCTATGGTTTTTATATATGAACACTCCTACTGTCTTTTCCTTTCCTTAGCCTAAATATACTTAACCCGTTAATCTTTTTTTAGTGTTTGATTTTTCCAGACCTTTGAAAAGCCTCCTGCTCTCCCTGACGATCTCTTTAGTTGAACCTCTCTCTTGAACTTGCATTGGCCCATATTTGAAATGCCAAGGATTTATCAGCTCTGAACGCAGTAAAATTGCTGTTTTATACRCAACAATTCTACTTGTGGACCCAAGAATAGTTTTTGCAACCTGTTACTCTGGAAAATCCTGTTCTGCTGATTTTAAATATCCTGTCTTATATGGCTACTACTGAAGTTATCAAGGGTAACARGAGGAACATGTTCTGACTTAGATTTTCATTTTGCTTGCAGTAAATTTTTTGGTGGAAATATGCATCCAAAACAGTATTAATTTTTTTCCAGGTATTTATTAGACAGAATCACAATTTCTTTAGACTTTTAAAGCAGTAAATCTATCTAGGTAAGGTATTTTAAGAATATAGGTTTTTTTCTTTTATTTTAAAGCATATAAATATATATATCATGTATAAGTATAATGCAAAGATAAATTTTATCAGTTTCTGTGGAATAATGTTGCTTTGTTAATATAGTGTCTTTTCAAAGTTGTAGTGAGGAAGGAAAAKAAATTTTATTTTGTGTCTTGTGAAAAGTTTTTCTCATTCAAACWGTGGATATGTTTGCTGAAACCTGTAATGTATTCTAGTACTATTTCAGCTATTTTAATCCACACTAGAAACAATTTTCTTCTGTGCTAACCTCTTCCTCTGAATCAAAACTCCAAAGATTTAATACCAACATTTKATTCTTTACCCCTTTTAAATGGTGTAAGAGGCATAGTGCAATGAAGAAATGCTATCTTCACCAGGTAAAGAGGTACAAAATTCAAACACTGTTTATTTAAATAAATAGCTAAAATGAAAAGAAAGATCCTGAAGTAAATATTTAGAGTTTCTCTTCACAGTGATCAAGAAGTAAAATCATGGATAGAAAAGTTTAAAAGTGGAGGCACTGAATGGGACAAAAACTTTAAGGAGCCATTTCGCTGCAAAAGCCACATAGCTCATTAAGCTAAAATAGCAATTATTGTGTCAAAAAAGAAAACCTCTGCCATTTAGATTCAAGGGATAGCATTTATAAAATGACTCAGCTACCTCTCCATGCCAAACTCATCTATTTTAGGTCTTTGTTTACAACTGACTCATTCATATTCAAACACGGAATAGAAGATCTCAGTTTTTAAATTAAACCACGCAGAGAGGACAAGTGCCTCCAAGTAGCTRCTTTTACACCTGATGTTGTAAGTGGTGTCACAAATGAGCTTTTTGTAGCAGTGACAGGGCACTGTGCAGAAGAGGTGGTAGCTGTCTCCTTGGGGACTGCAGCTGATTGTCACCTGACTAATTGAAATCCTCTGCAATGCCGGCTGCTGCTGGGCTGCTGTGGAGCTGATGGTCCTCCACTCATTTAGCAGCTACTGTATGTCTCAGCCCGAGTCCAAGTGGAGCTAGCTCCCGACAGCCACATCCCCTGGGTGGGCTCTGAGCATGGTGGGCACGGTGGGCACCAGTCCTGGCACAGAGCACGGTGGGCACCAGTCCTGGCGCTGTGACTCAGCGCCTCACTGCCATCAGGCGCTCTTCACCTCAGCTAGAAACAATTCATCTTGCACATCCAAAGATGGAATTAAATACATGKAAGATGCACACAGCATGTTAGGAGTGCTTACCTAATTAAGTCCCACATTCTCATTTATAAATGTCACTCAAGCAGTCGCGGGTGAGGAGTCTAACCCTAGAAAATAAAGTGACAATTTGAAAAGGACGTTGAAAATGAGTCATCAGCAYCACGGTCTGAGAGTTTGTCTTTTGTTTGTTTTGATTTCATTTCATTACATTTCCTTTTTTTATGACTGCATTCCCTTGCTTGTTGAGCTATAAAAAAGAAGAYGTATTTTGCCTGTTTATACTCCGCTCACTCCAAGATGTTAACTGAGTCATCAATAAGCATTTATCTTGGCACTTCCCAAGCATTAACTCTTCATATTTGTCACAGAAAACAGAAAAACAGGAAAGATTTTCTCTTTTTAAAGCTGAGCTCAAGGTTATTCTTGAAAATGGCATTCTGTTTAAACACCAGCATTTCATGGAAATTAGTATCAAAGTTTTTAYTTTTTAAAATGAAATTTTAATTTCAAACATCTGTAAAGAATAGTTATTGACAATGATGTCAAACCATTTTGGATTAAAAATCTATAACTTCAGCAAGTTTTAAYAGGAGTTGTAAACTGACCTTATCAATGTAAAATCAGCAAATGTCATTGAAAATAACAGTACTTTCGATAGGATTTTTAGTGTTAATTTTTCTGTGTCTGTGTGTGTGTTTTTGAAACAGCAGTAATACTGAATAAATTAATGGAAAAGTAAAGATAAAAGAATTGGGACTTACATAACTCAATATCACAAATTGATCTARAGCATACATCCACACTTCAGATACTGGGAGACCATATTCAGTATCTTCCTCTGCCAAAGGAGGTAGAATGAAAGCCCTGGCCTCCTTATGAGTAACATGATAACCTGATTTGGGGCTATAGAGAGGAAATATACATAACACACTAGTTAAGCAAACACTTCAAGGATTAATTTGACCGCAGAGATGAAATAGACATAAAACTATTTTCTGTAATCATGCTTAGGACATTCTTTTAGAAATCATGAAACTTTTTGTTTGATGCTAAATACAGAGTGATGTGTTTTTTAGGAAATGGTCATTGGATATAGTGTTACTGAACACAGTATTGAAATACACATATTTGAAGTTGGAACAAAATTCAGATGGTTATCTATAAAAAATTAATACTGTCTAAAAACCTCTTTCAGTGTCTAAATTCCATTTTTCCCCCTATATTTTCCAGGCTTTTTTTCCCCCCTCAGATATACACTTGTTCCATCAGATTTTCAGTGACAAAGGCTATAACTTTGCCAGGCAGTCTGTTTAATAATTAGCAAGATTTGCACCGTCTCACTGCAATTTAAGCTTTTTTTTTTACTTCCCATCTACCATGAGAGATTATTCTATTACTTTTTAAAAGTCTTTCCTGTTTTTGAAGTTGGAGCCTCTTCAGGGTTAGAAGTCATCTCTCTGTGTGTTGCATAAAGCAAGTATTTCTTTATTTTCTTTTTCTTTCTTTCTCTTTCTTTCTTTCTTTCTTTCTTTCTTTCTTTCTTTCTTTCTTTCTTTCTTTCTTTCTTTCTTTCTTTCTTTCTTTTCTTTCCTTTCTTTCTGTCTCTCTTCCTCTCTTTCCTCTAGCTTTTTCTTTCATTTATTTCTTCTTTTTTGTTTTAATTTGTTTTCCCTGTTCATATACATCTGTGTGCTGCTTTTTTTATTCCTCAACAGCATGATACTGTTGACTCATGAGCTAAAATATTTTCTGAAGAACTGTTAACTGAGGCAGTCATTTCCTGTCCGGTGTTTATGCAGTCAACACTTCCTGGGGACATCTGTGAGCTGTGAACCCTTCTCTGCAGACCACCTGCCAGTAAATTATATGCTGTAATATTCCATACCAATGCCAAAGTTCTCTTTGGAACTCTACATGGATTGTGGCATTTTTTTAACCTCTCCATATCAACACTGAATTGATTTTCAGACAATGTCACCCTGGGCCTAATATTTTGCTATTTAACAAAATTTGCAAAAGTATAAGAAAGTGAGGCAAAGTGAGATGAATGTCTTTTCTACAGATATAAAAAACATCCAGAAAAGTAATGTTTCAAGTTCTTACTTTTCTGATAGTCTGGTTTCCAGATCCTATTAGAAATGTCTGGTTTCCTATCCTATAAAAAACATGGTGATTTTACAGATGCATGTGGACAGGACTAATACAACACCAGTGTCCATTCACTGGTAGGTTCTGGTGCACTCTCCTGAAGTGTGTAAAACAAGTCAGTGGCAAAATAGCTCCAGAACCCACATTAAAATAGGGCTTTGTCAGCTCCTGTTTTGTTGGTTTTTTGTTGTTTTTTTTTCTGCACTTTATTTACCATGTAATCATCTTTGTTCTCTGAGASAGTTCTAGTCAGTCCAGAATTCAGGACAGTACAAGTGCTCAYTCACTCTTTGTATATGCAGTGGGACAGAGCAGTATTTTCTGGCTTGGGATCATGGATGTGGAACTGGATCCACTACCATGCGCCAGCTCCATGACATAAAGTTCTCTGCTAAAAGAAAATCATAAGCAGGAAGAGGCTGGTGGATCTTCAGAGTATCCCAGGGGGAGTGCTGGCTGACCTGCATGCCTTCTCCATAATCTGAGCATACCCACAACAAACACTCCAGTCTTTCAATTCTGTCCTTGTTTCAACATATGCTGCAGATAAGCTCTTTTTCTGCTCCTACTCTTTCAAAGCCCAGAGAACATTTCTCTTTTAATGATTTCTTTTGCTCAARCCTCAGTTTTAGACCCAGAAGTTCTTGTGACAGCAGGGAGTGGTGGAATAGAAGAAGAACACTGGCAAAACCTTACAATAATTGCAATTTCACATACACAGAAATACAGCCTATATTTTTATCAAGATTGATACAATACAGGTTGCAACATGGTACCCGAACTGCGTGAGCACAGGATAACAGCAAATGCCTTGGCAATACAGGAACAGATGAAGCCAGGGCTCTGGACATGTAGCTGCAAATCAGAAACAGTCAATATCAAATCACTAGAGGAAAGCTGGGCAGAGCTAGTTTATAGGGTAATRAAGAGAACAAAAACATACATGTAGCAAATTTAAATCACCTCATATGCTGTCAAAACAAAAGTAMCAATGTGGAAGTTAAATGATGAAGGAATGGGTGATGAAAGAAAAAAGGAGAGGAAATATAAATATTTTCTAACATTGCCCCTGGTTTAAGGATGATATGTCTCATCAATGCCACTATTCATCTGCAGGAATTCTTCTGTTCTCTTTGCTAGACATTTTTTTTTCACCTGCATGCAATCTATTTTTCTACCTAATTATATATAGTGTGATATATATACTATAYATACACTTCAACACTTCATCTTGGTAAAGAAATGAAGAATTTTTAAAAGTTGGTTTGTGTGTTTTTGCTCCAGTTTTTATAAATGAMAAGGTGATTGATACCATAGAACTAAACCAGATGGGTAATGCCCTATGGATAKCTAGATCAATAGATATTTCGATAGATTGATATTTCCCCTGTATTTGATATTTGTTWACTGGAATGGAATCCTACTCTGTATAACTGATTAACTTCATTGATTTAATAAAACTAGAGGGATTTATTAAATATTATAGACAAGGAAAGAAGTAAAACTCAGATATTGCAAAGATATAATCAACATATATCAATAAAAAATATTACTTATTCAATATTAAAAGAAGCCTCCTCTGTGCATTTGTTTTTCAAGACTGTAAACTTACAAAAATTGTTGGAAAATACAGATCACTAAAAAWTAATGTTCAGAMTACTAAAKACAATTTCAAGGATTARTAARTTCCTAAGAATAAGAACTTGCTTTTGCTGCATGGATATGAATTTGATATATATCATTATCATGTCCACAAAATTCAATTGAGAATAATAATAAATCCTGAAACCTGAAATCACAAACTTGATGAAACTCACTTTTTGTGAAATACAGCTCCTGCTGCTTATGAAATACTTGAGCAAGATTTTGCTACTGTAAATTTGAATCATTTATGCTGTCYATGAAAAATCTGGAATGTAATACTTCTCTCAACTGCCTTCTCAGGAGCACACTGAAATAGAATCYGAGAATCAAGCAAATTGAAAAAAATATCCTTAAAATCATTGAGTTCTACCATTAACATAACACTTGCAAGTCCATTACTAAACTGTGTCTTAAATACATAGGACAATATTTTGATACATTTGGTATTAGTATGTTTTTAAGATGGGGAGCTGCTGTTTCATAATGGCATAGAGTTATAAATRTAAATAAACTTTTTCTTGTATCATAAATAATCTGTATACACATAYATGCACACATATGCTTCTGCAAAAGAGCAGTCATATGCAAGATACTGATCAATGATAACGAGACACTTTGATTCCTCACCTCCTTTCTTTTCTAGAGTACTGCATTTCTTAGGAAACCAGATTAAGCGGAAAATGAAATGCTAGCATTTCATACTAGCAATGGTCATCCAGTCTTACTGGAGAAAAGCATAAGTAAAAGAAAAATATTGTTGAAATGTATTTCTCCATATTGCAGAAGACAASGATACAAACATGTTGATGTTTCAAGCAACTGAGTGGTCACAACAACCTGAGATTCTTTGATGACTTTAATCATTGGTACTCGCACAAGGCACTGCCTCCAGTATTCACTGGATCAACCACAAAACAGCAGCAGAACTAGATTGTTCCTACTGAAATTATGAGAGAGGGAAATCTTCTGTATGAGGAACTGKTAACAGACAATTATTTTTTGGACTGTGAAACACCAGCCTTTGAACCAGACCTGATCATGATGAGGAATGAGCACAACCCATGCTTTAGTAGATTATCTCATGTTTCTAACTCTTTTCCTTGATTATTTTGAGAGGATTGGAACTCCAGCAACCAGAGCCTGAGTGGTGCCAGAGTTTCTGAAGAACTTGATAATCAAAACATGTGAACTACTTCAAAGACTATTTTGGTTGCTGAATTAGCTTTAAAGCTCTGGCCTAAGTAGGAAGTGATTTTCTCAGTTGAGGAATATTGCTCATTAGAAATATGCTGCTTACATGCCAGACCTGCTTCTGGACTATGACCTGTGAGGTGTGACCACTTTCAACAGAGGCATGTCCATCTCCCTCCTAAGTTTTATAGTCTCTGCATGATTTATCCTGTAATTAATGTTTCCCACACGTCATATTCTCATTTCCATGTGTCCAAGCTAGAATACAGTTAAAATTATTTATATTTAGATTGCATTACTTCACTCACTTATTATTTCTATGTGAAGTAAACAAAGTAGTGAAATAGAAATGTACCAGTTTGAGCTGGTGTGTTTCACAAAGCCGTTTATCTCTACCTATTTATTTTTATTATCAACTCTGTTAAAGAGGGATCATACAAGAAAATACCTAAATAAGAGCTAATTGAAAATTATTGTTACTTTGAACGTTTTCATTTTTTATAAGATTATTTATTAAAATGGACATGTTCAAATTTGCTAAAAGCCTTTTTTAGATCTTAGGAATTTGAGTATGTGTAGTACCTTAATATGATCTATGAAAAATATGCTGTGTCATTCTGAGGATCCTCAGCTGTTTTCTATTCAGAGAAACATACCTTGACCTTTAACAACAGCCAAGCTAAAACTGATAAAACCCCAGGAGTATACMTTGTTTTGCAACACAAATGTTGTATTACTTGAACCTGTCTTTCCCAGTAATTCAATTACACAGTCAGAAAGAAAAGCTTTGCAACCTCCCTATGCTTCAGTCTTTCACTTTAAGTTGTCCTGACTTCAGTATCATAATAATGGTGAGACAAATGCTGATGAAATGTACGTGACTAAGTTCTCACAATAAAATAAAATTTCATACAGCTTGACTACTAATTGGAAAGAATAACTTAGTATAATTGTACACTGTATAATAGGGCAAGGAGTAATGGGTACAAATTGAAAGATGGGAAATTCGGGCTGGATATTAGGAAGGAATTTTTTCACTGTGAGAGTGATAACACACTGGAACAGATTGCCCAGGGAGGTTGTGAATGCCCCAAACCTGGAAGTGTCTGAGGCCAGTTTGGACAAGGACATGAGCAACCTTGTAAAGTGAGAGGTGTCCCTTCCCATTTGTGGGAACTGGGACTAGATTAAAGATTCCTTCCAGACAGTAACATTTTACCAGTATATGATTTTATAATACAGTTTTAGGCTTAGACAMCCAAAGGTGCAGACAAGGCTGAACAATATCTATAGGGAACTGCCATTTACATGGCTGAAACTAGTTAAAACTGCATGAGCTGCCATCCATTGATTCCCAGGTTTTCTGCCTTCGATGTTAAAACCTGTCCAGGTTTGCAGTTATAAAAAATCACTATTATTGTACCATTTCTATGTGTCCCTGTATCACTGGAGAGTTGGAAATTTGAAGATGACAATTTTCTTTTTCTTCTCACATTTTTCATCTTGCTTCCATTCRTCTCTATGAGGATACACATGTTCAATCAAATTTTTCTACCATGTTCTTTTGCTTTTGARTCAATGGTTTATTTTTCCCTTCAAGATGATAAATTTTTTCAAGCACTCTTGTCCCTGAAAAATAATTTKTTCCATGTCAATTCTGCCTGTTTCCTCAGCTCTTTTCCTACCCTATTGTGCTTTCTTGTTTCTATTTTTCCTYAAGTTTTTTTTCCTTCTACATCACTCAGCATCTTGATAGCCCTGGTCAATTAGTGCTATCAGTGCGCTATTATTATTCACTATTACTCTCCCATAGGGCACCAGCAACACAGTAGAAGTTTTATCCTGCCTTTTCTTTTTCTGCTTCTTGTAACATCAGAAGCAATGGCTTCATAATATCTCTGTCCAGGTACTGTTAATCATATTTTGCAGGTTTTGTCTGTTTGAGGAGAAATTATGTCAGTTTTTCACGAGACAAAAAGTRTCTGAGTCCTAGGACTCTAAGGACTTAGTTCTGATAGGAATTTTCTTGCTTTCARGTGACAAATTCCCATTGATTCTAATGGGACTTGAGATCACAGTGCTTGATGCTCATGCACGCATCTCTCTATACCAATAGTTCATATTCACACGTTCACACTGCACAGTCAAAAGCAGTCAGCCAATGACAGAAATCCATCAAGTCCAGTCACACAAAGAACAGAAAAATGCATCAGCAGGCACGTCTAACATTGATATCTGTGTACATATATGAGTACAATAGGAGACAGCAGTAGCAGTTTAGAGGTAACTAACCAGTGGTGCTACAATGCTAACATGATCAAAACCTATTTATTTGAATCAGGTTTCTGATTCCTTTTCTACAAAATTTCAAAGGCCTGATTGTATATAAGGACATGATAAAGTGGACAGTGTATGTGACTCTATGCTGTAAAGAGACAGTGTAATGTGATTCCACAAATCAAATTTGTCTATTAAAATGTAAAAAGAATGAATGTCATRTTTTGGACTATTTCAGCTGCAAGTGACTACCATCCCAATTTTGATAGAGATACAYATTTACAGTAAGCAGGAGTCAGAGATCTCATATTGCTGTCATGTTACAATTTTTTTTCCCTTCCATTTTCATTGTTTTGCAGCATAGAAGGCTTGAGACTGATACAATATGAGGAAAAGGGAAAAGTTGTTGGCTATTTAAAGACTAGCAACTAGAATTTACATACTGTTTACCAACTCTGATGGAATGATAGAGGAAAAAAAATTGCAGAAGTTACCACAGGTAAAAAGTTTTCTTTTAAAGGAAAAAGCATGGATTCCTTTTTCAGAATCGTAGAGTATTTTATGTTACAGAAATGTCTGGAGATGTCCTAGTCTGACCCTCCCCTCAAAGAARGTCCAATTAGATCAGGTTGCTCAGGCACATGTTCAGATCAGTTTTTAATTCAGTGATTGAGATACCACAACAACATTGGGCAACCTGTTTCAGTGTTTAACCATCCTTATGAGAAAAAAAATTCCCTTTGATTCMTTCAGAACTTCTTTGCTCCAACCTTTATCGACTGCCTCTCTTCCTGTCCCTGTGCACTTGGAGCAGAGAGTCTGGCTCTGTCTTCTCTTCACCCCTCATTGGTTACCTKTTTTTCTTGAGGTTGAATAACCTCAGTTCTCTCATCCTTTCCTTCCAATCATCTTGTTGCCTTTCCACTGGACTTGTTCCAATATGACAATATGTTCCTTGTATGAGAGAGCCCACAACTGGACACAATACTCCAGATGGGGTCTCAAAAGCGCTGAACATATGAAATGTCCACCTCCCTGGAGCTACTGGCAACAGCTTGGCTTCTTTGCTAGAAGGTTTCCACTCATGCAACATGTACATCAGCTCATTTTCCTTGGCACTGCTTCCTATCCAATTTCTACTGTTCGTGTGGTAATTTTGTTACAGAGGCAAGACTTTGCACTTGCCTCTGTAGAACTTCATGACTTTTCTGTCAACCAACTTCTCCAGCCTGGTGAAGCCATTCAGAACCTGCAGCATAGTGAGCACTCCCCCCAGTCAAGGTTGAGCGAGTCTCATTGAGAGAGCCCTCCATCACATCACTGAGGTAATCAATGAAGACGCTTCATCACCAAGGTTAAAATATTTTTTAAAAAGTGGTTTTTTSACAGATAAGGAAAAATGGAAAAAGAGAAGTGTCTTCATAAGAAACAGCACTTTCTCTGTGTAGCAAATAATTCTGAAGCAGGGTCTTTACTTGTCCATTTGGTTATATTGTTTATATTGTTTATTATATTAAATTAATATTATTTATAAGTTGTTAAAAGTACTCAGTCAGCACTGTTCTGATGTGATATGAAAGATAAAAAAAGAATCAGTATTATTATTGTGTATGGCTTGTTCAATTYAGGGTTTTTTTTGTATGTGTGTGTTAGGCCTTAACAAAATGTATCAAAACTGCAGAGGCAAAACCTGAAGTTGTTCCAGGTGACTTTCATYCTTGCACATATGACCAGTGAAATACCAGTACTGTTTAGACTGTGACACTAACATCATCCATCATCTTAATCTCCTTATATCACCTTCTAACAAGYATCTTACTGAGAAAAGGAAATTATTTTGTGACAGATCATCAACTACTGTTTTTATCCAGTATTCCCAGGATTTTGTCTGCCTGCTTTCCAGCTGGTTGTGTATGAAGATCTAAAAGATACAGAAATGTCATTTATGTTAGGCACCAGTTAAATTCCACATTTTTTCTCTCAGTATAAAAGCTATTACTTCTACCTAGGTAAATCAAGTGACTTGGCTTCTATGTGAACCAATGCCTTCAACACAAAAAAAGGAAAGAAAAAATGTCCTAGYGCAATTCACTCTTGCTAAAAATGAGTTTACATGTTATAAATTTAAGRTTAAATGAAATGCTTAAGAAAAATAATGAAGAATTACCATGTCAGCATTTCTTCCCTTTTCACCACTTTCCCACTAATAAGCAGGTGCTCTGACCAAGAACTGGAGTTAGGGATTTAGAGGATTACAGGGCTCTGAATTGTCCCAATGCATKTTAGGAAAGCACTAAGTTCCAGTGCTCACTGGGACATATGATTAGAGATTTCCTAACATGTCTGTACTCTGCTGAGCCATGAAGAGTGATAGTTTTGTGGGTTTTTTCTAGTGATGTAACTAAAGAAAATATATAAATTCTARTTGTCTGTGCTTTTTTTACAGTGTAGAGCAGTTAACCAAGCAATTTATTGTAATACGTCCTTCAGTTCACAATGTTCTAAAATATTATAAAAATAGTAAATTTTTAAAAATTAACAACTTCTGCTTTATATATATGTGTGTGTGTATAAAAATACATGAATTGGGAGTGAAAGAATAAAAAGGCAAGAAAATAAAAATAATTATTATTATTTTTATTTTATTTAAGTATATTTGACCTGAGAATATTTTGCTGCATGGGCATAATCCTAAATACACAACTTAAGCAAATACCCCCAGTTTAGCAAAAGAACAGAAATTATTAGAGTGTATTTTTTTAGTCCTTGTGTTAYAGAAGCTGTAATTCAGCCCACTAGCCTTCTACAAATCATGCTTCTTGAAAGACTAGAAATTCAAGATGTAATACAGCTGATTTAGCAGCAAAAATATATGTATAGAGTAGTAAAAGGGATGTCACACAGCTCTACTTCTGTCATGAGAAATATAACCAATGTGGAGAATTTTACTTTACAGCTGACTTTTCTGAGTTCTGTTGATTTGTTATAGGTAAACTGTAATTGAAACTTTTTTTGTCTTTCTTTTTGTCTTTTGTCTTTGAGAGATACAGAAAAAACATTTTTTTTCTCAGAAAATACTTTTTTTCCCCCTAAGAAAATCCACTGAAAAATTATTGGATTTTAACAATACAAATTAAAACCATGTTTGTAAGCCCTACACTTTGAAGAATTTCCAGAGGGTGGTGACATGACCTCTAAGATTAGCCATGTCTGGTTCTGAATATAAGCACAAATACCACTTATCTATATCCTCTGTATCTTAATGCCAAGACCTCCCAGAAGATGCTTTTACACAGGGTGTTCACGACTGGAAATGATACAGTAAATAAATGCACTAACTCATGCAACACATCATGTTGTATTTTCTGTAGCAATCAACGACTTTTGTGAATGTTCTTCAGGTGCAAGTGTTGAGGGAAATTTAATTTCTGTCACTTTCTCTAACAGCTTGCCAGCATTTAAAATTACAATTTATAAGGTATCAATGATGGCTGTCTTTTTCCACATCTTGTAAGTGCTTTTGTGGCTAACCAGGCATGACACCGAGTAGCTCAGATTTCAACCAAACAAACAGAAGCTGAGCCATTGACTAAAAAAAACCCAACCAAACAAATAAATAAAATGGAAGTTCTAAAAAATAAACAGGAAGAAATAAAGAAATTAGACAAAAATGAAACAAAATCCCARASCAAAACCAAGAGCAAAGTTAATTACTGTAAATACATATACATCAGTTTCATATTCACTTATTGCAGGTACAAGTGACTTATTTTTAATGAGTAATAAATCAAAGAACACTTACAAGTCAGAAGCAATTTTTTGATTAAAAATTCTTAATATTAGTGACATATAGGRGATAATTAACAAAATGTCGATTGGAAAAATCAGTGATTTTTCACAAACTTATTAATAAAACATTTCCTTTGGTATAATATTTCTATTAAAAATTCCAGGAAATATATTCTTTGAAAAAGTAAAAAAAGTTATACAGTAATAGTATTTTTAACAGCATATTAATAGGCYGTTTAAAGTTTTTGTACTAATAAATTACCTTTCTACTGCAGTTCCGAGGAAAGGAGGTTCAAGCCAGTGATAAATGAATACTTGCAGGTGATAACTCACATGGCACCAAGAAAGAGAGTTCTTTGCCTCTCAGGAAGTGTGATAGAGTGCATCACTTGTCTTTTTGCTTGTTCATTCAAAATCCTTGATAATCTCATGATGAACATGAGCAAATGATTACTTCCACGCTTTCTAGACTTACCTACACAAATCTCTTGGCTGTCCGTGTGGCTGCTGGCCAGGGAGAGCACAGAGAGGGCACCCCAGCTTGTGCGCTGAGCTGGGGCTGCTCCTGGAGACCGGCCCTCCTGGATGAGCTCCCCGGAGCTGGAGGTTGTCTCTGTGCCCTCAAACATCTCCTCCAGGAGCTGGCACACCTGGGGGCATGCAGAGGCTTGCTGGCACCCAGAGCAGAGCAGAGGCTGCCACATGGCCACTACAGGAGATGCCAGCAATTGGGAACAGGAGGGGAGTGGGCCCCGCTGGCTAAATTTCATGCCTAAAGCAACAAACTTTTTAGTCTGAGAATAGCACTTGTAGGATTTCACCTGTATGTAACTAAACTGCTGGTAAGATAAGGTATTTCCAGATGAATATGTGGGGAAAATTTTTAGTGAAATGGTTTTGGAAGCGGAGACAACAGATTTTGGAAAATCCCCAGTCTCCTAGTTCAGGGTGCCTGGGATGAGGCAGCTGAAAAATAAGGGTCCTTGGGAAGTCAAGGATGCAGGATTTTGTGATTCTACTCCTAAGAAAAGGATGTGAACAAGGCTAAAACTAACAAGCAAAAAGAAGGACAAGAGAGCTGGTAAAAAAAAAACAAACAAACAGTTGGGAAAGGGAACTTCAAAACTGATTTGTCTTGTTAGCAGGTCTCATGGAAATATCACATTTCTCTGCAAGTTTGATCTCAACAAATTCTGGCAGAATAAGGTTACACTAGAAGAGGTTCTAGTGGTTTTTCTAGTAAGCAAGACAAAGAATTTAAGAATGGAGTTTGGGGAGTTGAACCATGACCTGAACTTAGTGTGCCATGAAGCTCCATGGCAAAATAGTTATCTGAATTTTTCTGGGTCCCTACAATATATTTGCTGCTTRTGATCACCTTAAAAACCTGGATACTTCTGGCAGAAATTCTCACAAAAATTCTGTCAATGCATTTAAGTTATATATTATATTTAAAGAAAAGTAAGGTGCAAAAAMCCATGCATAACTCGTTTAAATAAGGACAGAACATTACATTGTTCATTYTAGCATTTATCTCAGTTTACCTACTGGAGAGATAATGGAAAAGTAGTGTTATAAGAGTGGATTTATTGATGCCTTTAAAAAACTTTAGCATGCTAGCAAGTGATGAGCAGCATAAAAAGTACATAAGGAAATTCTTCTTCTTTCTTCAAATCATAGTTTGGATACTGGGCAACACAAAAATCCCTAGCCTTAAAAGCTTAGTATTAATAAAATGTAGCTTTCTATGATTTTAACTGAATGAGAGGCTAGGTGGGAAAATATGTCAGAGAAAATGTGACCGTATAAGAGGAGACTATACCAAAGTGCAAGTACATAAAAATTAGGCTGTTTTTACTGCCATATAAATTACATTTCATAACTTTGAAAACATTTGGGGGTTGACTAGGTCTGTAAAGGTCCCTTCCAACCCTTACAGTCTATGACTCTATGGCTATGATAGCATTGCAATGTTGATTATGTTGTTTCAGGTTCAGGCTTTCATGTCTTGACAGATATTTGCATTTTTTTGAGAGAACCTAGTTAACAGGCATGCTCATCATAACTGAAAGGAGAGTTTAGCTATTGGTAATACTTACCCATACAGATCCACAAGTCCCCTCTAATAATTTCTCATTTTATATTTTCAGTATTGTTTGCATTTTCACAAATTCATACTATGATTCATATTTTGTTTAGAGTTCCTTATGAAGTACAGCAAAGCATTTTTTAAAAATCTGTTTTAGGGCTAACTTGGATGTTAGGGAAAAAACAGACTTCACACACAAGATTGTCAAAGCAGCAGGGATTTGAAAGTGCTTGAAAGGAAATATGGAAAACCAGCATAGCAGTAACAAATAGGGAATACCAGGCACAGCAATGTCTTAAATTGTACCCTGATTTGAGCTTAGATTACTGAATCTTGGGCCACCTACAGAGTGGCAGAGCACTGAAGCACCTTTGGAGAATAAATATCTTCTTGAGTAGAGCATAATAATGATAGTACTCACTTTTTTACCTACTACCCAAGAAATGGGAAATTTGGGGTTTTCAAATCAATCATGAACTGCATTCCAGAACAGTAATTACAGAATGTTATTTCTAGATATAAGTAAAAGAAAACAGGCTATCAGTACAAGTCCTGTATAAGACACTGTATAAAAAAGACTATTAAGAGAACAAAAGTAAGTTGTGGATTCTAAGAACTAACTGTTCAAGCATACACTGGCAACCTGACTTCAATTCCCAGGTCTTGCAATCTTTAATATATTTAACATTTTTGAAAATAGATATATTCAAATATTATAGAATAATATCTTTATCCTACAAGTATAGCCTCAATACMGAGGGATCAACCTTCCTCAGTGAAAATATTAGACAAATCATTGTTTTAGGAAATCTAGTTTTGAATCCTTTCTGTGCCTGATTATTTTTATCACTTGCTTCCTCAGAGGGAGGAACTAAACCAAAGGCTGTTGTGCCCAGATCTTTCATCCCGCTTGACGAAATCATCCACATCCCCTGTGCTTTGTGCTGAACTTTTGGCTGTGGCTGTTGTTAGAAAAGGACAGAAAAGGCCTGATAAATTATGCATACAATGAATTATGGTGTGTTTAGATAAAGCTTTGCCAAGGTGGTTGCTTTCAGACCAGGATTTTTAAAAGTCACAAACAGATAAGTCCTAGAGAGCTCTCAGTTTGAGGAGGTAGCWTCTTAGTCAGTTTTAAGTTCCTCGACAATTAGGCAGCAATTCAAATGTGCAAATAAGCATGAAATTTTTTTTCTAAATATTGTTAACGTTGTAGTCAAAGAAATTTTAGTAAAAAATTTCTGATCTCAGATCAGATTACAATGGTTTGGTGGTTACGCTGATATATCTATACTATCTATATCTATGTCTAAATCTATATCTTTTCTATCTCTAGCCACTGYAGAATCTGTTGCTCTCTATTTCTATTGCTGTCTCTACCTGTTGATATTTACATGTAATTGGGGAATTCATTAATTGATAATGGTTTTGGATATTCTCCCAAAGTTTAATGGGTAGATATTCAAGGCTAAACAAGTCACCCCACAAACGCTTTACATTTAGAAGAGTGGGATAAGTACCTCCAGAGTTTGATTTGTTTGATCCTAAAAAAAAGCATCTAAATTGGACTAGATAACTTCTATTTGACTTTTCCTAATATTATTATTCATCCAAGGCCTTTAAAGGGCTTCTAAAAACAAGTCTCAAACACACACACAGAGGCACACACATATTACATGTCACTATACAAACATACTAGAGTTGATTATGGCCCCTGAATTATTTTTTTCTTTTAGGKGGAAAAACATTATTACACTTATGTATATAATTATATATGGTAATAAATATATATAGATTTATTAAAGTCTAYATATATACAACTGAACTTGTTTTTTGCTTGGTTTCGTTTTGTGTTATAGTGTGTATGTAKATACACACAATACATAAAATAGTTGTCAAAGCAACGGAAATAGTCTGAGGTACCTCAGCAGCAACTAATTCCAAACGTGACATTTAAGGGTAAAGTACATAGTAACMGCATTCATTTAGTCTACAGATTGCCAAAATCTTACAGCTACACTATCTCTTCAAACAATAGCATGCTGTGCTCATTATGTATTGGAGGGCATATATAAGTTCCTATAGTTAGATACATATTGTTTCTCCCCAGATGCATGCTGTGTAGCATCAGTGACTTCAGCTTATTTTAGCTAATATAAATTAGGTTAGAATCCAGACAATAGCTGTACCTTTCTTGGGTAAGGAAATATCTGTTTATTTCAAAAAAAATCAATTTTTAGTCATAGAATTTTCATCTATTGGATAAAATGATTTCTAGATTCTTAGCATAGAAAGGCTGATGACCACAGCTTCTTCAAAGTAGGCTATAAAATTATTTTTATTTGCTTAGTCTTTACTCTGTATTGCGTGTATGTGTTAGAATCACAAAGTTCTACATAACTTTGAAAGCACCTTGTCCTTGAAGTAAAAAAGAATAATATTGGCTTCAATTTTTTTTAAATTTTATTTCTGCTCTTCCCATCCAGAAAGCTAGTCAAATAGACTCTGCTGCATGAGTAAAACAGATGACAGAGGAACACATCACACTCARTGTCCTTGGGCATATTTTGTTGACTTTAAATAGTATCTAGCACTTCATGACAGAAAATCATTTCCATTTCAGAACTTTAAAAGCTGAAATAACAGAAGGATAGGTAGGCTTACAGTGGTTCACTAAATRCACAGGAAGAAATGCTTCAAAATATGTCCTTGTCTGAAGTCTTTCATGCATCAATCAATAGGCTGAGAACCTGAATTACAGGTACTATTTTAATAGAAAAATGGAACTTTAATTTTAATGGCAAAACCCCTGTGTTCCTTCTCCTACTGAACTATGCAGAAACGTGGTGACTAAAACTGTTCACATTTTGTTGGTCTGAGARGACAAGTACAAGAATCTGCCCCAGCACATTGTTCTAAAACTAACAATTTATTAGTGAATGTGCGTCAGTGCTCYTGTTATATTAAAGATTTGTGTATATTTGTCTGTTGAGGAAAAAGAARGATAGAATTTCCATTCCTTTTTTCCTTTTCAATAAAGTTCTTGCAATGTGAGTTGTTTCTATCRAAGTTTAGAAGTATAGCCTTTCCCATGTGAGAGATGAAATATGCTGTAAATTGTTACAGAATGCTATTCTTGCAGCTCCTTTATGATAATTAAACAATTTTCAGTCATTATAAAAATACKTTTTCCTTTGTCCATTTTCAGATAGAGGTCTTAACTCACCTAAATTTAGAAAGCGTCTGCATCCAAGAAAGTCACTTCTGGCACCCTTCAAAGTCACTGAATAGAACAGGGTCTTTTAAGGTGCCATCTGACAGGTGAGTAAGTTCAGACGACATTACATTAATTTAAWCCTAAAGTGTTCCTGTTGACTATAAAGGAACTTCAGATGTCAGTTTAAGACACAGCAGCCTCTATTTTAGGCTCTGCATTGGTCAGATTATTCCTGTTTAAAATGTCCACTTTCCATCCACAGAGTCAGTCAAAAGGAGGCAGTACAAATGGAAGAAAGAAAAAACTCACTGAAAACAGAGCCCATGGCGCCTTCCATTCTCTGCTCTGCCTGCTGATGGAAACTTTGTGCAAAGCGTATGCAGTTTTTAGAATGTCTGTCCTATCACCAGCCAAGACATCCACCAATATTCATGTGACTTGATTTCAATGTTCTGAATCCTCACAGACAGAGCAGTTTAAAGCTTTGCCTTTTTTGACTAAYGAACAATGAGTTCTCAATGTGCTTTTTCTTGATAAAGCTTATTATAGATAAGAAACAGTGTCACATGTGTTTGCATGAATAGAAAATCAAATACCGATCAAAAGCCATTAATTATCTATGATATTATTTCCAAAGAAATGTTAATAATATTGATCTTTTAGAGAATAATCAATAAATTTTGAGAAAAGTAAGAWAATATAATCAAATAAGCAATGAATTCTGAAGTACTTTCTGAGCTGCAAAATATGTTTAAAGTCAAGACATTTGAACATATAAATTAGGTATATTTATGAAGTAAAACATTTGACTTTACATACTTTATTTTGAAGTTACTGCTACTTATTCTTGAACACAAAATTAACCATATGCTGACATGTTCTTTTGACTTGGTATAGTTTATCTATTTGATATGTGGGTAGACTTGAAAAAATACACATGAAAACATCTAATACATGACAATTTTTTTACAGAATCAAAATAAATCTCTATTACAAAGTATCAGATCATTAGTAACCTATAGCCATAAACATTAGGAGATATTTGGATATTTATAGGTGACCACTGGAGAACACCTTAAGAAGTTATTTCTCAGTGAAAATTTCATTTCTTTAACTACCATATTTAATCTACTGCAGTGTAAAGTAAAATGGATAAAATACAAGATGAAATTATTCTGAGTGCAAAAAACCCCATTTTTATTTCTGCTTTGGATATGTCAAAAATGAGCTGTTACTTTTCATGGACATAACTATTTTATTCTGTTACTATTCATGGAATGAATAGAGATTTAAAAGAAAAGGAATCTATACAAACCAAGTACAAAGCAGATTTATTTTTTAATACTTGGATAGCATTAGATAGATATTTTTCAGTGCATCAGAAAACATGAAAAACTGCTACCTTGATGAAGTCACCTCTCCTGCTGAAAACAGCAAACAGGGAAGYATTTAGCCTACTGTGGGTAATACACAATAAAAGTTTATCTCAATTGACAGGACAGTTTCTCTGTATAGAGCATGACATTACTTTTCCTGTGTTTTGAGCCTCTTCTGTAAAAATCTGCACATAGTTACAGTGGTGGAACTCTTTAACCTTGGCACATCAGTCTCGATGTCTCAGTTGTAAATTGTTTCATTCTAGTGTTTGAGAGACTGGCTGTCAAAAAAATCCACTCAAATCTTTATTTCAAATGAAATATAAACATTCAAGTGTATGAGAAGAAAATCTAGTAAGAATAAAAAACCAAAAATAGTGAAAGATCACATTGTGGTTTATT
This sequence comes from Cardinalis cardinalis, assembly GCA_014549065.1. NCBI lineage: Eukaryota > Metazoa > Chordata > Aves > Passeriformes > Cardinalidae > Cardinalis > Cardinalis cardinalis. The sequence goes on from JACDOX010000041.1 coordinate 2,950,257, forward strand.
TTCTCAACATCCACACTTTTGACTTTATGAATTCCTGTCACAATACATAYGTAGAAGCTTTGCAAAATGGCTCTGTCAGTAGTGGAACCAACAATACTTTGATTACTGCAGGTTTTGCTTCTTTATACTGAGGTTCTATGAGGATCCTCAAGAGATTACTGCAGCTTTTTCTGTCTTGCAGTGTTGTCTGTGAGAATTAGTGTGTCTTCTCTGTATTTAGCCACTAGTTCCCAAAAATTTGCTGTAATCAAGTCTTTTTCCTTTGTTTCTGTAACTTATATTCCTCTGAAAAAGAAAGACTCAAACTAGTCAAAGGTTCAAAAGGATATGGGTCTATAATGTGATTTGTGGACTTTTTATCTTTGTTTTGGTTTTGGTTGTTTCTGAGACTTTTGGGGGAGGGGGTTGTTTTGTTTGTTTGTTTTTCCAGAAAAGTATAACATGATGTTATTAAAAATATTTTATTTACCAAGGGGGAGAGGGAGAAGGAAAGACACCCCTCCCCCTTGAAAATAGAGAAAAAAATACTTGCTATTGTTAATGATGTTCTAAAAGCATCACTACTTTCCTTAAAAGTCTTTTGTGCTGATAGCATAAACGTGCATTTAGAGATCTCATTTCTAGAATCTGCAAAGACTTCTCACTCACCAGTAAAATGTTTTAAATTGCATAGATAAACACATAATTTCTTTTCTAAAAGGTTTTGACAGTATCTTGAGGTCCATTATAATAAATTTGATTTCRTTTCTGGATGACCCTCTACCAAAGGTGCAAAGACATTTAGACTATCGCAGGCCTTGGGACCCCTTCCTGTGAGAGGTATTCATGTTAAGATCATTCCTGAAGCAGTCCTCAATTGATTTTATTTTATAAACAATACCAAAACATTTTGAATTTGTAATCCGAGTTCTTTAGAAAATCATTCAGAGCTGGGCTCTCCAGAGATATGACCTAGATATAGGTCATAACATATGGTAGAATAGGATGAGTTGCTGAAGCTGAAAAAATGGGTAAAGAAGTSATGTCTATCTATCTGTCTGAGCCTACTCTTTCCTTCCAAAATAAACATGAAGGAGACGAGGGAATAATCGTACAACAAATGGGATGTTGTATAATCACCTTCCACCTGGATCCCTAACRCTGGGGACTTACTTGAGTGAGGAGGCAGCAGAGTCCCATAAGATTAATGTCACATGCATCAGTTGACAGATTCTTTGGTGCTGTACAGCTGTTCTGCATCAGATCTCCAGCAAAAGCTGCGTTAATTTAATTAGTGGGTTCAGGCCCWATGTAAATGTAAACATGAGGGGCTGTGATAAGCATATACAAAGAAKTGGTTTGGGTGCTCTGTAGACTGCATCTAGACCCCATTTGATAGCAAGATAACATAACTGTGACTCTCCTAAGACAAGACTGTGGTTGTAACTTGGCTCTGCTGCAGAGGACACATCCCCCTGTAGTCCCACCAAATACCCCCAGGGGTAACTGAGTAGATCTCTGTCCCAGTGTTACATAGTTATAATTAATCTCTCTCTTTTGCTTGTACTCACTGACCAGAGATGGCACTAAATAAGATGAAACAAATTTATGGCAACAATTTTAACGTTTGTTTCTCAGAACCTGGCCCACGGCTTTTCAGTTGGGCACAGCTCGACAGTTCCTGAAGTGATGCTGTTGGCTTATTCTACCCTCACACTGACTGACTGATTTGACCAAAGTTGACAAAATAGCCCAATTGACAAGCTAATATATGCATTGAGGGCCACACAGACCAGTCCTTCAGACTGGAATGACATTCTGGCTACACATTTGACCACAATCCACAGTGAACTGGTGAAAGACAAATTTGTTTTGATGAGGTTRGAGTTCTATAACACTGTGGAAGCTGATATGGAGGGATATTCATCCTTCCATCTGGTRGGAGGGCTTGGTCAGGTATCCGAAGGTACATGTGGTTCCCACCTCTAAACCTGCCATGGAAAGAAACATCAGCTGTGGTGAGGGAGAGGGTGAGAGTAGCAAGGAAGGACAGGACACTCTCTGTTGCCCACCTCCCCTACCCTGGTGAGCAGCACAGATCTGGCATCAGAGGACAACAGAAGAGAAGATCCTGGACAAATGTCCATCATGTCCATGCTGTGGAAACCAGGGCTAACTGATCATTTATAAAGATGCCATGGGAGATTTTGTTTCAATGTGTGAAATGTGGCGAAACAATTAGAAATCATCACAGTGTCCCTGGCTATTCCCACAATGTAAAGGGGCTGCAGAAATAGCTCCCATTGGAGAATGGACTTGTGAGGTGTGTGGGAAAAGCCTTATAGCAAAAATTGATGTGGGACAACTTAAAAAGTTAGTGCAACCTGTTGTAATTAAATAATTCCTTGTTTAGATTAGAGTTTTATCCCCCAAAATTATTTTTCTCTACTGTGTATAGAAAAAAATGTTGGTCATTCATAAGAGAAAAAATGTTGGTCATTCATAAGAAGAGCCAAATATAAGGGTATCATAAATTGTTGCATTTCAGTAGAACTAGTTACATCACTTGGGATATGTGTGAGACAGTTGTGTATTATAATGAATACTAATAGCAAAAGGCTGTTTTTCACATACAATTCTGAAAATAGCGTGATGCTCTTCTCTAAAGAAGAGTTGTCATAGTTTAGGAAGTAATCTTTCTCACTGAAAAACACAATACAGACTATATGGTCCAGAAAATAAACAATATTACTTTCACAACATCATTAATAAATAGTAAACAAATCACTTGATAAATATGAAAATTAAAAAAATTAAATCATTATTAAAAACTTGCCTCAAGATACAGTCCATGTTTTCTTCTTATTCCAACTATCTGCCAGTTCTTTCTTTGAGAAATAGTTTGTTTAGAGGAACTTATTTAATAATAAAACTAAAACTAAAATCAAGAAAAGTTTGTCTTGTGTCAGTTTTAGGTTAATGAGTAAATTTTCTTCACAGTAGCTAGCATGGGGTTATGTTTCAGATTTAAACACCCTGAACACTGGGTTGATAGTATAGACACATTTTTGTTATAGCTGAGCAGGGCTTACACGGAGCYAAGGTCATTTCTGCWTTTTGTGCAGCCACAGTGGCACAAAAGTTGGGAGTGCATGGAAAGCTGGGAGGAGACACAACTGTGACAGGTTATCCCAGCTGACCAAAGGGGTATTCCAGACCATATGGCATCAYGCTCAGTACATAAYGWGGGGGAAAAGGAGGAAGGGGATGGTATTTGGAGTGACAGCATTTTCCTTTCCAAGTCACCATCATGCATGATGAGATTCTGCTCTCCTGGGGATGGCTGAACACCTGCCTGCCCATGGGAAGTAGTGAAAGGATTCCTTGTTTTGCTTTTTGTATGTGTGTGGGTTTTGCTTTCCCTGTTAAACTGTCTGTATCTCAGACCAAAATTTTCTAGGTTTTACTCTTCTAATTCTCTCCCCACTCCCATTGGTGCGGRAGTGAATGAACCACTGCATGGGGCTTGGCTGTTGGATGGGATTAAGCCATGACAGACTATATGGTCCAGATCTTAGGCTACATCTTGCAGTAAYAGAGAGTAGTCTCTGCTGTTATTAAATGTGTGTAAGGGTTACAAATTCCTGGGAAATTAAAAATAAATATTGATATTTTACATCACRTTATTAATAGAATTGATGTGTGCAAACTCTTCTAAAAATAATCATACCATCACATACTATGGTTTTATTTAATCTTACAGGCACCCCAGAATTGCTCAAATTTCAGTTCATAATTTTGTGTCATATTAAGTTTAAAGTAGATTGTAATAGAACATTGTTAATGAAGACRTTGAATATGCCTTGTGCACTTGCATGTACTTGTTTTCTTTTATTATAGAGAGTGTGAGCTAAAATAGTTCCTTCCCAAAAATCTTGCTATAAATCCTTGGTCTAAAATGTAAAGTTGTATATCCTGAAGTTSCTTTGGGACTGATATATCAGAAATCATATGTTTGACTAACTGTAATTTAGGAGTTTTTAAAACAGTTAAAAAGAATTTTATCCACAACGGTGAAGTTGCTGGCTCTAAAAGGAACATTTTACTMATGAAAAAGTTTAAAAAATGGTGGTTTAGAGAGTGTGCTGGTAGATTCTTCTGCACACGAGTACAGGGCCAGATATATGCTCAAGTTAACAGATGTCAGATTCGTTTGTACAGGGATGTTTTACAGGCATTCCAATGACTCTGCCTAAATTTCCATTTACAATSTTTCTCTTATGTTGAAGTGGAAATTGAGACACCCAGAGACAAATTTATTCATAGCTATTTTCTTCTAGCAATCTAAAATCCAGACAATACATTCTCAGTAACAAGTAGCCCAGTTTTACTGAAGAGTCTGTGTTTGATTAGCTTTCAAAAATATATCTCAATTAGGAAAATTTTATGTTGCAGATGAGTCTCAAAGCTCAGTGGCATAAACCTGTCTTCCACAGGTTCATAAGACACAAGACTGAGCAATAAAAAATAGAATAATTGTTAAGTTTCATAAATTAYTTGAATTCAGCTAGAAAAATAAAATAAGCTAGCTGTGTGCAAAATGCATTTTAAAAAATGTGACCTCTAATTATCAGAAAGACCAACAAATCAAATCAGTTCAAAGTTGTAGCTTGTGCAATTAAAACTGAAGAATCATGAAGTTTCTTCAAATTTAGGGTGTAGATGCATATTAAAAGAATGTTTGGTATTTACACTCAAAAAAAGAGGAAGATACTGAATATAATAAAAAAGTGAGTTGAGTAATGGAAATTCAGGTGAAGCAAAAATAATATTACTTAGTTCAGCTTAGTAAAGAAATTTGGATTTTGGCATCTAAGAATAAGAGATTTAGTTAGAAGGATTCTGACTTCTCTAGTTTGAATAGTCTCACAACAAATYATTAATATGTGAAGGCTTAACAAATTCAAAATGAAATATATAATCTTGGTTTATCAATCATAATATATTCTAATATAAATTACTATGATTTTCTGGGGTTTTTTAGGTAGATGAGACCTGCAGTACTTTTCGTATTTGGACCAGAGAAGAGCATCTATTTCAATTCTTTATTGGAAAAAAGTAGTGGAGATTGGATTATACTTTAATTAAAAAGCAAAGGACAAACAACCTGAAAAGAAGATGACAAGAGATTTTGAAGGATCTTTCCAGTGGTATTTCACAAGAACAATTTTTAGGAAAGATTTATTTAAGCGTTTTCACCTAAAACAGAAAGGATAAGATTTGCCTCAGAGAATTTGTGATGAAATGGATTTGGAAAACGTCTACAAAAAGATAATTAACATATAAAGCGGAACTCACCATTGGGATGACAGGAATTTTAAGATGCAATGCAATTGGTAAACATGCAGGATTATAAGCTTCAAGTTTAATAAGATAAACTTCTGTGACATCAATCTAGTAACTTACCTACAGAAAAAAAGATGAAAGGACTTTAGTTCTGCTTGTTGATTACAGAATCATTTCCAGCTACTTACTTGATGCAGCTGTGAAAAAGACCAAAAAAATCTTAGTAAAGCAGAACAGAGATTTCCAGTGAAGGCAGGAAGATATTGATCTCACTGTAAATTTATGCCTGCTTAGTCYTCCTGCAGAATGCATATACAACTCTTGTTACCGATGCTCATGAAAACAGAACTCAGAATGAAGCAAGCACAGGATAGCCAARGAAGACACTCAGAAGCTTGAGAGAAAGCTAATGAATGTGACTTTTAAAATTCCGCTAAGGATGCTAAGAAGTTACCTGATTACATAATATCGGAGGTAATATCAAAAAAGTTAATATCAAAGTTGTTAATGTTGAGGAAGTATTTTAGGTGTCAGTGTAACAAATAAGAAAAGCTAAATGTAGTGGCCAACTCTTATCTATTACATGTTATACAGGGCTGAGAAATGCTAGGTAATGCATACCTTGACAGATTATTCAGGGGAAAAAATAACCCAAGAGCCAACATGCAATTTAACTGAAGTGGATTTGGAGAAAAGTATTTACTTCTAGTTAGATCTATTTACTGCTGAGCTACTACCTATATACATCTAGTTCAAAAGATCAAATTGAAACAGTGGCTAAGTTAAGGTTGAAACCAATGATCTGGATTCCTGGCTGTGTAAATACAGTTTGGAGCTCCAAATATTTAGATATTTCTGCATAAAATAGATTGTAACTCATAWTATAAAGAAAGAAAAATTTAGCTTGTCACACTCAGATTCTGATCAATGAATAGTTAGTTATGTGACATTTTAAATAATTTTTCCATCATTTTGATAAAAATTTGCTCTGTTATTCTATTCACATTGCTACAGTGAAAGGAACAAGAGCGACATTTCTGGTGTCCAGTTTAGCTTGGGCTTCTGTAATTCAAGGTCCCTAAATATTAATTATTGAAAATGGCAGACCTTGCWGAAGAGTACAAAAGCTCTTATGTGGTAACTATCACATCACACAGAAGTGCAAACTGGTGATGAAAAATTTAATCTGGAGTGAGGATGAAAGTTCTTAATGATCAGTCAGATGTTCAGGAACAGCTTGTTGGGACTGAGAGGAGGCACAAACTTGCCACTTATGAGACAGAACTCAGTATGTCAATGAAAAAAATAGGGAGGTGAAGTGACTAGAATAGCAGAGCACAATGTCACCCACATTTTTTCACAGCCTTTTTTTTTTTTTAAGGAATTAATGTATGAATTGTTTACTGGTAAATATAGTTTTTTATGCAAGCTTTTCTCCCAACTCCCTTTAACATGCTGGTTACATTAATCCTTAGCATGCTTCATTAGACTGAGGCTAATTTTAATGCTTTATTGCTCCATYGCTTTATATATCAGTAGTCCCTTCAGTTACCTCTCTGTCCTTTCTAAGTCCTCATATGCACTTCCCATTTTGAAAAAARTAACACTTCAAGCAGAAGGGCAAAGCTTTATGAATCAGATTTGCACAAATTGCTGAATTCCATTTCAACATTGGAAATAAGTTCAGAGAACACATCCARCTCTTTTCTCCCAAATAGCAGTAATAGAAATACAGATTCAGGTGTTAGCAAACAAGCCACTAAAATAAGCCACTCTGCTATTGCAAATCTTTATTACTAGCTTTAACACACTTCCAGGTTAGGGAGAAAATCCAAACCCTTGGACATCATTAATATCTGTGTAATATGATTTTATAGTCCTCGTTTTTGTTAAAAAGACTTCATTGTGATAAAGAWAATAAAAAATTTCAGTTAAAGAATTAAATAACATATAACATCCTGCAGCTGAATGGACACCCTCAGCTAATCCTAAACTGAGCTCTGAATGTTTGGCTTGGGATTCTCATACAGTGGACAGAAGGAAGCACAAAAATCTCATTAAACTCTTTTAATCAGAGGACTTTGAAGAATTCTTAAAGGTAAGAAGATATGCTGTGTAGACAGACCTTTTACAATATTTTGATTAGGCTACACATTCTGGTTTTCTTCTAAGAAAGATAATAAAATCAGTTAATCTGTTCTCAGCACTGAATAAGGTAGTTTGGTACTTTTCCACTTAGAGAGCAAAATTGAAATTTAAGATTCTGGGCATTCTGTGACATTACTGATAAACCTTAAAATATATACCTGTCAGCRTGTGTGACATGCATAATTTGTTCTTGGAAGGGGAAAACACCACATGTATCTTAACCAAATAACAGTTAGGAATACTTATTCTTGAAATAATTTTTAAGCTACTAGTGAAGCAAAAGAATTTCTCTTCCTACGAAAACTTGTTTGAGGTTTAGATTTATTTGTTTGCTTGTTTTCCAGAAAAAAAAAAAAAAAGAAGGAAGAGTAAATTTTTCAACCAACCTAATTTCCCACTAGGGAAGTCAATAAAGCTAAAGTTAATATTACAGATTGCTAGAGGAAAGAGAAAGCCATATATAKAGATGAAACATAGTTCATAGATAAAACAAATAATCCAGGTTGCGATAAAAGATGATCTGACTTTTTTTATTAGATTTTTAAACAACCTTATCTAAGCCTTTATGYGGTCTACTTTTACATTTGTTTGCACAGCTCTCTGTCTTTTCTGGTTTTMTTCCTGGATTTTTCCCCTTGGCTTCACTCCTTTTTAAGTCCCTTTAAGTCCAACTTTAAACAAATACAAAGACATGTAAGACTGAAACAAGTTCAGGRTAGTTTGAGGTTGGATATAACTCATTCCTGGTTTATGTTCTCTATCATATTKACCATTAGTTACTTGAAATGAGCAATGTTTTTTTTCCAGCACGACAACTTATTAAACATTTTCCATAATCAYGTTTCTCATTATGAGAAAGGTTTTCTTCATTAAATTTTATCTGACCACCTACATTTAAATAGCATCAACATATTTTGATCCATTGCACTGTCTTTTAGGAAGAAAATTGGTTATTCTAATTCTAATGAGTGATAAAAGCTATTTAGAACTAAAAGCATATATAGGCAGGATTTTTCTTTTTTTTTTTTTTTTTGTAGCCTGGTACTGTTCAATGTTTCATGTGAATATACGGTATATAAGGTGAGAATAGGACTTGCCTCAGAAATGAAGCTTCTATTTATGTGTGCTAACTTGTCATACTTTACTGCAGAAGATTCTTCATGAAAGCTGAAGTAGAATACATGCCTCAAAATTGAAATGATCATTCAGCCAGATAAATATGCAGTGGATTCAATAAAACAYAATTTAAAAAAAWTTTTATAGRACTGAAGTGAATCAGAATCTATTACATAAGTCAGGGGTGTGGGGGTGGGTGGGGTGGAATTAGTATTTGAATTACATTTAACTAAAACAAACAAACATAGAAGTTAAAATAACAAACCAAGGTCATATGCATACTTCTCATATAGATACTACACCAAAAATTTTGTTACAACWATTCAGTCATTTATCAATCATTTCATATGGAAATCATTATCTGCACAGGTTTGCAATTATTAAGATGACGTGTTTCTTGATCAGTTTAGAAAAGTTGTAATCAAAACAAAGTCAACACACTGCTAAGGTAGACTAGAAATTCAGCTGCTTTTTAGCAGAATGGTGCTCTTTGATACTAAGTAGTTTTTCAGAGATTAGTGATGTACATGCAGTTTGGATCCATGAGCTACTGGTTACTAAGACCTTTAGAGAAATCCAGTTGATTACTGAGTATCTAACCATGTGTCAGTATCTTCTGAAATCCTGACCTAACTTGTTTACATTGAAAAATTAGTCTTTAGTATCACAGATATCTTCTAGCCTTCAAAATAGCCAATAGCTGTACAAGTAGTCCAATCATTTTGCAAGCCTGAAATGTGTGAACCTGAGASATGTGGTTGCATAGGATGACACATTTAGGCAAATGGGTTTACAGACATTGAGACACATCTCAATAACAGATAAGGAATTCCTTAGCTGCACTTACATAATTTGAAAAGTTCTCTAGATAGGTCTTCATGAAATGCTGTGCATTCTTTCTTATTAGGAACTTTGTAACAGATCCTTCTTCAGCTAGGAAGGGAAGGATTCATTCACTTTCATTCAGCTTTGAGTGCCAAATTAGAAGTAGAATGGACAGGAAAAATATATCGTGTCTGTGGGAGAAGCTTGAAATRAAACATTCATAGTCTGAAAGTGCAATGGAAACTTAGGCAAATACCAAATACTATGACAATTTTATCAAAAATATTTAAATTATTCAGGGTGGYTTGTGATATTCATATAGGCTATTAAGTCTGGATCAGAAGATGTATTGCAAGATCTACCTTCCCTTGTGTTCACATCATTTAAATCCTAATTTCAGACCTGAATTTTCCCAGACTAAAACTAAACCAAACCACACCAAACCAAGCCATACCAAACTGAACCGAGCCATACCAAACTAAACCAAAACTAAACAAACTAAACCAAACCAAGAAAATGTAAAAAAGGAGTGAACCTGTCTATTAACTACTAAACAACTGAATAGTTGCTTAGTTTATGAAGGAAATTATTCAGAAGGATAAAGAGAGGAGGGAATAGGAAAAAAATGTTCGAACTAAAAAATTACACTTAAAAATGTTTGGKTTTTTTTTTTTAATTTTAGAATACAAGAGTATTTATTGACACATTCAGGTAAAAACTCTTAGGAAACTCTTACATGGTATGATTGGTGCGATTTAGTGACAAAACTTGCCAGTATGGTAGAAAATGCAAGAGTCAGAAAAGTATTGGTAAATATATAAAACATTGAACTTGGTAACTAAGGAGATTTTTAAAAAAATTCCTTTGATGTTGTCAATGCAAAATTAATTTATTTATTATTCTCATTGGAAACTTCAAAAGAGATAGGGAGAGGCTTTCCTCTAAYGACCATGCAATACCTCAATTTTTTTTCTTGAAAATAGAAAAAGGCAAAAGCAACAGGTATACCCCTGTCTGTTGCTCTGGCCCTGAAACTGGGATTCCCAATATTACTACCTATAGCAATGGGTAACAAWCAATCAGTTTTATCTCAATTTTGATGTTTCAAAGTGTTTCACATTCAAAATCTATTAGTCATATTTCACAAAATATTCTCTAGATCMAATTCAAATGGAAACTAGAAAGAAATCAATATTTTTTTACCTGCACAGAAAATTTCTCACTGTTCAAAGACAAAAATGCAAGAGGAGATTGATCAGAATATATAATTTTTTACAGAAATCCTGTTGAAAATTTTGATTTCTTACATTATAYGGGAGCTTAACAGCCCAATTCTCACTCTGGTCTCCATGAAACAAGGTCAATATATTTGTATTACACAGCTTTTCCTCCTTTCCCTGTTTTCCTCCTTCATTTTTCTTTTCCTTATTTCAGGAGACACATGAAACTAACATTAAAGTACTCATATATCAAACTGATGCTGCAGTTTCTGCAGCGTGTTTGCACAGCATTTATGATCTTTTCCGAGTTTAATCCAAAGTGTTACATTCTCAGGGAAAGGTGCTTTGAACCATGAAAGAAAGGTCTAGATACTTGGAATGGCCAGGTAATTTGACTGCCTTCTTGAAATGGACAGTCTACACCAATTGAAAAGTAAACGAGATCCATAGCCACTCTCTGAAAAAAAAAAGTGCATAGTTTTGACTTCAATAAGYTTTGGCAACTAGAAGTTACGTGAGTGTACTGTGATTTTCTGCACTGGAAAAGCGCAGCCCTCATATTACCTTAAATTACAASATTTCTGGTGATTTTAGGGTATTTCATAGAATCACTGAAATAACATAAATGAATCTGTGCATTTGTTGATATCTTTTTTTTCAGAGATCTGGTATTATCTCTGTTGTTGGGCACTTGATATAATTAGGTACTAATGAACAGTAACTATAAAATTTAAGCTCACATCAGTGTTATGGCAAACAAACCATAGTGAAATCCAAATTAGATCAAATTACATAATTTTAAAAAATCAAACTACAACAAAATAAACCCCAAAGCTCCAACAAAACAAGTTCCCACAGAAATGATAATTTCGGGGAAAAAAAAAAAAAGCACAGAGTAAGAGAGAATGTATAAGAAAAAAACAACAATTCTTATTGACTTTGAATTCAGTTCCTTTGTAGCTTTGAAATYCTAGTCATAATAAATAAATGACACACAGTCCTTTTGAAATCCAGAATATCCAGACATTTCTAGTGCAATGACATTACATTTGTGTAAAAGATACTCTTGAGAAGAGCTGAACCTCTGCTGAAATACTTCCATTGTGTTATTTGCATTCATTTATGCTCTTGTGAACTATCTGAAATCTGTTTTACAGATACAGAATATATATTTTAAAGAGTGTTTACAGAGACCAGAAATAAAAACCCCAGAAAATCTCAATGCCATTCTGTGTCTAAATGTAGAATAACACATTCATTCAAAGTCATTTATCACATTATGTTGTTCTCAGYTTATATAGAAAGATTTATTGCATAAAGGGCAATAAAAAAATGACATTACTTTTATGGAGAAAATGATCCTAAAAATATGACAATTCAAAAATCAGGACTTTACTAGACAGCTTCCTTTCTTTACACCTGGTGTTTTGAGTTATAGAAACACTGTGTTAAATAAAAATCAATATAGATTAAATAAATCCCATATTTATGTAGACTATTAAAAAGAGAAAAAATAATATTAATGTACTTCAGGTTTCTCCTTGCAGTATAAATGGAGCTTTTAGTCTATAGATATATCTACATTTTAATGATGGAGTCATTAGCTGAGTTACTTTACTGATGTTCACTAGTGGMAACACTTTCCAAACTAATGTTGAGAACAGATGATGAATAAGTGCACAAGCAAGCAACAATATCCTCCATTTCAAAAGGGTAGCTGATCAACCCAACAAACTAAAAATGTTAAAAAGAAGCCAGGCAAAGCAGCTTTCATCCGTCATGCATGAAAGAATATCTCAATTAGTTTAGTGTGGATTTTTGTTTGCCAGTTGCACAAAACTGTATGTGTTTCCTGAGAACATTTGTTTTCCTACTGAAGAGCCTTACCTCCCAAATTATAGACTCCAGAATCAGAGTTTTGGAAATTGTTAGAGGGAGCAGTGACTGCAAGTTTACCAAAACTAARGTGTTTGCAGGAGACAGTTCAGTTTTGACAAAGTAGTGACAGAAAGGGGGCAGGTTTCCAGCACTAATCCACAGTGAGAGCTCACCCAACTGCCTTTTTTGAAGGATGTTGGTGGACTTCCAGGCTACCAACTCTTCAGGATCCACATGGCATGCTGTTGAGCTGTGAATCCTGGCTGCCAGGTTGCTCTGTCTAGCCAAGGCTTCAAGGCTCTTGGCTTCCTTTCAGCTTGCCTGGTGGAGAGTTGAGAACCTCCCCCAAACTTGGATTTCCAACCCCAAGTACCCAGCTGCTCAGCAGACAAAGCTGTGATGGGCTGTGATCTGGGTCTGCCTTTCCAGGTCTACACTCAGATACCTTATAGCTTTTAGGATCCTTAGCATCCCAGCCATATAAGATTTCTGTATTGGGTTTGCATGGSCAGTGGGGGCATTACAGGGGTGGCTTCTGTGAGGAGGTGCCAGGAGCTTCCTACATGTTCATCAGAGCCAATCCCTGGTAGCTCCAAAAATGCCCATGCCTCTGGTCAAGGCTGGGTCAATTAGAAATGGTGACAAAGTCCCTGTGATAAGATATTAAGAAGAAAATAAAAGTTATTGTGCAGATGTAATTGTGGCCAGAGAAGAATGGAGTGAGAACATGTGAGAGAAAGAAGTCTACAGATACCAAGGAAGGGGAGGAGCTGAGGTTCCTCTGCAGGTCATGGTGAGGACCATGGTGAAGCAGCTGCGCTCCTGCAGCCTATGGAGGACCATGGCATAGAGAGATCTACCTGCAGCCCATGGAGCAGACTCCTGCCAGAGTAGGGAGATGCCCAAAAGAGGGCTGAGAATCCATGGGAAACTCCTGCTGGGTCAAGGGCCTGGAAAGGACCTGCAGACCTGTAAAGGGAAGAGCCCATTCTGGAGAAGGTGGATGTTTTAGACATCACTAAACACCAAAGACATAAAACTGCTTTTTGTCACAGCTGTATAGCTCAGTACTCCCAGAAATATCTTTCTGGGTATTTTCCATTGTCTGAACAATATCTTATGACTTTGACACAACTCTGAGTGACACTGAAATATCAAGATTTTATTTAAGCTTTTAAAGAAACCAGCTTCTCCAATTAACAGCATATTCTTGCTCTGTAAATTGGTTTTGCAGTATCCATTCAGTATGCCTTCATGATAAAAGACAAAGGAAAAAAAAAGAAAAGAAATGCACTTGTGTCCTGTAGTTTCATTAGGATCTTGACTTTTCTTTTTGAAACTTAAATTAATACTCCCATTCTTCGGTGTCTTCAGAGGAGTATCAATTATGTGGTGATGACACAAAAGCTCTCCTAACTCAAATTTGTTTCATGGCTTTTTTTTTCAATTAAAGAACCTACGCTCTGTGAAAGCTACATGTCTGTTTAAGTAAAAAATAATCTGTTCCTCAAAGCTATACAACAGAAGAAGAACAAAAAAGCCCCTCTGATCATTTCCAAATGAATTATTGGAAAAAAAGTCAAAGGGAAAGAACAGGCTGGTTTTCTCAAGTTATGTATGTATGCAGATTTTTCATCATTCAACCACAATATCATCTAGTTTCTCAGAGAGTACTTTCAATCTGCTCTCATTCTGTTCTTCCTACTATACTTTTAATAAAAATCTTTATTAGGGCCTTCTTTTTCTTTATCTGACTCCTTTACTTCCTTTTACAATGTGATCTCAAATTATGAATGAGAATGGAATCCAAAATATACTTTTCAAAATAATGTATTGACCCAGCAGATTCAGATCTGTTAGAAAACTTTATCTTATTTTCTTTTCTTGATTTTACATGGCTTTTTTTTTTTACCTAATGGGTTTTTTTTTACTTTTTGAAGGTATTATATTTTGAGGTTTTAGGAATACCTCCTAGCTGGATTACCATTATTCATGTAACACTAGTGCATTAAACATACCTTGTTCTCCTGAATAAGAAATGTCAAATAAAAAAACTGAGTGACAAAAAAATCCTGCTGTTTTTTGCTCATCTTGCATGGCAGTGGCACCATTTGGAAAATGAGACAGACCTCTTGCCTGGACCACCTCTAATGCTGCTGCCTTCCCTGAGAATTAGACCAATGATCATGTTCTCATTCACTTTTTTCCACTTCATCTGTTTCCACCTCTCACTTCTATCAGTTAGCTATGGTTTAAAAAAATGCTTTGATCTGAGGAATTTTCAGCAAAGTGTTATTTTCTGTACAGTAGGAAAGAACACTGTGAGGGAGAGAGATCTTTGGCTGCTCTGTCAAACCCTTAAAACCAAGGGATGACAAAACTGGGGTCAGCKCTAAACCTCTATTTCTTTGAGCCAGAATATTATCAAGTCTTAAGGAGCCAGTTACCCTTAGAAATTATCAATGGTTAATATTAATAATATTAGTTAACTCACTGTTTTATCTGACTTATTGAATTAATCTCTGGGTCTTCCATCGTCTTTTCTTGCTCTGTTGAGCAAACTAGCCCATGACAATGAAAGACTGAAATAGCTTATTAGGAAAAGCAAACCTTTTTACAGTTTTCTCATGTAAAGTACAAAATTCTTTTATTTCTGTCCCCCTCGTAATGACTCTGAAAAAAGTAAYAGCATTGGGACTCTGTGGTCTTTCATTTCTACTCTAGATATGATGAGACGTGAACTGAAGTCTAAAAAACTATTGCAAAAATATGAGTACCATAGACGTTAGCTTTTTTTATCTTCAGCTATGAAAGAAGCATGCTGGAGAAAGCAAAGGATTTGGAAGACAAAACAAACTAGAAGATACCTAAAATTCATTCCAGATGATTCTATGCAGTAAAAAGCAAAAGAGTCACATCTTGCTTGAAAGGAGAGGTAGACTCCTTTCCACAGCTAAGCCATGAAAAATAGGAAATACCATGATCCCCTGCCAGGCCAGAAGGCTCTCTTGCTCAGTCTTGCATATGGGGAGATTTCAACTGGTGTCAGTTATCAACAAAGAAGGTAAATAGGGATTTCAAGAGACTTTTAAAAGTTTGTTGCCTTTCAGGGTAAAGAGAGCAAACTGTGAATTAATCACAAGGCAGAATTTCAACTACACTAATTAGGTAATAGAAAAATTTTATTCAACATTCATTAATATTCTATTCTCATATATAAAGAACAATTATTTAGCACCTCTAATAATGCTTCTCACTTTAAATATTTGCTAAATCAAGAGCCAGATTTCCTTTAAAAAATCCATCTTCATGATTATACAATTAAACATCTGGACAATTTCAAGACTTTTCAAAACACCTTATATTATTCTTTTTGTTAGCAAGCAAAGATTTAATAAGAAAGAAAGTGAGTAATAAGAGAGTAAGAAAGAAAACTTCATAAGTATGATTTGAATCACAATCACTTTTAAATTCAAAAGAGTTAGGAAGCTAATTTATGAGCATTCTTTGCTGCATGGCTCCTTCAAAACACAAGGCTAACAAAATGTTTTTAGTTGCTCACTTTAACACACAGATGCAATAGCTTAGGTMTTTCTGTTGCCTTTTGACTTGAGATGGCTTCTGAGTCTTCATACTCTGGCTAAAACAAGTAACATTTGTCAACTGGACTTTTCAGAGCTTAAATTAAAATATGCTCCCTTAGTTTTCAGAAACCATGGGAACAAACCCTCCTGAGAATATTTAAATTTAGAGCATTAACCCTTGAAGGCAAAATTGTTCTGATCAGTTGACTGATATCAGTATCATTCACTAATGGCCATGATTTGTCCTGACATTGTATTGTAATAGATTGTCTCAATATGTTACCAGAAGGTAAAGCTATGATATATTCTCCGACCTAGTCAAAAAAAACCCCAGTTCTTTATAATTTTTATTCCCTCTCTGTGGGTTTCCTGTGGATGGCTGTTTCCCTTATTCTGTTGTTACAGAAATGCTAAGCAAACAAAGAGGGAGTGACAACATGTCATAGAAGAATAGAGGAGAAGAATGCAGGCGACAGATTTTATCACTTCCTGCTTCCCAGCAAATGATTAAAAAAAGGCAAATTTTAATCAGATTTTCTTTAACTGAAAGCAGCTTTTCATCTACTACTATTACCATTATTAATAATACTTTATTAATTTGCTTGTCTGTAACATTCTGAAGTGTTTTGTGTGTTCATTGTTGGTACAATATATCTATGAAATACTTGTCCCACTTGTTATTTACATTGGTGATTATTTCTTGCATTGTATAAAAAAATCGTATGCATATAGATGTTGCAATCTTCCAAGTTTCAATTTATAAGTTGCTGTAGGTTTAAAAAAATCTGAAATTTTTCTAAAGTTCATGGAAGAAATGTGYGCTGAAGAGATGTATCTAGCTTAGYATTAAACATCTGTGATGTATACATGCAGAGAATAATTAATAATAATTATAGAGGCTGGTTTTTTGTTGAAAAAGATAAATTAATGTTTTTCTTATGTAATTAATCTAATCTATTTTAGCTATTTACYTTATAATGAGATGAATTTGTTATTCTGATTCATCTCCATTTACAGTAAAGGGGACTGTAGATGACCAGCTAAGCTCTAGAAGTCAGCTGTTTTACATTAGATGAATTTCAGCCTTAAACTCTGGTTTCTCTAGTTTTTAACAGAAATGCATCATTTTTTGATATGAATGGCTTTGAAAAATATAATTCCACTGCCTTTCTACAGTCCTCCTATAAACACTGTTTTTGATCAGATTTGTAACCTGGTTTGCTACAGCTAAGGTTTCATTTGCAGGATCTACTCTCCTAGAATGCAAACCACAGCCTTCCTAGCYCAAAATTATCATTGTTTAGTCTTAACCTTTTAACAGCCCATATTTATGTGGCAGACACACATCCAGGGTACTCATAACCCACATATTCCATAAATTTTCTCCTGTCTTTGTGTTTAGACTGTTTCAGGCTACCATGTRAAAAGACAGAGAGAGTAAAATTTTTCCATACTGTTTATTTACATATTTATCAACCATAAATCTCCCGAAAATACTTTGGCTTCTCTTACACCTTCTGTGGGATAAGATCATTATATTTCCCTTTTAATTTCATTCTGAACATCATATAAAACTCAATCTGAATACCCACGTATCTTATGTGCAATACGAGTCATTTTTCTTTGCAACAATCTGGTGGCTGSCTCTTCAGAGAGTAGAGAATTAAACTTAGTTATCATAGTGTCTGTGCTGCCTTCATGACGCTGACTCACCAGCTAGCATTATCTAGTTGGGTGTGCTGTGGGAGTTAAAATATAAATGGAAAATAAAATAATGGAGGAAACCAGAAAAAATGCAAATTTAAGATTATGTTTCATGGGAAGTAATTTCACAGGACTGGAAATGGCTCTATGCTCTAAATCTGTAACAACAACTTCAAAGCCATATGCTGTGTTGAATCTGTACCTCTCACATCTAGCATTAGGGCTGAAATGTGAGATACTGAAGGCTTGAAATTTGACTTTTTAAAAAGTCAACATACTTCCTTAAATTATAATTATATTATGAAGGTTCACAAAGGGCTGAGTTAGCTGAATTGTTCTGGAATACAGGGACTTGCATGGTTTTTGATCCTGACGATAATTCCTAAATAGTCAGTAAGAGTTTATAAAGCTCTTCTTCTTTTATGACTAGAAAATACCCAGAGAGTAAGATCTTTGCCATTTCTTTAGTAAAGTCATAAAATGGTGAACAAAMAATACCATGTCACTGATAATCATCCAMAAAAGAAAAAGAAAAGTCCACCCAAAAAGAAAGAAAAACAAACAAAAAAACCCAAAACATAGTAAAAAAGGGGTTATAAAAAGAGGGAAAGAGATATACAATGTGAAATAATTTGGCTCCTCTAAGAAGTTATGTTTAAAAGGAAAGAGAAGARAGATAAGAAAAATAGTGTAAAAYAGTTATGGAAAACAATAAAGTAATCACAACAAGGTGCCTTGATAATGCCTTGCAATTTTTTCACTGTGAGGTTGTATCAAGACAAGAGTAYGTAAGGTCATGTCAGGATGACATATTGCAAATATGTTGTAATTCTCTGTGACTATTAATTGACTTAATCATCTCTTCAGCTCTTCACTGTTGCATACCACTCAGTAAGGTATTCAAAGCAATGAATGTCTTCTAATAGCCTTTAAAATTTCACACTCTGTGTGCTCAATTGTTTTTCAGATCACTCTCTACAGGACTAGTTCTGGAATGAATTGCCTTGATGTTTGGGGGAAAAAATGCAGTTCACTTCTTATTTTATAAAGSCATGAATACATGAAAAATTAGGCAAGAATTGGCAGAGCAGGGAAAAAGTACTTGGATGGAGTTTTAATTTTTTTTATCTCAAGGGGCAGCTCTAGGTTAATTAGAGACATTTGTTAGAAAAAAAAATAGAATTAATGGCATTAAGCATAACACATTCTTTAAAAATCTCTTATACTTGTTTTAGTTTGAATTCATGGCCCTAAGAGAAAAAAAATATTCTTCTGAAGCCCACAAAACAAAACTCTTATGATCAAATTTATCGATGAGAATTATTTTTATCCCATGAGCATTTAGAAATCAAGAAGTATTCCATTTGTTTCAACAAAACAAACTGGTACTGGTCTAAGCAGTGACAGATAATGGAGCCATATGCTCAACAGAGTAAGAATAACTCAGGCAGAGTATTTCCTGCCAATGACTTACCCATTCTCTCATTTGCAGTGATCTTGGTGGGAAACAGAATCTGAGTAACATCCAAACTAACAGATGTCTCTCAAGAAGTGGCCTTTTCTATACTTAGCAGATCTACAGTTCAGAGCACAGTAATCCCTCTGCATCACAGACAAATGCRGCACTTAATCCCCTTTCTTTGCATGGGTATAATAAACAGCACAACCAGGAAATATTCTTTTGTCACTAATCAATAATCCTCTTCAAAATTGCATATCATTACTATTCCAGCTTCAGAATGAGAAAGATTTAGCATTTCCTTTTCTGCAAATACCTATTTAAAACAGTGCTTTGCTTACATTTTCCCTTCCTAGCAGAAGACATAACTTAGCCATTGCTGCCATAAAATTGTTCTCACTGATGTAAATGATATCAAGACCAAGTTTTATATTTTTGTCACAGCAGAGCTTTCTAAATTGATACTTAGTCTCCTGAAAAAAAATCCCAACTTTCAAAATTATTAAGTTGTTAAGTTATTAAGTTGTATGGACAATATGGCTTAGATAACAGATGTACATTTAAGTGTTAATAAAAAATCATTCTTAGAGATATTTATAAGAGTTCGGTTAATAATTTTTGTTGTAATAGAAAAATAGGTTCCTTGGCTGAGAAGATAATGTGGTTTCTAATGACAAGATGAATTCCAGAAGGAGACACAGTGTAAGCATCAAAACAGTTTAAGGATATATATGTAGCAGAAACAGCTTCCTTTGAGTTAGACAATCTATCACATGGCTACACTACTGGTTTTTAAATATGGAGCAAATAAACGAAGAGCAAAATTAAGTTTTTGGGAGCCCATTACATATGTTCTAGCACAGAAACTTGATATCTATTTTGTTTTTATAACCATTAAAAATGGAAAATTATAATAAACACAATTTTACAGTAGAAAATCCTTAGCAGGAAAAACTACAATGCAAATTACAGTGAAAAATCCAATCAGCTATGCTTATCCTTCAGTGTAGGTTCCTAAATCCTTTCAACTGTAATGGACATGTTGTACACATGTAACTGGAAGAATTCAAACCTTATAATTTGTTGATTACTTTTTTTATGGTCTTCAACATTTCTGTAAATTTTATTTGGGATGTATAATTATAAAAGCAATTTTCTCTTCAGTAGTAAATACTTCAGTGAACCAATACTCTTACATTATGTTTCATTATTATTAGAATAGAARTGCAGCAAATCCAGGCCTGTAATCTGCCAAAGTTGGCTTTAAATATGACTGAAGCTGCCAAGACATATTAAATTAACTAACTTGCTGTGGATGTTTTATTTTTCCCCTTTATTGTCCCCTTTATTTTTATTTATCTGAGAAACAGGATTTTGTTTTTGTTTATATACCAAAATCTAGGGGAACTCATTATCAAATTTCCTTTACACTGATCCAGAATTCATTCAACTATGATACATGATTAAGTGTGTACTTTCCAAAATAATCCACCATATTTTATGCCACAGCAAKTATGACTTTGTTTCACGTGGTAATTCATAGCAATAGGAGTTCCTGTTAGACACAAACTATATTTTAAATGCAGAAATAGAAAATCTGTAAATTACCTTGTCAAGACTCATAAATCATCTGCCATCCAAAGTGTGTAACTCACGTGCACTGTTCTTCCTTTGTGCTTTCAAACATATTCTGTGTTTCCTAAAAAAGAAAAAGCATTAGACATAGCATCCATTTATATAGTAGATGAAAATTATTGAGAGAGTCGTGGACAATGAAACATCAGATATAAACAAGGACAAGGGAAACTGCAGCTGGCTGAACTAGTTGACTGTCAGGTTTAGCATCAACATACCAGGAGCTCAAGAGAATTTTCACTGACTGTACAATGAATTTTGTCACTGTTCAATCTCTGTGTGCAACACACACCTAATTACATTTGTATGTCACTATTTTAATTGTGGACAATGGTGGACAACTCCAAGTCCACCATTCTGACAGGCAGAAATTCTCAGAATGTGAGACTGTGGTAAGGACATGCTTATTTATTCTGGTAGAAACCCTTTACCACAAAATTTGAAAGATATAACATAACTCCCTGTGCCAATTATCAGCCCATGCTGGATCTCTTCCATGTTAAAGGAGAACATTCAAGATAAAGTTAACCTCAGCTGGGCTTTGGTAAAGGCAAGAGCACAGTTAAGACTGAATGGCAATTATGAATAGCATTGCCTGCCTGAGTGTGAAAAGTCTGTTTACATTCTGATCATTCCATATTATTCTAATTTCAATATAAGCTGCATGATATAAAAATATTAGTGATTAACATTTATTCTGTGCAGGATACCTGGCTGCAGGAAAGACAGACTGTAAAGGGCAAAGCCTTAGGGGAATATTGTGGCACAGGAACTCAGCTGGCATCTGATTTTTACCTCGGACCAATGAAAGTGTGAATTATCAACACCTACACTGTTGCATGATAATGAAAAACAAATAAACAACTGCAAGTAAAAAGAACAAGATGCCAGGGAGGCACCTCAGCCCCATTTCTTTAGGAAATTAATCTTATGTCGGCTGTTTGCATACATGTCAGTTGTTAGGGCATTGTCACCTCTCTTGTCATTCCCTTGATAGCATTAGGGAGAACAACCAGGTGTCTAAGCCAAAGAGTGAAATCAGATGCAAATGTCAAAGAAATTACAGATTTTTTAGTTCTGCTCTTAACATAACTCCACTGAAATTGTTTAGGGCGGCTCAACAAGAACACCTTACAATCACAATCACATAATTTACTATTTTCTCCTCCCCGGATGACCCTGCTTACCACTTTCCTTCCCTCTGAAATAATGACCAACCTCCGTTTCGCTTTTCCCCATTTGCCACAGTTTTATTGACTTTATATCTTGATTTCTTATTTTTTGTATAGTTGTTCACAAAAAACCTTTCTGCTTAARAAAACAAGACAACTAGCACAGATTATCCAAATTGATTCAGTGAATGTTCTTAGGACAAGAGCCAACAAACACCTGAGCCTTAGGCACACAACTGCTATTGCAGGTTATGTTTTAAAGAACTGAGTGCAGCTGGGCTAACACATGATGTCGTTTGAGGGAGGGGGGTAGCAATCAAGTTAAAAAGGCAAATGGCTTACCAGCTTGGTTTTGGGTACTGAATATGTGGTGCTGAGCTGACTGGAGTAGGCAAAGTTGGCAGGAAAGAAATTACAGCGTCCACCTGCTCACTGAGAAAATTTTGCTGCTATGAGACAGGTCACCATCTCCACTGAAGGAGGCTGTCTTTAGAAAGGACTCACATTTCTCTCTGTCTGCTGTGCAGAAGAGGCTTGAGAAAGATTATACAGATAAGRCTGCAATGATTCTTTTCTTGGTGTGAACAGGAATGAATCCTCAGAGCGATTTTTTTTATAGAGTAACTGTAGATCATCTGTCATGAATCACACAATTTGACCTCTCCTATACTTAAATATGTAGTAYTGTGTAACAGGATAAGATTTTACTCTTAATAGAAAGATTTAGACAACTCTAGAAAGTGATTCATCCTGTTCTAAAATGAATTTCTGCAATCAGTAACATAACTCTGTTAAAGCTCATTTCTCTCTTAATGGAGCCTTAGGTCAGATGCCTATTTATTTAGCTATAGTTTGTTAAGAGGAAATTCACCCAAAGAGAGTTTTCTTTATATCACTGCAATTGTGTTTATACTAGAGTTTCATATTCTGACAATTCTTAAGACATAAGTAAGCATAAACTTAAACATGAATTTGAAAGATAGAGACTGTCAAAAGGAGTGATTAAAAGAAGGCAATTATTTGGGAATAGCTAAAATATGAAAAACTGTAACTAGAAAATAATGTCMTGTGTGAAAAAAGGTTGCGCTTAAAAGTTACAACAAAAATTAAATTTCCCTTTAATGACTTGCTATAATTTCAGCTTGATAAGAAAATAACATTTTGAAGTGATAAAACTTCAAGATGTTAAATAGCTTATGTTTTGGCTGCAAAATAGGAAATAAGTTTATACCAATACTCTTTACAAAATAAAAATATTCATTATTTGTGTCAGGTTTAGCTGCTTTYCTCATAGGTAGTCATTCATATTTCATGCATGATTGCATTATCATCTTCATATTGGCTGGCTTTGTCACTGTGGTATTCGTGTTAAAATACATCTTGGTGTTTATTGACAACAATGGATTAAGTCACCATCACTCCATGKTGTTGTCATGGATCAGCAGAACCTGAGGATTTAGCTAAAAAGTGGAAAAGATTCCACTGAAAAGAAACATTGGGAACATCTGGATTACAATGAAATTTTAAATCTCATTTCRTATATGGATATTGAAAGCTTGAAGCATTCAGTTGTTTGGTTTTTTTCTGGTCTTGAATTATTTCTTAATTGCTATTGAACATTTTCATTACTTACTCTCTCTGTAATAAGGAAAAAACCTGACAATTTTTTGTTTTTCACCCTTATTTAGCCTGAAAGTACATTTGAAGCATTTGTCATTTTCTATAAGATATGAGTTCCCATATCTTAGTGAGAGCCAATTAAGATATAAAAGCTATCTTATATTCACTTGTAAATTTTGATTATTACTTTTTCAGAGAAGCAGAGGATAATGTGAGAGGACATAACTGTCATTGCTGATTCTTATTTTCAAGTTCTTTGGCTTTAAACACATAGAGATTAAYATATTTATTAAAATAGCAGCAAATAGTTTATAATCATGTTGATAATAATAAATTTTCTTCCATTATACTTGTTTGTTGTCATTGGGGATATTTTAAGTTACATTATTGTCACTACTTATTTTAGCATAATAAAAATATAAAAGAATACTTGCAATCTGCAATGGGGTAATTTACCTATGTCCTGCTTTGCGTTAGGCATAAATGTATAGACATTTATTGCATTAGATTTCTTTTTCCTTGGAAAGTTTCTCTTAGAAGCTCCTATCCACACTGGCTGCAAATAACACCGTCACGGGTGTCTCTCATTTATCGGCATCTGCAGAGGCATTTCTCTTGAGAGAAACATATTGTGAAGCAGCCTCTGTTTTTCAAAGTAAGACCTTACCACTTGATTTTATTTATCCTAATTGGAGCTTTAGGAAGGTAGGGAATTAAAATATTGAATGAACATGGTATGAGAAAAACATGCATAARTTCTTTCTTTTATGTTGTGTTCTATCATGAAAGTTTTTCTATCATGCAAGTTATGCACAGAGCATTGAGTGCAATTTATATTGTAAATATACTACTGTCATWATTTCCTACACTCCAAATCTGGAGTTTACTACAACTTGACAATAACATGACAGTGAATGAAGTCTGATGTTGTTTTTGCTGCTATGACTAAAAACTCTGGTCAAACATTAATAAGGATGTATTAACAGAGACTGAATCTGTGTTGCCTAGGCTCAGGTGCTCAAATGAGGCTAGAGTAGTGTAGTACTGATATTTAAAAGCCTACATAACAGTGGGCAATGGACAATCTGTGCAACTCCATGCATCTRAGATCTATTTGAATTATGAGAGCCATCTGACTAGTCTATATAAAACTCTATGAACTATGCAGATAAGCATTTACAGGATTATTGATTTTATGCTCAAGCATCAATAGGCCATGAATATCCCAATTTACATGAGGCTTGTGCCCATAAGAAAAAATTCTCTTGATCATTTGGCTGGGTTGATGCAACCTTTTCTGTAGAGGAATTTTTATTCTCATTTTATTAAATTTATTGACATTGGAAATTACTTTTCTAATCAAAATCAATGTTAGGAATTCTTTAGCAAAATGAACAGTTATTATGCCTATGGTGTTGCAATGAATACAATTTTGAAGTACATAGGAGRTCAGGTTTTTTTAGATAAGCATGGAGTGGAAATTTACAGATTCAGAAAATATAGCACAAAAAGCCAAGTTTTTCTAAATAGGATTTGAATGGTCAGGTTTTGGTAGTGTGAAGGCTGCAGGGATGGCTTCTGTGAGAAGCTGCCAGAAGCTTCCTCATGTCTAACATAGTCACTGCCAACCAGCTCCAAGAGAGAACTGCCTCTACCCAAGGTAAAGCCCGTAGTAGATGGTGGTAGCACCTCTGGGATAACATATTTGAGAAGGGGAAAAAAAAMCCCCAGTGCAATGGCAGCAACAACAACAACTGCAGCCAGAGAAGAGAGGAGTGAGAATACATGARTGAGAGAGAAACAACTCTGGAGACAGCAAGGTCAGTGAAGAAAGAGGGGGGGATTCATCACCAGCACCCCGCAGGCTGCAAAGCAGGCCATGGTGAGGCAGCTGTGCCCCTGCAGCCCACGGAGGAGAAGAGATTGCCCTTGCAGCATGTGGAGAGCCCCATGCCACAACAGATGGACACCCAAAGGAGGCCATGACCCTGTGGGAATCTCATGCTGGAGCAGGACCGAGGCAGGACCTCTGGGCCAAGGGAGARAGGAGAAGGAGGGTGAGGTAGAGCGAAGGTGTTTTAGATTTCACTACTTTGATTTGATTTGCAGTAAGGTAAACTGATTTCCCTAAGCTGAGTCCATTTTCCCCCATGTTGGTAATTAGTGAGTGATCTTTGCCTTGGTCTCAACCCACAAGCCTTTCATTATTTTATTTTATTTCTTTAATTTATTTTTTTTATTTTTTATTTATTTTTTATCTATTTTTATCTATTTTATTTATTTTTTATTTTTATTTATTTTTATTTTATTTTTAAATTCCATTTATTTTTTATTTTATTTTAATTTTGTGTTTTATTTGGGTTTTTTAGAYTTTTATTTTATATTTTATTTTACTTTATTTTAATCTCCCCTGTTCAGCAGACTAAGAGCAGCTTTGGTGGGTGCCTGRCATTCAGGCAGAGCCAARGAAACAGTTTCTCTGCAAAAATCTGTGGATTTGTTTTTTAAGCCAGAATACTTGGTTAAAACAAAGATATAATTGTAAATTTTCCACTATAATGAAAAGTGTATAGGTGGTACAATATTACTGGGGTGAAARATAATTTTTGTTAATAAAAAACAGATAAACTAAAGCAACCAAACTAGTGTCACTACATCACCATTCCTTATCTAGTTCTCTTTTATATTTCTGTTTAAGATTTTCTTTCTTAATCTTCACTAACCTTTTTCACAGCTTCTATATTAAAAGAGGGAAAGATTGGCGTATTCCTGAAACCTCCAAATTATTTAATGTATTATTTAATTGCAAAGAAAAACAGGAGCAGATTCCTGATAATTCCTCTAAGTATTATTATATATTATGTTCTGAGATACTTGCCCTTACATGTGTATAGGCTATATTCAGACTTGAAATAATGAATAGAATGCATTTTAGTTTCTGATTTTCTTTAATTAATAAAAAGGATTAAAAAAATAATAAAAATAAATTCTGGTACTTTTAATAGCAAGCCCTTTCTGTACAGAGTCACATAGATTCATCTACGTCTGACAAAGCACTGTTTCTCCTATCTATTCAAGAAAAGGGACATATTTTTGAAATAAAGTCTAATTTCTGCACAATTACTTCATTTAAAAATTCCTAGCATTTTCTCACTTGTTTCTTTTCCTATTATGTTTTGATATTCACTGACTCTGTTTATCTAAAGATGTTTTTAATTCCTTTAGCCTACTTTTATCCCTTAGCTTCTTAATGGATTTTGAATAAGTCCTTATGCTTTTCCACTTAAAATTGGCTGTGATTATGAAAAACTTCACCTGTTTATGTTACATTTTGTCTAGCAGCAGACTTTCTGAAGAGATTGGAAAATTGATCCACTGAAGACCTCACATCTTKCCCTCTAATTTTCTACTGATAAAGATGTTAGTAAATTATTGTTCTGCACATATACTTGTCTGAAAGGCTTGTTTATTCTTCTGTGTTGGTTCAATTAAGATATTAAGTCAAGCAGCAAATGTAGAACAAGAATTTAAGTCTTTATTTTCTGAAAAGGAMAAGTAGCTACTCCTTGTATGAAGAATCACCAGCATAATTTTTCTTTTCAGCCTCAGTATTTTCCATGTCTGAAGTCAATACAGTGAAATTGCTCATGCTGAGATTAGGATTGTTGTTTTTGTGCTACCATCTCTACTTAGCAGGTGGAAAAAGTCACACTTGGCAATGTTTTGAAGATGTGATATCACSTGTAGGATTTAAAAGCTTTTTTTATGCAGAGCAATGGGAATATTTTCTAATGAATAGTTAATGTATGTACATGTTTCAAGGGGAGGGGTGGGTTTTTTGTTTTGTTTGATTATTTTTATTTCCTTCGGCTATGAATTAATAAAGTTTCACAGTGTTTGGTGTCAGTTGTATCCTTACAGACCAATATATTGTATATGGATGGTAGGTGGCTTAAATACTTAAGATCAAGAGTTTTGGAGAGACTGCACGATCAAAAAAAAAAAAGCCAACTAAATAAGACCAGAATTTTTTAGACAACAGGGCACTTAGACATGACAAAGTGGTATTTAAAAGCTTTTTTTATCTCACTATTATATGTGTAGGAATTTTTTTTTCTGAGTGATATTTCTGCAAAGAAAAAGGTTTTCTTTTTCATAGTTTTTATGACTTTGCTTTTTGAATGTGAAGATGTTGAATTAATACAGTACCTCATCTTCTGGCTTCCAACAGCCTGTAGAAATCCARTATGAAATTAATTTAACCATTTTTGGTCCTCTGGCAATATTCTTACCTTTTTCAATTCCTGTAAAAGTGGTGCTCATCACAAAGGATATAATTTATCTAGCTGTCTGGATTGTCCAGAGAGGTGGTAGATGCCCCATCCCTGGAAACATTCAAGGTCAGGTTGCATCAGGCCTCAAAACGTTTATCTGGTTGAAGACCTTGCCRTTCATTTTGGGGGTGGGGGTTTGAGTAGCTTGCATTTAAACTTCCAACCTAAAATACTCCATGGTTCAATGATTTGTCTGTTCTTCATCAACACTGAACAGATACTAATGATATACCTTACCACGTTCTGCTTGCCACCCTATTTTATTTATATATTGCTTCATGTCTTTTTCACAAATAATCTTAATTTCTGTGATAGGTTTAGTTTTATGTAGTTTAGACTTTTTGGCTCATAGATTTAAATCCATTGTTGTTAGTCTTATCAACGGTGCACCAACTATATGTTTATAAATCATGATTTGTTATTTCCTCAGACCATTGCTTCTTGTGCCTTKGTCATGTCCTCCTAATCTCACTTTACAAGTACTTCAGGCCTTGCCCATGTAGTTAAAATGCAAATGCTGAAGAATAAATGGGAAAGAGTTTAATGAAAAGAGTTTCAGCTGTTATCAAGAATAGCTAAATATCAGTCTTTGTTGATGATTATTAAAAGTCTTAAAATTGCTGTTTTATTCGCAATAGTTTACAATCTCAGAATTTTCAAGATTTCCCAACAGATTCTGGAGTGAAAAAGCATTATGGTAATCCATCCATGCTACCCCAGATGTTTGTCTCTATGGATTTGACAGTTTTTATAACTAACTTATCAATCTGAATTTTGTTATCTCTTGTTTTATGTTTGCCTCTCCCAAGACGTACCTTTGCTTAAATGGTTGTTGTAGTAATACTCTGAAATGAATAAATGTGAGTAGGTTCCTCRTCTTGCCTAAACACAAGACAGGCTAGCAGTTCAAAATGTGATATTTAGCACTGCCYTGGAATGGAGCATTCATTGATTGAGTTCTGATAAATCTACCAGGAGCTCTGTTGGACTGGGTAAAGATACCGTCTGGTCCCAGCATTTGGTACTTTGTGTTCCTGTTTAAATGTTGTTGTTGAAAACATAATAAAGTGTCATTAGGTAACTACCCTTCTATATTTTCTCTTTTTTCATGGAGTTTAATCATCCTTACTGAGAGTGGCTCTACTTTTACCTCTCTTCCAATAACAGTCTTGATAAATATTACTTTTYCCCTCTCTTTTAATTTAGTATGCTCTTTTATTTTTTCTGAAAATAGTTAATATTCMTTCTTTTTATGTGACTGTTACAAGATGACAGACTGGTTTGGGCTGGGACAGAGTTAATTTTCTTCAGAGTAGCTATGGGACTGCTTTGTATTTGTGCTGAAAACTGTGTTAATGAAGGGATGTTTTAGTTGCTGCTGAGCAGTCCGCACACATCGCCAAGGCCTTTTCTGCTTCACATACCACTCCACCAGCGAGGAGCTGAGRGTGCACAACAATTTGGGAGGGGGCACATCTGGGACAGCTGTCCCCAACCGACCCAAGGGATATTCTCTACCGTATGGCACCATGCTCAGCAATAAAAGCTAGGGGGCAAAGGAGGGGAGTTGGCAGTTACAGAGCTTGCCTGCCTAAGTCACAATGATGGTGCCCTGCCTTCTGCGGACRCYTGAACACCTGCCTGCTCTTGGGAAGTGGTGAATGAATTCCTTGTTTTGCTTTCCTTGTGTATGAGACTTTTGCATTACATACTACTTTCTCTTTATCTTAACCCCTGAGCTTTCATATTTTTGGCCTTCTGGGTCTCTTAATCTCCATGGGGTGAGGCAGTGGTAAGCAGAAGCTGCACGGTGCATAGCTGCCAGCCGATGTTAACCCACAAGTGGTGACTAACTGATACATTACGTGCATTTCTGTCACGTTTTTGCTTATTTCCCTTCTCTTTTTATAATTATTCTTTTATACTTATAATTTTYTTCTCTGAAACCTGTTTCCTATTGATTTAATTCATTTTTAGTGTTATTTTGTTATGCTATGTTGGGTTTTTTTCTGCTTAAAGTTTGAAAGATGATAATGYATCATGACTTCCAGCAGATCTAGTAACTATCCAAAGGGTACTACTCTCTATAAAGTTATACCACATAGAGTTGGTAGTCAATAATTCCTGACTACTTATTTGTGTCTTAACATTTCTTATTTTTTCTCTGAATTGTTCTAGAATTACTCTCATCTCTTCAAAGATTCTGGGAAAAACACTGCTTTTTCATTTCAAAGTACTTATCCATACACTATATGGGGTTGTTTTGAAAGAAAACTAGAGGTTCACAGTCTGTGAACACAGTCATTGCCTGGGGCAGAATTTTCAGTGTAGATTTATTGCTTGAGTTTTAATTTTCTTGTTTTTCTTTTTCCTGAGTACTTTACCATATTTCCGGTTTCCTTTTTTTTTCTTTTTTGGTTGTCTGTATTGCTATCTCTATGTTTGCCTAAATTCAGCTATTAAGCATAGAAATTGGTTTATTACCTTTCAATCAAAATACCATAGCTAGAAAAAAATCTTAGTTTTCATTTATCACCATCAAGATCTTCATGATGATGCTTGCTATCTGTTTGAATACAGAACATAAATGAAAAGACATTCTACCTTTCAATCCATCTTACTAATTGTATTAATGATTGTGTTGTGTTTCTAAGTGATCTCTGTAGGGTGTCTATTATGCATCATAAGATGATATCTGAAAAGATAACAATCAAAGAAAAAGAACAAAATACCAAACACTTGAACAAAAATGAAGAAAAATAATGTAAAATGGGGAAAATGAAAGTAATAGATAATTCCTGCAAGCTTAGGATAAATTTTATTGTCCTTTGAATAAAAGCTACGAGGAGTCATAAGATTGTTCTTGGATTTTTTTTCTTCAGAAGTATGATGACCTTCTCTTTAAGATTTGAAAAGCATGATGTATTTGGAATATCATCCACTGTATATTTTTACAGTGAAAAGCAAACTAAGAAACTGGTGACTCAAAAATCATGACAAAAATTTCTAAAATCAAAGTAATCCCTATGAGTTCAATAAGGTTGTTCTTAAAACTAAAAATTTGAAGAATATGAGGCTAAAACTCATAGGTAATTATAGTATATGATGGACTTTAGGTAATAGGAAAGGTATTTAGAACCAGGATAGAGTATTGGAAGAAGAAAGATGAATAAAAATTTGGTAAATGTGACAATGATGCTGGCAGAGACTGAACAGAAAAGGGTAGAGCTACAATAGATCCTAAAGACAAGAGAAGGCTTGAACCCCTTTTTAATGAAAAAGAACCTATCAGGAAAAGGCTGAAGACAGAGCAGGATGTGGGAGTGGACATGCACAGGAAAGGAATAGAAACATCCTAGGTGAGCCTGGTTTGTGGGTCTGAGTCCATATTTATATAAACGCTACAGATTAAACAGGGGGAAATGGAAATCTTGGAAGAAAAACAAAACWCAGATTTGACCACACTGGGCTTAAACTGAGGGGAGAACAGTATCATGTTTTCTGATGAAAACAATGTAAGGACCCCAAAGCCTGCAGAGTGATCATAAGTGAGTATTGAAGGTAAAGAAAAGGGTATGGGTTGTCTGTTTCATGAGGCAGAGATCACCATTATGCTAATATATTGTGACTAATACATTTGCCAATGGCAGGAGGCATAACATATGAAATTAAATGAATTTGAATTTAAAGCTCTATGTTTATGTTAGTTTAAATAAAAAGCCTTACATTAATTTCAAATGTATTGGAGATACTAAAAAATTTTTCTTGTAGCCTGTGGTAAAGTCATTAAAGAACATTCTCACAGTTACTGCCTAGTGATTTTATGGAAAACTCAAAATAGGCTAATTTTTGTTCCATTATATTTTTGCTCTAAAAATGCATCAATTTCACTTTTGGTATTGTTTTCACCTTTTGCTACAACCATAAGACATCGAAATACTGTAACAGAATACCAATATATCAGTACTTATGCGCTCAAGCATAGTGAGTGTAATGTTTTATAAACATTTCTTCGAGTTTTCTACGTTGTCTGTAAAGCTCAGATGATGTCCAATGACTTGTTTTGCCACTAAAAACTCTGATCAGGAGTAGAGAAAATCTTCAAGACAAGCAGATGGCAGTTTCCTTGATTARGTGGAATTATTTTCTTTTCATTCATTCTGCCTAAAAAGAAGTTTGCACAGGTTATCACAGTGGGTCCTTGCACAGCTTCCCTGTCCCACAGCATTCTAGGAGAAAAGTCTCGCAGGTCAGTACAGCTCTTTCTAGCCTTGTGATGCTCAGTCCAGGGCCAGGATGTTGGGTTCACTTAGGGTGTCTTAGGTCCTTTGTTTCTCTATTCTTCAGTTCCCAGAGCTATTCTCTCCCTCAAATGTGCTCTCATGCAACTCCACCCTTAATCCTGTGTCCAAATCTGGGGCTTCTACCAGAAGGATTTGGACCTGTTGAAACAAGTCCAGAGGAGAACCACCAGCATGATCTGAGGGCTGGAGCACCTGTCCTGTGAAGACATGCTAAGAGAATTGGGTTGCTCAGACTGAAGTAGAGCAGACTCTGTGGAGATTTTACAGCAGCCTTCTGGTACCTATGGGGGCTACAAGAGAGAGCTGGAAAAGGACTTTTTACAAGAGCATGCAATGAATTCCTACAGGTAAGAATATATTTTTCCTAGAGCCTATCTTCAGCCTTTTGTTGTGGAAACCTAGGTTTATTGCACACATAGGACCATAGTTTTTCAAATCATTCCTCAAATTAATATCAGCACACCTATTTTGTTATCCAATTTTTTTTTCATAAAGTTTATTTAAGAGTACGTTCTCTCATGCTGTATGGCTGCATTACCGCTCTATATTCTGGCTTTAAATATAGTTCAAGACATTTCATATAAATAACAGGAAGAGAAGGGCAGGGAACTCAGCAAACCATCTGAAAGCTCTCAAGTTTATTTTTTTTCTGTAGAGAATTCAGATTCTGATAGGCACATTTTTTCTTATTTTCCATCCTCGGTAATTTCACATAAAAGGATCACCATAACATAAATAATACAGAAAAATTTTGAAGGCTCAAACCTGCCTATAGAATGTGTTCTCAAAATGATGACCTTTAATTCAGGGAGGGTGGATTTCTATTGTATTTGTGGGGTGCCCCATGGCAAGAGTGATGAATCTGACTCCATGTTCTCAGAAGGCTAATTCATTATTTTATGATACTATATTATATTGAAGAATACTAAACTAAACTATACTAAAGAATACAGAAAGGGTACTTACAGAAGGCAATCAAGATAATAATGAAAACTTGTGACTCTTTCCAGAGCCTCAACACAGCTTGGCCATAATTGGCCAATGAGTCAAAATAATTCACACCAGAATSCAATGAAACAATCACCTGTTGGATAAACAAWCTCCAAACACATTCCACATGTGAGCACAACACAGGAGAAGCAAATGAGATAAGAATTTGTTTTACTTTTTCTCTGAGGCTTCTCAGCTTCTCAGGAGAAAAATCCTGGGCTAAGGGACTTTTCAGAAAACATGAATGCCATGCATTTCTGCGCAATTTTGCATAAAAATAGCTGCAATATTTGAAGAAGAAATGAAAAAAAAAAAAACCATACCATACAGTAACAGCGAAGGGTGTGCAAACATAAATTCAAGGCTGTAGTTATTTGTTTGCAGTAAGTATATTGGGTTTTTTCCTTTTTTTTTTTTTCTTGTTTTAGTTCCTGTTCAATGTTTACTTTCAATTATTGCTGCCTGCAGGAGACCAGCTTATCCTTGCCAGTAACTTCGCTGGAACAAATTGAATAATCAGTTTGAAGGGAAAGATATTGTTAGACCAAACCTATTTCCATCTTCAGGGGCTTCAGAGATGTGAACTAGAGTTTAAAAATCAGCAAAATAAAATCTGCTGTGATTAACATTTGGAATCTATCTAGGGGAAGAGATATGTCTTTCTTTTGTATTAATGAACTATGTAACTGTCAAACAATTGACTTTTGCTAAAAGACCTGAAAAATCAAACATGCATACAAAATAGGTGAAATGCCCAAATTACAGAGAAAAGGAGTTACAGGGCTCCTGAATCCAAACCTTCTGCCCAATGCAATGCCTAACTTGAACAAAGTAACTAAAATGACAGTTGTGCCTAGTATCTTCACTTTAGTGCTCTTCTTCCTGTCTTCATGCATTAGCTGTCATAAATAATTCCTTTACATTGTAATATAYAAAAACACTTTTATAGGAGGCAAAATATATAGGCAAATATATAAACATAATATAGGCAAAAAAGTATCTGATCGTAATTGAATAGGCAGTGGTCTATTATTTTTCTACTCATATATTTCTGATGTCTWCTAAATAAGTGTAAACAAGTAAAGTTATATTAATGTTTTCAATACAGAAAGTATGGTTCTGTATTTTATTTTATTAATATACCTATAAAACTTAGTATTTCTTGTATTTGGGAGGATCTTCTTTCACTTTGATTACTCAAGGTCACAGTTTCTTTCAGGCAAGTTGAAAATTAACACAAATTATTACTTTTACCTGTGATTAATGGAAGGAGTGGTTTTGTACTATGTTTATAAAATCAGATCTGATTATATTGAGTTCATTGCAGTAAAGAGTGTTATAAATGGATCATGAAACCAACTGTAATGGGTTTGTTTCATGTAATAAAGTACTGCAACACAGAAAAAAATTATATATTATTTTTGGCAATGGAAAGTGAGTTTCTTTGCCAGCATTAGTCAAATTTTAGTCACAGCTTTTCTAATCTAGCATCCTTGTATACAGTACTAACAGTCTGTCTCTTTTATTGACAATTTTTTCTCAATATATTAAARTTATATAACATCCAAAATTATGTGGAATTATTTGCTGTAGCCTGTTGAATTACAGCTCTCCTATTTGGCATGGCTTATTAAAGATTAATAGTAAAGGCATTCTCTCTTTTTAGACTTCAGTGGTTAAATCATGCCAACAAAAAGGTGTTTTTTAGTAGAGGTAGCATACCACTTCACATATATTTTTAGTTCAGAGTATGTTCTTGAATGAAAGGTGAATTAATTATTCATATGATCCTGATGTGAGATCACTTCTATTTTCTACCAGGGAGATGAACTAGTTTATGGCTTGTAATGCCAGTTTCATTTATTCTGAGATTTCCCTGCTTGTATATTTTATTTTCACTTACTATTGCAAGATTAATTCTCAAGCAAATTTGTGATTCATGAACCTCTGCAAAAGACTATGAGAGTACAAATTCCTACAAGTAACATTTAACTCAGATTACATACATATACGTATATACAAATCCACACACATATATCTGTTTATATTTATATGGCTATATGCAGAAAGTTCCTGAACTGTTAGCTATTGATCCAGAACCTGGATTACTTTTAAAGCACAGCAATGTAGACAGCTGACTCATCACAGTTGCTCAAAATTAATGGTTCTTTCTAATTAAGTATCTGCTAACTATCTAACCCAGATATTTTGTTTACTGGAATACAATGGCTCTTGGCTCAGCTTTAAAGTTCTAATGAAGATGAATATAAAAACTCCTCTATTTCTCTGAATCACAGCTTCAACAATTAATACATTCCATTCCCATCCTTTCAGTGACATTGAGAGCTCCCTGATTAAATGTTTGGAATGTATAGTCTGAGATCACATTGGCTCTCCAGTTACTTTTCCCCAYCATACCTTGTCACCTGTTGTCATCTAACCTACAGGATCAGTAGAGCGGTTCTAGAACTGTGGACTTGAGTGGGGAGACTTCTTGGGTTCACCTCATCAAATGTTTCTAAATAATATAATATATGCATAAATTCTTAAAAATATGTGATAATTTTGCATGGAAGTACATAAGATTTTTCATTTAGAGCTCAAACATGATGGCTGGTCTGGACCACAGTGTTTTCTTTGAATGGCCAACATTCAAAATGGTGCAAGAAAATGAGAGAGAAGACAGAAAAACAAGTAAGTGTTGAAAAAGTCACATGTGAAAATACTCAAACTCAGAGCCATTAGTAGGTCTAAAACATCTAAAAAGTAGCTATTTCCATGATGGCTTTAGGGAAATAAGGCTGTGAGCATCATGTGTAACGAAAACATGTTCATTGTGCCCTTTGAAAAGTGAGAAGGGGATTGATCTAGGATATAACTCTTAAAAAGCAGAAGAGATSTTTAGGTTGAATCAACCAGTTTCTTTCAGTGTTTTCTGCTGTATCATATTCCAGTCTTTGTGACACTTTGAGTGACTGTACTCTATCTCTGCTCAGAATACAAGCACTAGTCTAAATAATAATCTGTAGGATTCACACGTGGAGTGCAGGTTAGAAACAAAGCAACATCACAGCTGGTAGTATAGAAATAGCTGAGTAAGYAGCAATAACAAAATAAAAAGCCTGCAAAATGCAGCCATGTTGAAAAGTACAGAAAATACTAGATTRCTGTATGTACTTTTGTGGTAATGGCCTCCAGATTCATGATTTCGTTTACTAATTCTGACACCTACCTGCAACCTCTGTTGTCAATATACCTTTTGTAATTTACTGTGAACCTCCAAAACTGAATTTTGGCAATTTTTACTCTTTACTACCAAAATCCCTTTTCGTATTGTGAGTTGCTGCTGAGCTAGAGGGACACAGGAAGTTACTGTTCAAAGCCCCACCCAACATGATCAGGGACACCCGCAACAACTCTGGGCAACCTATTCCATCATCTAACTAATGCTCACTGCAATAACTTTTTTGTATGTCCAAACTATAGCTACCCYCTTTCAGTTTAAAACCATTGTCCCTTTTTCTGCCACTGAAGACTTAAAAACTGCTCTAAGTGCAGRAAAGTTGCAACAAGCTTACCCCAGAATCCTCTCCAGGCATCTCACTCCCTCTCTACTTTTCTAATTGGAGGAGTGTTCCAGCTCTCTGAACAYCTTTGTGGCTCTCCTGTGACCCATTCTAACAGGCCTATCAGAAGCCAGAGCGAAAATAGTCCTCCACATGGGGACCTCAGAGTGAAAACCGTACTCTATGTGGGGATTCACCAAAATGGAATAGAGAGGAGAAAATCAGCTGCCTTGACCTGCTGATCACTCTTCTCATGATGCAGCCCATGAAACAATTGACTTCCTGGGCTGCAAGTGCACACTTTTCACTCATCCATCAGTATCCCCAAATTCTTCTCTGCTGGCTTACTACCAATCCATTCATTTTTTCAGTCTGTATTAGTATTGGACATTAGCCCAGACTAGGTGTAGGATCTTGCACTTGATCTTGCTGAACTCCATGAGATTTCATACAGACTCATTTCTCAAACATGTCAAGATCTCTCTGGCATCCTTTCCCTTAAGTGAATGAACTGCACCACTCAGCTTTGTGTCATCAGCAAACTCGCTGAGTGCACTCAATCCTACTGTCTCTGTCCTTGCTGAAGGTATTAAGTAGTATCAGTTCAGCACCCTTGAAAGACACCACTCATATGTTTTGGCTTCAACATTGAGTCATTGACTATAACTCCTTGCATGTGGCCATCCAGTCAACTCCTTACTCACCTAATAGTTCATCCATCAAACCAACAGCTCTCCAATTTAGTGCCAAGAATGTTGTAGGAGACCGTATCAAAGGCCTTACAGAAGTCCAAGGAAGTTTTCTCTTTGATGTAGTCACTTTACCGTGGAGGGCCACCAGATTAATCAGTCACCATTTTCCCCGRTGGAGCCAAGTTGGCTATCACTGACCACCTCCCTTTCTTCCACGTATTTTGACATATCTTCCAGGAGGAACTGTTCCATGTTCTTACTGGGCACTGAGATTAGGATGACTGGTCAGCAGTTCCCAGGATCCTCCTTTTTAAACTTATTAAAAAGTAGTGTGATATTTCCTCTTCTCCAGTCACTTAAAAAAGCTGTTTAAAAAAAGGTCTGTTTTGGTTCCTCATATGTGAACCTTAATTTTTTTAAATTAAATGCAGGTTTTATGTACTGGGAAAATACATGCTGATAGCAAAGGTACAGCTTTGAAATTCACCTAGTGCAAAATGAGTTCAGCTGAGGTTGACAGGATTTACAGCCTACTTAGCCTAAGAAAGCAGCCAGAAAACCAACAGAAGCGACCACCTGATGGAGAGAGAACATAAAAAGTAGATAGAGTCTCTTACATTTTTATATCCCAACAAGATACTCAGATACTTCAGTCTGCAGACTGTTATAATTGTCTGAAAATTTCAAACCTGTCACTGTCACAAGATGTGCATGRTGCTTGCAATACTCTTTAGTGGGTATTAGGAGAAAGATATTAATATGAGATYAGTTAACTGATAAAAGTTCCTGGATAAGAGTAAGAAATTGACATTATTTTTTATACACACTATTTTTTGCAATTATCACTCAGTTAATAGTTAGCTGGCATAAAATTTAAATATGCTTCTGTGGTTCCAATACTAAAAGTAAGTGAGAAATTACTTTAAAGGGAAACTGGGGAGAAAAGTCCACAAACCAAACAACCTTTCTAATATAACCACCTAACAATTACCATCATTTAATCAATTACATTCTTGTAGGGGGCCCCAAAAGTAATTATTATTTCTTGTGCTGAAAGGGTAAAATTCTGAAAAAAAMCCCCAATTTGTTTTGATTGAAGTAAAATGCTGTGCTGTCAGATATAAGCACTTCTGGCATGGTGTGGAGAAGAAAAGACAAGAAATTAAAAACCAGAAGAGAGAAGAAGYACATTCAGAAGCTAGAAAGTGAAGAAGAATATAGCTTACTGCCTGAGATTTTCTCTTTCTCCCCAGTCTTAAAGAAATARAGTAGGAAGATGAAAACTGTTTGCAAGAACAATACATATTTCTGCAGAAAACATAGACTGAATTTCAGTGAGTTTCTCAGTGTGCAACAAATTCAAAGCCTCTTCTCTTACATTATTTTGCTCTTATCAATGGGGAAGCTCCTCCTAGGGGTCAAAAAATATCCCTAGTCTGAGGGAACATTTTCATTCATCAGCAAGATACAGATATTAAAAGTGCAAATGTTACTATTAGTAGCCTACATATAGGGGCTTTTCCTTGTAATAGATATATTTTCATGATTGAAACAAGTGTTTAGCATGTTCAAGGAAATTCYCATTTTATTTTCTCTGTTTCCTCAGTACGACATGAATGTAAAACAAGTGTGGCCTTTCATCATTCTCTTCCTCCTTAAGAAATTGATGAACTCAGGAAATATTCAGTTTCTGTATTTTATCTTAGCCATTCCAATTGAGTTGTAGTTTCAAAAACTGTGTTTTTGAAGAAATTTCCATATTTTCATTATCTAGACTTTCAGTCGTATAATTAATTTTTTAAAAATAACCAACCAACCAACCAAAATATTTATGTTMTATGATCACTGGTTTGGTATCACATGTGTGAACAGATTTTGGAGCCCATGAGAGGCTTTTTAATGGGAAGTGAATAACTGAAATGCTAAACCCTGTTTGCAAAGGGCACAATCTCATGACCAAGTAAAATTCTGTGATTCCCTTAACAAATCAATAAACAAAGTTCTCTGGCTCAGTTACTTGTATTTCTGCAGCAGTTATAGCAATGTCA
The DNA here is from genome assembly GCA_014549065.1 of Cardinalis cardinalis. Lineage (NCBI taxonomy): Eukaryota > Metazoa > Chordata > Aves > Passeriformes > Cardinalidae > Cardinalis > Cardinalis cardinalis. Next base: position 2,989,877 of record JACDOX010000041.1, read on the forward strand.
GGAAATAAAAAAAGAATATGGACTAATGTTTGCTTTAGAGTACTGAATTTTCTGTCTGATGGAGCTTGAAACTATCCATGGGCAAGTTTATGCTATGTTCCAGGGAGCAAAACTATGAAGGAGCAGTATATTGATATTACTGATAAAAAAGTAAATACACAAACACACATATATAGCAGAGCATTGAATGTGTCAGTCAGTGTCTCTTTTGAGGTTACATATCATGTGTTCCTGTGTTTTAGGAACTTAATGTGTGAGTGAAATGAATACTTGTGTCTGCCCTTAACTCAGGCTGTGGAAAAACTCAAAGCTATCTGTCAGGAGAAATAGATCTAATGAGAAATTAGATCTAGATGCTAATKAAAAGGGATCAGAGAAGACTACTTAATGCACAACAGCAAAATTGGCTGAAGAAAAAAACCTCAAACCTGCTGTTCTCTTCTGGCCAGACTCCTAAGCTTTATTCAAGATAAGCAACACTTGCTTACCTAAGTGAGTGYAATAAAGTCTATTCAGTGCAGGGCCTTGAAAGCAACAGTCTTGGAAAATGAAGTGTAGTAGAGTGTTAAAGGTTTGCCATTAAGGGGTTTGGAGAGAGAAGYGAATAGTAAAAGTCAGCAGGCAAGGAAAAAATCTGCAGTTGGCTGCAGCTTTATAGATAGATTACCAAGATGTTCTGAACAGCTGGCAGCAAGGATTGCTTCTGCTGGGAGAATGACTGCGTTACACAGCAAAGATGTATTCCCTGCATACGTTTGTTTGTTTATATCCAACAGGAATAGGAACCCAATTACTCTTTACCCAATTGTGACTGAAATAAAAGATAATTTCTTTGCTTCACAATCTGCAAGGCAGAGAACTGTTTACCCAACAAATTGCACCTCCAAACTGCCATTTACAGTTACTTATTCTGGTCTTTCCCAGCTTCTGATATCTAAACCACATCTTTTTGCAATTCAAATGCCTAATGTCTGCAAACAGCTAAGTATGACACTTAATCAGGCTTGTAGATATATAGAGAAGCAATATTTAGAGCATTAAATATTGCACAGATTACACTATGCCAGCTGCATAAAACTGAACAGTCAGTGCATTGAGAAGGATGAGAGTTAGCCTGGCCATTTACTAAGAAATGGGCTTTTAAAAACATGATTCTTAGTTCTCATTTACCCACCAAGTGGGACATAACTTTTTGTGTTTTTCATAAACTCACTATGTTAAAATTTAGGACAACTGGAACTAAAGTAAATTAATCAATTCATATGTCCAAAGGCTGTGTTCAAACTAACTCTGATTTGCTATTTGCCTTGGATGATTATTTTACTACTTCCAGCTACCTTTGATACATAAGAAGACTTAAATGTTCCTTTCATTCAGCCTGAAACTGTTTGACAAAGCCATTAGCTTGAACAAGCTTTGTGACTCACTTGCTGACAGCAATTAGGACTCCCAAAAGGTACCTGGATAAGCCAAAACCCCAAGAGTTTCCTAAGGTGAGAAGAAGGCCCTGAGATTTATTTTTGCTAAAATAGGGCTTAGAATCTCCTGGAAAGAAAATCAATCTAAAATAATTAAAACTTCTGTTCTTTCACTCCAATGAAGATACTATTCTGTTGCTAGGCACCTGATTTTACCAGAGGAATTTGGAGTGTATCTCCCTACTCTTTCATCTCCTTCAGGAGAAATGTTCCCWTTATCACTGAATTTGCATGCATTTTTTTCAAGTTCTCTTTAGGAGAAACAGTTACTGGTTTATTAGGTTAGATAAAGAGAAAGGAAACTGACAGTAAAGACCCTTGTCTGGAGACTATACCTGCATTCCCGTATTAGCTCAGAAGGAATACATAACCCATAACTTTGCTCTTTCTCTATCAATTTGAGCAGAAATCCAGAATTTTCCCCTTGAAATCTTTTAGATACAGTATATTCGACTGTAAATTTTTTTTCCTTTCAAAAAAATGTAACTAGTTTTATATAGACAGCAGGAAAATATACAGAAACTATACAGAAAAAGATAAACTGAGAAGAAATAGCAATAAAAATATAATCAAAATATCATCATCTCTAAGATTTAAAAAGCTCAGGTAGAACCTGTTAGTAAATGGAAAGAACATTTTTATCAAGTTTATATTTTTAGTCAGAAATAATTAACATCAGATATGTTGAATTAAACTTAATTTTGCCTATCCAAAATTCAATTGTTTAAGTACACCTTCCAAGTCTTTGCTTTTTGACATACAAGGAAGTTGAGTAAATATTCATTGGTACACTTTCTAATGTGTAACCAGGTAAACTCTGTCCACTGCATACCAACCTGCATAAAATTTAGTTTCACACAAGATACTCGCCCCTTCAAATTCTTCATCAATTTCAGCATTACTCATTTGAGACCAAATYTCATTATTTCAGGGTTATTTTAAACAAAACAATGACTTAAACTATTATGCTTGGATTCCTTTCAGCTACTTCCAAAATGCTGCAATTAAAGCAATGCATTAGTCAGTAATTGGCTTGAAATATAAACAGACACCAGCTTAAAATTGTTCTAAAATAAAACCAAACAAAAGTGGAAAATTAATTGTAATTTATAATTCATTATTGTTGCTAATGCATGTTTTATAGACTAGATTCTCACTGGAGCCATTAGCAACAAAATATCTCATAAACCACTGAACATGACCCCTGGGAACACTGGCAGTCACAGAGACACCAGCTCCTTTATGTTTTTGTTTCCACCTACAAAATCCTTTGGATATGCAAGTTACTACAGCTGCAAATGTGTGTCACAGCCTTTGTGTCTACACTATTAGGAGCTCCAAAGGCTGATTTCTTGCAACTATACCAAAATGTGCAGGAAGTAAAGCCATTATTATTTTACAAACATAAGCTTCAAAAGTGACAGTTTACATGTGAGACAGAAGTCACTAAAATTTTCATTCTCGCCCAGAGGAGGCTAAACAGATTAATAAATATGGGATGACTTATTCTGCTCCAATTTTCAATGGCTGGGTACTCAGGTCATTTAGAATGCTTTTGTTTTCTCGTATAAAGACTTACAAGACTTAAATTGTACTGTAAGTGAAATCCATTTGCTTAAAAGGAAATGTTCTTAACTAGATACTGAGGCCCAGAGAATGACTGGTGCGAAGCAGGGCTGTTAAATAAAAGAAGCAGTCTGCCTCACCTTTCACTGACAGTGATTTCTTCCCCCCTCCTGCTTTTTCTGCTCTCTGTACTGCAACTGTCTATCCAGTGAATTCTTCAGAGAACAGATCCAGCTGAAAACTATCCCAGCAAAACCACAATGGCTATGGTTCTTTGGGATCAGTCATCCTGGTGTGGTTCGCCATGAAGAAAACCAAATTTCTCTGCTGGTGTTGATCTGAGGCTCAAAASAGTAAGGTCTAAAATGCTTAAAGAGTTGTAACAAAAAAGAAGAGTAGCAAAGTTTGGTCATGATGTTAAAGAAAGTATTCTGTTTAGAAAGGTGTGATTGCAATCRTATAGAAAAATAAGTAACTCATGAAGAAAAAATTGTTAGTTTTAACAATTCCCAAAACCTTAATTGTATAAAAGTCTTTGCCCTCCTGGTTGCTTCAATGGGAGTATTAAAAAAAAAAAAAGTCTTGTTATTGGTATGGGGTGAAAAATAAAGCATGTATTTCAAATAAAGCAGATATTATACTAAACTACATTATAAAATTAAGAAGATTTAAAAAAATTTTTTCCATGTTGCCTGGTATGCATTATTTTAACATGGCTGTCACCACTCACTTGAAACTGGAGTAGCATAAGCAGGCAAAATGTAATTCTTCTTTTGATCCCTTAACATTAGATTTACGATTTAGTAATAACCAAAGCAATGATTTTGCAATACATGTCCCAAATACAGTAGCAGGTAAGACAAAGGTGTAATCAAAATTAACCAACACATGATGAATTTTAAATATGAAGAGTTTTGAAAAGCTGCTCTAGGCTTATCTGTACTTGCATAATTATTCATGGAAGATGTGCACTTTATATTATCTGTGGATAGATAATCTTCAAACAAAAAAATAAAGCAAAATCTTTTAAACAAATTAACAGTTATGAATTATTTTTTCAGTTCTAATTTTACCTTACTAATTTAACTTTATTAAAAACATGCAAGCAYTTTCAATTTATAAAAGTGAATTGAACTTACAATAATAATTTATCTGATCTGAATAAATCAGATCAAGTGCTATGATGTAGGAAAATATCTTTTAACAAGAGCCATTAAAATATCAGAAGGATATCTGTATTTTAAATTATGCTTGATTCCATTGTATAAATTCACATTCAGCAGACACATGGAGCATACTTTGTAAGGCCCTTAGAAAAGTATTTAGACTTTTTTTAAAAATGGTAAAAGCCTTCTTAACGTAGCAGTCATCTGCTTTGATTTAAGAGTTTTAAAATTAGACCTTTATTTGTAAGCTGATTTATATGCACTGAAAACCATTATGCATTTCCTATGGATTACCTATCACCTCCTAAAAGAGGTCCCTAAGATAGGTGAGCAGACATTATTATTTCCACCTGTTCTGATTCAGTAAAGCAGGGTTTTTGTAGAAAAAAATGTAGCATAAATTCCCTGAAAGGAGAGCTGAAGGAATATTATAAAAGCCATTTACTTTCAAAACATTTGAGTATATCTTATTTAATTTTAACAGCAAGAACTGTTTTGTATATTCATCTTGTAATACACCAGATGCAGAGAATAGCTAAATTCAAGACAAAATAAGTTAACCTGCATTTTGTATAAATTTGATCAAAGTCTGGCTTCTATTGAACAAAACAAGGCTGGGTGCAAATGTTACAGGAAAGGAAACCAAAAACAGTGTTTGCATGGATGCTGCAAGGCAAAGCCAATAAATGTTTAATGACTCTGCTAAAGAATTTGTTGCCTCATAATTTCTCCAGAAGGTGACTTACTTTGAAAGGTATTCATCCCCCTCCTAGATATTTTGTGTGGATTCAAGTCCACAAAGCACCTGCCATCCACCATGAAGAATATTATATATCTCCTTCTTTAGAGGGTTGTTTCATGCAGTGCCTCAGGAGAGTTTTTATATGAGATCAATAATATTTTTGAACTTCTGAGTGATTAAGAAATGTGTCTGAATTGCTCTCAGGGACAGATAAATATAACATTTATGGGAATAAAGAGATGACTATAATAGAGATGAAATGAAACATAACATCTAGAAGAAAACAGTGTCAAGGCTGGTATGGCTATATTTCATCTTCCAGACATTTTGGTTTATTGGAACAAAATAGTGTGCTGCATTCACCTCAACCCCAAGAACATACAGACTTACACTTTTTAATCCTTTCTTAAATAAAGTGAAAATGCAGAGGAAAATCATTTCAGGCACATGACCAGCAGAGCAGGTGAACAGACCATGAGGAATGCAGGCTGCCATACCCACAGGCTCACTGCCACCTGTATTAATCCAGCCTCCTCCATCCAGAGCCATCTAAGCAACATTCTTGAAAACAAATTAAGCAGCTTTATGGGTTGAAAGGAGCAAAGTAACAATGTTTTTGGGTATGATTTCAGGGAATCCCTTCTCTACTGCCAAGATGCTTTGGTCTTAGATAAATTGACAGATACGAAATTGAGTTGATTGAAAACAAGAACAAACAAAATGTGGTGAGGAAATGTTAACACTGAAAACATCACTAATCAAAGGGTTTTGCCCATTCCAGGTGTTGGCCACAACAGTGAGTGATGTTAATAGGAAGTACGTTGAAGAAGAATGTGATTCAAATTGTCCAGGAGAAAAGGGAGACAGGGATCACCACATTGTACATGGAGTTAGGGAAAGACAGCAAATAGATGAGGAATAGGAATTTCTGTGCCTGTCCACACTGCTCTTAATGAGATGTGAAYATGAAGTGGCTTCCAGACAATATATTTTCTTTGTGTGTCTCCAGGACATTCAAATATCCTGGTAGAATTAGTATCTTAAAAACACAATGGTAAGCCTGGCCTACCCCCAAAGGCGACAGCTTTTGCACAATAACAATCTGAAACAATAATTAATTTGATTTTGAAATGACCTAATGAATGCTACTCCAAACATAGTTCAAACAGCTTCTCTAGGTTAAGACATGGTGTCTAAACAGTTTCTCCTTAAAAACAGTGTGGGGACAGTAGCATCTTTATATCTTGGAACACTAAATAAATTCATGTTACTTTGTGATCAAAGWATGCTATGAGTGCTGAATGCCAATTATTTCAGGGAGTCAGTACAGTGTGATCCACCCTCATTACTGTGCCTCGCTGCAGAAACCCACAGAGCAGGGTATTAGAATTCACTTGTCTGGATTATCCCACTCTGCTTCATGATACTACCACAGCCAGGTCCCAAATTAGGAAAGTAGCAAATAAATATTCAAACAAGAAATTTTAAAACCAAAGACAAATTATACTTTTAAATAAATTACATAGCAGAAAAATGGCTTCTGATCTTGTTGCTGTGAAAGTAGAGAGGCACTAAATAATTTTCCAAGCTTTTTCTAAATTTCAACAACATCCACTTTTCCAATTTGCCATAGATTAGGTTACTATAGACACACAAAAAAGGTAGTCTTCTTTGAAGATTTCAGTTCTGCATAATGTCTTGCTGACTAAATCCTGTTTAATTCTAAATCAAATGAGAAGCCACAGTAAATCACTCCAGTATTCCTGTCTTCTTCCCTACAGATATAATTACATGCCCCTTTAAGAGCTCAGTCTATCCATTGCCAAAATGGGAGATATTTAGGAGAGTGGGAAAGTGGAAGACTTCTTATACAATCACAGCATGTGGTAGCAAAATCTTAGTGGCTTAGAAGAAAAAGGGAAAATTTACTGGAGGTGGTTATGCAATTCCACCCGTATAAATTCTAAATTATTCATGTGCCTGCTAGGCCTTATAAAACAATCTCTTCAGCCATATCCTTTACTCTGAATTCACTTAGGGTACTGTTGGATTGGGGCAAAATCTTCAACTAGAGCAGCAGCAGATTTCTTGTGAAAGAAATAAAATAATCTCTGATACAGAGAGTCTCTTTCTTGGGAAATTAGAAGAAAAAGTAATTCTGCAGTACCAAGTGTTGTAATAAGTGATTTAGAGGTCTATGTAAATGTAGCCACAAAGTTACTGAATGCAAAATGCTCCTTCCAATTAGGGGAAATTAGTCTAGTGCCTAGATTTTTATACTGATTTTCCCCCTATTTTCCTCCTTRATTGATTTACTTCTGTTTGCTCTGCAACACAAATTTGAATGTTCTATGCCCTTGAACAAGGAATAACATTCAGTAGAGAGATCATCATACTCTGAGTAATTATGGCAAAACTGGACAAAAAGATATTAAAAAGATATTTATCTAGAATGCTTTCTGAAAATTATGACAACTGGAGTGAATAGAAAATTGAGGTTTTCTTACCTAATCTTGAATTTATGTTTTGTGCTGATGCACTCCACAGGCATTCAGTAGCATGACTTGCTGGCTAGGCACAGCAGCTGCAAGCTCTTTTTGGAAACAGGAGGCCAGGAAAGATGAGCTGTAAAATTACAACGGAAATAAGTTTTTAAAGGAAGAAGAAATRAAACAATTGCTATTGATTAGTACACTAAATGTTAATTTGTAGCTTTAAATCCTTTCTTTCAGACTAATGCTGTKGAAAAAAAGGAAGAAAAAGAACCCCAGATGGATGTATTTAATGATTTTTGCTGGCTAGCAGGTATTTTAATCCATTTGTAAACCTGTAGTGTGGTTTGTGTGTGCTCTTATATGTGCACACAAAAAAAATATTTCTAAGTGGTATATTTTAGAATATGGAAAAGAATAAACTAAGGGACACTTTTAATGTGAAAGGGATAATACCAGTATCCCTTGGATCTCATTTTACCCCAACATAAGCACAAGTTTTATGTGTCAAGTCTCAGGGTAGAGAGTATATAAAGCAAGGTTGTAGCACATAGTAAAAAAGCCCTAAACCAACAACAAATAACCCACAACAAACAAAACTGCAATATTTTCAAGTGTTACTAACAAAGTTAGGAGCCTGGATCCTATTTCCAAATATGACATAAATAGTGGGGAGAGGCTTGCAATATGACTTAGGACTCAGAAATCCCAGGGTATTTACTTTTCTTCTGTTGTAGTGAAAATCTCAGCCTCCTGAAGACCCAAAGTGAGTGTGTTAATGAAAGCCACAACAAAGAGATTACCACGCAATATTGTGATTATTAACAATTTACCATGGTATAATTACACATCTGAGCCCACATTTTTTCAAATATTTCTAAAAATGTAAATTAGATTTGTAACTCTCTTATGAAACCTGAATATTTTACTCTTTTGGATTTGTGAGAAATTCTGCTCTTTTACCTTTCCTACCTAATATGACTATGGAATGTTACATTAGCCACCAGTTATTTCTCAAAATGTAAAGATCCTGCCTAAAAAAATCCTGAAATCACATTGAAGGCCCATGGTCTTACATAAACAATGGAATTGCTGACTAATTCCTCATTCAGATTAATAATCTTGGAGTTTACATATCTCCTTAAATGTGAGACTGCGTAAATGGAAGAGTGTCTTTCAATATTTATGGTTTTTCCACAGTGTCAGAGGCTCACTGTAAGTTGTTGTGGTTCAMTTCACATTAGAATATCTCTGAGAAAGTTTATTGAAAAAGCTACTTGATGTTTCATGTAGTTCTAGAAAAAAAAAAAAAAATCTGTTCTCTAGTTTTTTCAAAGTCCTGTTATAAAGCTAACATAAATCTGGACATAAAGAACAAAATTATGGACATTTTCTTTTTTTGTAGGATGTAGCTTATCCTAATGGGAAACTTGCCTGCCGTTTACCTATATTGACTGTCATCATTTATCTCTGATACGTGGATGGATATATATTTGTTGGGAAAAAATCAGCCATTCAGAGTACCATAAAATAGAAGAAGAATCAGATATTATTTTAAATGGATGATAACCTATCTTGAAGTTAGTGCTTATTTTGGTGTGTTAAAACACAATTAAAATATACAGATTCAACTTTCAAAGGACTTGAAATTTATTTCCTATTGTATCATTTCACTACTCATGAAGAAAGAAAGTWACTTTTCGTGGGAGCTCTGGGTAAATGTTGCATGTGGAAAAGTGATGCCATTTTAACAGTTGCTACTGCTCCAAAATGTTTTTCATTTCTCCATGGAGGGTGCTCCCTCCTGTCAGGAATTTCTTTTTTTCCACCTATGTCTACAAATACAGTACTTTTATGTTTTGAATCATATGCAACTACTCAGATGCCCRCATCTGGATGCTAAGCATAACAAAATGTTCAGTATAAAATAAGACCAAAAAAATCCAATGAGTATAATTCAGTCTTCATTTAATTAAGAAAAATCTTATGAAAGAGGAATTATTTTTTAATTTTATTTTTGGCATCAAATTTTTGCATTATTTTAAGTGTAAGTAAGTTTCATAACATTAAAAGTGCACTAAAATCAAACATAAATACAAAACATAATTTTTTTATCTAAGCAGGCTATAATAAAGAGCTTTCTCAAATTCAGAAATCCATCCATAAATGCTGCATCCATTAATATCCCATCACTCAGAAAAACACCTTATAATTTATTATTCTTCAAAAATCCAAACTAGATAAGGCCTGGAAGAGAAAATCTATCTGAGTCAAAAAGTTTGGGTGCAAAGCAAACTATTCCATAAAGTCTGTGGAAGAAGAAAAATTATCATCTTCCATAACCTCTCTCTCTAGACTTTGCATAAGTAACCACCTGTCTCAGTACCCGTCTTAAGTCTTATGGCATTGTTCAGAGCAACTGGCAACCTCCATATTTTTCAGCCTTGCACTTAAAGTTACAATAAATAGTTTTGTTTTGGTCAAGACAATGTCTTAAAACTGACTTCAAAATCAGTTGAAAACCAGCAGAAATTACAAAAAATATTGGTTTAGAGTATTTAATCTCTGCAATTCATTAAAATAATCTGTCTTTTAGGAAGTCAGATATCTAAGGTAAAAGCTCAGCAATTAGTCCAACATAAAAGCCAAACAATGATTTTCAATTGAGCTCTCCTTCATGGTCAAAGAAAAGCCAGAAAAATGTCCAAGACAGATGGAATGGATCACCCTCTGGAGATATTTACCTCTCTTCATTAATCATGGAGGAGTGCAAGAGACTAAATTAAAGTGCCTAAATGTTAGGAAATTGATGTTAGACAAGATGAATAAAAGTCTAAATGCAAATATTGTTACTAAACTTTTTCTAACAGCTTTAATAGGGACCTTTGTCATCCATCTGCTTGTGTCATCACATCTACTACCTCTACAATAAACTAATTGTTTTTAAATACTATTTTTGAGTCTGATTTTTTTATTATCTGTTCTATTTCTTTTTTCCTGTCTCTGAGTGCATACTTGATGGAAATGGGAAACATGAAAATAAATAATGATGAGATTGTTCATGTTTATTAGTTCTTCCMACTATTTTTCTTATTTAGCTCATTGATTAGTTTATTTACTTTGAATTTTCCTCCAGTCTTGCTTTAATTCTGCTCATATAACAGACTGAAATGACTTAACTATCCTAACTCCATAATTATAAGGTCTAAAATAGTTTTATGCTCTGCTCAAGCAATTTTTCATACTYCTACGGAACATCCACGTTAGAATTCCATACATCAGAATGAGAGCAAGATTTCTGAGATATTTACACTCTGTATATTTATTTCCATTGTTTGTGGTTAACCCACTGCACAGCTACAACAAAAAACTGTATCACAGARTGACACACAAGGCTGTTTTGTTAAATCATCCTAAGATGCTTGTATTGCTTCCAACATAGAATAATAACATTTTTGTAAGAGTACCTTCCTACTAATACAAGATCCTTGACTTCAAGGAGATGGGGATAACTCATGTGCTCTGCAGACAATCTGTATGCTTTAGCTCATCTCACCAACTCTGGAAACAAAACTCTCATATTGCTCTTAATGAAGCAAGGAAAGCACATATCCTTTTATTCTGTTAACTAATCACCAAATAATTGTTTTGTAGATACAAGATGCATTTTTGTATCCAAGCAGTAATTGCTGTTAAGAATATGCTTTCAGTAATTTGGTAACTTATGTCATTCTTTAGCAGTTTGTCAAAGCATATTCGAAAAAAAGTTCGAGGATTATTTCAGAGGAGGCAGCACTAGACAGTTGCACATATGCAGTAAATGTATTTCTTTATTCAGCATTGCCAGATGTCTCTTATGAGGAGTCTTCACATTGTGAAAATGTATTTTTCTCTTAATTTTAAACTTTTAAGGGGAATGTTTACTTTTGTGGTCATAATACAAAATAATGCCTAAAGAAAAAATTTGTTGGAAAATATTCTCCAAAATCCTGTTATTAGCAACTGGATTGAGCTATTTTTCCATTATTTTCACTAAATATGAGGTAACTGACAAGTGCACAGAATTTGACTTTAAATGAATTCAAAATTTGTGGTGCTTGGCCTTAAACATTGAAGAAAAAAATCCAAGCCTTGATATTTCCAATATACATATTTAATGCACATTTGTTCAAACTCCAATGTCAAAATAAAACAAATAATAAGACATGCGAAAACACACAGATTTTACTTGAAAGATTAATATGGGTTTTGAAATATAAAAGTTCTACAATAAGTAAATGCTGTAGAAGTGTTTATTACAAGAAAAAAAGATGGCCTTCAGACATTGAGCCTGTGCAGCTTTCTTTTCTTCAGTGTTTTCATCTTTGCTGCTTCTTTCTTGTATAGGAGACATAGCACATTTTAATGAGGTAAATGTCAACACAGCACTGTAAGGGATCAGTCCCAATAACCCATCTCTATTTAATAAAATATAGAAACCTCCTTAAAAATTAGTGATACTACAAATTTTATTAATAAATATTACACTTCAATTATTTTTGTAGTAAAAGATTTTTTCTTTATTTTTTAGAGATAATAGTTTATTTTGAAGTGCAGTTTTACTTTTAAAGTTATGTAAGTTTTAACTATTCAGGGATTAATGTTTATAAATATGTATAATTAGACATTAGGGATAGTCTAGTGTTTAATATGTTTGGTTTAAATGTTTTTTAAATCTAGGTAGTCAAAAGGTAACAAAATAATTCCCAGAATTTTCTTTTTCTTCCTTTGTTTCAGGAAAGTCTTGCTTTTATGAAAACTACCATCAAAAAACCCCACAACAACAAAACAATGACAAATTTAGTCTCAGACAAAATTATAATGGGAATAATAGTGTCCAGAAATAAGGCTATTTTTTAAAAGGGAGCTTGTTCAATATTTGATGGAAGAGGTTATGCAAATTAGTATGCCCAAAATAGCAGAGGTATTTCTGAGGATACCCCACTCCTCTCTTCCTTCCTGTTGTGCTCTCACAGGGCTTCTGCTCTCATGGCTCTCAGCCTAACTCTCTTTCCACCATTTGACATGATGATGAGGATTTAAAATTGAGAAAAAATAGGCAATAAGCATAAATAAATAAATAAATTAAATGACTGTGTTAATTTTGCAAGAGTTACAGAAACTATCATTCCTAGGTGGCTGCAGAAGCCTTTTTGGAAGTAACTATGCCTTTTTGGAAGAACTTTTGTCCTAATTGTCACTACCAAGGTCTGTTTGTTGTCTTTTCTGCTCCTACACAGCCATTTGGATCTTCAAACACTTATCCCAGCTTTAGTGTCTTTTCATATACTTTTGTGTTGTTTTTATTTTTGGGTTTCCTCTWTACAGGCACCTCTTTTAATATGATTTTTCTTACTTTGCACTTCTCTGGGAAATGGAAATGTTACTATTAAGCACATAAAACAATACTCTATATTTAATTTTTTTTTCAATTAGACTGCATATCAGTTTAGTGCATGATCGTGATTCTGTAAATGGATTGTGCCATTCTGCAGTGTTTCATAGAATAACTACTGATTAATCATTGCTTTCAAGAGAAGAAATAAACCCTTTTCCTAATAAGTAATCTAATAAAATGATCTGCTGAAGTGTTTCTGTTCATTTCCTAGTTAATCAATATTCACTCTTAGTAGATTATTCAGAGGTGAGAGCATTAGAAACATCAAGATGTCATCATCAGGCTTTAGGCATATGCTATCCATGGAATGGTAAATTTACAGTTTCATACTTCCTTTTGAGAAAGAGTGTTCCCAGTCAAAATTCTGTAATGTTTTTACTTTCTTAATGTTTCAGCCTAATTAGCATGTTTTCATTTCTTTTTTATGCAGTTAGAGGCATTTTTCTCCATGTAAAATAAATACGAGATATTAAATACTAAATTTCAGGGATTAAATTCGTATCACTATTTAAAGAACAGAGGTATTCCCATCCATAATGTTCTTTTTACAAAATTTTATAGAACACTTCACCTCAGGAACAAGCAATGAATGTCACTGATTTAGAAATAAGTATAATTAGATGTATATAAATGTATATAAATGTATAATGTATATAAATGTATAGTTCACAAATTTTGTAAGATTTTAAAACCAGTTGTATCCTTGGGTATCATAGTTGTTTGCATCAGTGTTAGATTAGGATGAAGCTGGGAAGTTAGATCAACTGTTTTTCTGAGACATGGTTTTGTATGGCAAATACCTACAGCAATGTAGGGCTGTTGGGGTAGCATTCCAGAACGTAATTTCCAGCACCATGAGTGAAGAAGTAGGTCCCAGGCAGAAAAGGTTATTTTCTTACTGCTACATCCTCAGAAGGTCTCAAATAAGTACTTTTGTTTTCCTCATGATCTTTGCTGTGTATCAAACATGGTCGTTGAATACAAAACATTTTTTCAAGTTTTGACAATTATGACTTAATGTCATCATTCCTGAGAATTAGAATGCCATCAAATTAACAGATTTGTGCTTTGGGTCTCAATGTCTGCAACTGAAACCTGCATGCAGACATGTAAGTAATTTCCTTGCTTCAAGGTAAGACCAGATCTAATTAACTGTACACTGAAGTACAAGAAGTATTCTCTSAGGTGTGGTGAAGTATAAAGCAGGAAAAAAAACATTAGCTGTGAAAATTTTCTAAGAACATCTTGCTTTGGAGTACAAACACATATAGGTAAAGTATTCAATTTTTGTAACTGTTCAATGAGATTCTCACTATAATAACCAAAAAATTGTTTGAATATCATACAGCATAGGAACTGAAAATCAATTGCACTTGAAAGAAGGCATTGTCACGAGTGGAGTGGAAGCTTCAAAGATTATTAGAGAAGGCCTCCTGTTGGCTCATGAGGTGCAGAAAGGACCCCATTGCTTTCTAAACTCCTCCTCTCAGAGGAGTCTTGGCACAGCTAGATCCAACCATTGCACCTTTATACAACTTTTCCTACATGATTAAGGATGGAAAACCAGATACATTTATACAAAAATTAATATTTGTATAAAAATGAAAAAATAAATTTTATTCTGATATATTATTAGACAAAAAAGATTTTAATCAGAAAATTTTACTACACAGTAGAGAAACTGAACCCACTAGTATAATATAAAGTACTATATCAAAGCAATTATGTTAAAGCCAGCAACAAAACCCCACAATAATTAAGAAGAGATTGATGTTACTCACTCATACCAATGGCCATGGGCAAATCTTTTTCACTCAGCCTCAAAGAGTAACTTGCAGGGTGTTCCCATACAAGGGAGGAATTCACACACACACACACACACACACACACACACACACCCCAAGAAGGGATGTGTTAGAAGAACCTGCAATTTGAAAGTGGAACTGGACCTTCATACTATAAAGTGATTGACTGTCAGATACATGTCTCCAGATCAGCTGTGTCAGCTCAGCATTTTTAGATAAGGATATTTTACTATATCTGACACATCTTCACCTCACAATCAGAATTATTAACTTTGGGGCTGATGAGTCAGCATGGTTTTAGCATAATTCAACACCAAAAGCAGCATGATACCACACCTCAGGTCGCCCCCGAGTGTTTTACAAATAGGGCATTGTTTGAATTGTTTTACTGCATTACAGGCAGAGTATTTTTCTACAGGCATAAAATATGGACTCATAAGATAAAACGTTTAAATTAATTTCCTCACAATTTAGCATTTATAAAATATTTAACATATAATGAACATTCATTTTAATAGAGTTAAGGAAAATATTTAAACATTAAACTGAGCTCTCTTTTTATCATTTTATCCTGATTCTTGCTCTATTCCACTGATTAATACAACCACAAGAAAAATAAAATAAAATAGATTCACTTGGGGTATCTAAGATATAAATTAGTGATGTCTTCTGCCATGGGGCAAATTAATCACTTTCATTTCTTCCTTAGTTATTGTGTAGAGGAACAGCACTGTTTTGTTGTTGCAGTATGAATATATCATAAAAGTGTCTATAAAATCCACAGTGAGTTAGAAGTTACTACTAAATATAAATTGATATACAATAGAGAAGTTGATTTATAGCTGTTCTCGTGCACTGTAGCTGCCAGTAATTTGGCTGTATTTTTTTCAGGACATTTTAAACACTATATAGAAAAATATCTTTTTTGTAGTGCATATGTATTGTTTGTTTGTTTGAAGATAAATCACATTTCATTGTATGTTTCATTCTCTTTTTTTTTTCTTGTCAGTAGGAAGTTTAAGGTCTCTTTAGTATTCCTTCACATAAGGGTCACATACTGCAGCAGAATACTTCATCATCCAAGACTACTACATGTTTAACACAGCATCTTCACAGTCCTCTGAAAAGAAAGCGTTTATATCCAAGCCTTACATGAGCTAAATATCACAGTTTTAGACAAAAACAGATAATCTAGGATAATGACTTTTAAAAGCCTGTATTTCCATGGCTAACGTCATAGGTTAGTTTAAAACCCATTGACATAGGTAGGTGAACTTGTACAGTCCATTGTTCTTCAATGTTAAACAAAAGCTATGGCCCAGCAAAATGTGAATTTACTGACGATGATGGGAAAAAATAAAAAGTTTCAAGTACTTTTAAAACTACCAAAAGTGCAATCAGACAACTACAGACATCTGTTTCCAGTAATGCTGAATAAGAAACATAATAATTTTCTTTTATTATTTTGGTAGGAATTTTGTCCCCTTGAGAAAGCACAGCCAAAGAAGAAAAAAGAAGCAGAGGACAGAAGGTAAAATGATGCAGTAAATCTACCTTGCTGTTTTCCCTTGCTACTTGATGCACAGTATTTTCTGAACTAGTCAGAACAAATAAGTTTGTGGGAAACATGAAGGATTGTGAGAATAAACAGGAACAAACAGTAGTTTGCTCTCAATTTCTGCCCATCTAAATTCTTGTAAAGAAATTTCAGCAGCAGAAACATTTTACATTATTTTTCATGTAATTCTAAATATTCCCATTATATTTTCTCTGAGTTCTTTCAATTAAAAATAATCTTGATTTGCTACGAAAATAATGTCTAAGAGCTGAAAAATGGAACACATTGGAGAAGAGTGTTTTTGAAAGTTCTTCATGTTTTCCGTGTGTAGCTGAAAACGTATAGTTGGTACCTACATTGGAAATATAATACTGAACTACAGAATTATGGGAAACAATTTGAAGGGCTCTTTTATGCAGAATTAATTGATAAGCTTCTGTAAATACAAGATATGTCACATGGCTTTTAGAACAAAAGGGTTTAGTAAACTACCAGTAACAAAAAAAGACTGATAATTTTGGCCTCGGAGTGAGAAATTATATAACATTTTGTTGATAAATTACAATATTGCAGTAATCATTGAGCTTTGCATATAAGCAGAAATGGCTTCACTTTTGCTAAAGTGAATGAAAAATATTTGAGTGCAGATCTTCCAGATCATTTCCACCAAGTGCTTAGAGGTCACCTTCAGAGTTATTTTTCAATAGCCTTAAGCCATAATTAAATAAACCAGTCTTTGTTTGTCTTGGTTCCCTTCAATTCCTCTTTTGTTTTTTTTAAGAAGGGGAAGCACCTGAGATCACACAGAAGCCTTTATTGGCTGTGATGAAGGCCATATGTTAAGCTGCACAAATCCATTCCAGCTTTTAGCATTTGGTTTCTTGGCATATCCCCAAGGAAACAGTGCAGCAGCTTTGGAGTTACCTAGAAAATTGTCCTATGATTTCTCTGTGAGGTATTGAATGCGTTGTTTTCTTGCCTCTCTGAAAACAAGTTTATTTTAATTTACCCAAACCTCATGAAAATGTAACCATATACAGTGGCATTCATTTTATAGAATTTAGAGCAGTTTCTTTATTGTCCCAAATAAAAAGACAATAGTTTCTTTATTTGATATAATGAGTGGAGGTCAGTGAGAGAGTGGTTACATTACTTCATATCAAAATTTTCATTGTATAGAGTTTTTCTTTCCCCATGCTTGTAAGAAATTTAGTTTCTTCTAAGTCCATGGTTTTAAAACTTTCAGACATAGTTTTCCTTTTCAACGAGTGTTGAAGTAGTTACTTCTATTTACTACAAATTATTACAAGAAATGTAGCAAATTAAAATTTACTACAAATGATTAAAAGAAACTTATTAAAACAGAGAAAGTAGTTCAGCAAAAAGATTAAGAGAGAATGAACAAATATATTGTTAATATATGAACAAACTGCAGAAAAAACCCCATGATAAAAATTCCCTTTTATACATATATTTGCTTCTTACAATGTCTGGTTTCACATTTCATCTATTGGAATCAATATGCCATATTTTAACAAAATTTTTATAGGAAGATATGGCAATAATTCCATCAGAAAAATTATCTCATCTTCTTCAGACAGTACCAGTATTTAATACAGAACTTTTCTTTAAGCACTGATTTTTTTTTGGTCATATTAATACTTACTGTATCATTCCTTTAAAAAAAATTGTTTGATCTACAGTAGTCAATCTTCATTTTACAGACAATCAAGGAGAAAGGAATGAGAGCAAGTTAATATAATGTAAGTCCTTACAGAATAATTTAAATATAAAAAATAGTCATTACAATGAAGAATTGATCTTGACCCTCCCCTAAAGTTCAGAAAATTGTCAAAGTTATTTTACTCCTACCATGCTTCTAAAAAATTATAAATAATTATGAATTCAGGAATGATATTTGTTCCTTTGCTTATGCCTTAATTCTTTCAGGCCTAAAGTAAAAGTGAAAATATTGTAGTTTAAAAAGATCTATGACTCCTTTAGCATTTTGCAAGATCAGTAGTTGGAAAATGGAAGGAATTTTTTTGGTAAATATTACTTCCTTTAGGTTGCACAGAGTTATCAGCTTTGTGTGCTCTCTTTGCAAGGAAAKCCCGCAGCAGCTGCCAGCTGATATCAGCTTTAAAGGAGAGCACACACATTCATTTTAAAGTAGCAAACACATTCTGTGTAGGCAAGTGCAATGTGGTGTCTCTGTGCTCCACTGGTCAGTGGCACAAAGGTGGACAACACAACCAAGAAAAAACAATATTCTGCTCAGCCATCTGACTGGAAAAAAGGTTCAACCTGAGCAAAACCTGCAGGGTGCACTTTGTGTATTCACCTGTCTGTATCTTCCTTCTGTATAGACTCTTCTCTCTAAAGATTTGATTTCCTGAGAAATCAAATACACAATATCTACAGAATTAAAAATGTAAAACATTTACTGGGCTTTTAATAAAATATTTAAACTAAATATATTCATGCCTGAGCAAATGAAGACAGTCAGTGAACACAGAGTAACTGGATGGGAAGTGTGCTGGTTGCTGTTACTGAGTTTTGAAATTTCCCTACATGGAATTTTTTTGAACTGAATTTTAGAGGCCCTTGCAGACAATCCAATGACTTTAATTTATGTCATATTTTGGATATTTAATGTAAAAATACTTTTAAGTGTATCACCCAGGTTCAGAAATCAAATTTAGAATATTAAAACCACATATTTATGGAAGAACAGTGTAATTACTGTGTGGATGAAATTTTTTTATTTGGATACTGTATTCTTTTTTCCATGCTACTCAAGCATGTTTTTTATCTTAGGCAAAGCCTTTGGTAAGTGATAGTTTACTCCTTTGTTTAAAAAGAATCATCAAATATTCCTCATGATTGATTTAGTAGAGAAAGAATTTGCATACTGAATGGTAAATTCACTTTAAAATGCCACCAAGGTTTTGCACAAAATGCCACTTTGAATTAGCTGAGGCTAAGACAAAAATATAACATTTTATTCCAAATTAAAGAACTAGGATAATGCCAAAATACGGATATATATTGGGAAGGAAGAAATGGGAAAAATGTCTCAAGACTGCAATGTAAACTTTTTTTGTTAATCTGTGCATCCAGTGCATTCACTAGGATGTATTTCTGTTATAGTCTTTTGTAATTGCTAACGTAAATTATGTTTAAAAATAAAAAGTTATTTTGAACTGAAAAATGAAATTTAAAATAACAAAATTATTTTTATGCAATGTATCCTGCAAAAAGAAGATATTTTGGAATTGATATTTTTGTGAGAATATTGCAGTAATAACAAAATTCTTCAAAGGAGTTTTGGTGATTTCCTTAGGCAAAATTGTTAAGTTATATCTCAGAATACAAGGAAAGTGGTATTGTGTAATTATCTGTCAAGTAGTGGTCTAGAAACTACATTTCCAAAGAGGCAAGAATTGTAACAGTAATTAGTTCATTAAAATTTAACCACTAAAAATTTCTCCTGAGTATACATTTGTAAGTCTAGAGTGGGACAAATAAAAAGATTTGACTCTCTGTGGAGAGTTTTTTTCCCAAAGCATTCAGAGAGCAAACTTACAATATCCACACAAAAAAACTCCAACTCCGAACATCTTTTCTGCTAACTTTGAATGAACTAATCCCATCTAATCTTATGTTTCCACACATAACTCCAGATTTGAAGCAACACATTCTGAATTTAATTTTCAGTCAAAAAAAAAAAAATTTTGGACAACATCTATTGTGAGRTGAGGTTGCTCACTCTCTAGAGGTTTCTGGTTCTCTTTACTAAATATAAAGGGTGACCAGAGAACTAACATGCACACAGATGTCTCAGGTGTCTAAATGGAATATATAGATCAATCATCTGTATTTATTATTTAGATTTATTTGTGTAAATCCTATAGAGTTAATCCTTAAGGACCAAAAATGTTCATGGATAAGTGAGTAGAGCCTTCACAGAGAGATCATTAGGTATGGGGTTTTTTTCTGATGCGTTTCTGGTTTGATCTTATCAAGTTTTTGTGAGATGCAACATCCATTTGATCACTGGCATAAGAATTATACACCTGCTAGTCAAGCCAACAGGAAAATCTCTTTACACATATTCTTTTTACAAAAAACCCCCAGAAATTATGTCTATTAAACCGTATGACTTGGGTAAAGAACTTCTACAATATTTTTTCTTGCCTGTTATAAAAATAATTTCAGCATAAATTGAAATGCTAATGACACAGATGATTTGGAGAATAATGGGATACACTACAATGCTTAAAATGTAGAGAGTATTAATGAAAATCATTCTAATTAGAAAGCACTGGTATTCAATCTGGTATTCAAGAGATATGGCTAGGCAGTCTAAGTGCAATCAAGGCTCCCACTAGAGTCTACTTTTGCTAAGCCAGTGGCAAGGGAAGATGTACTGCTTTTATATTCATTTCATTAAAAAGAAAAAAAAAAGGTAGAAAAGGTAGAAAATGGAAATTAATGTTGTTCTTCAGTAAATTTAAAACACTTCAAGAATATAGACTATGGATCAGTTAAGTAGCCTTTACAAAAGAAGAAAATTTAGTGCTGTTATAAACAGCACTATACTCTGCCAGCATTTATTCCTTGATGCTTTGAGTTTCAAGAGGTTCATTTTACTGTTTGAAAGGAGCTGGTCAACAATTCACATTCTTAATCTAGAATTCATAATGCATTTCAGGTTGATGCAATCAATGAGAAGAGCAGTTCTTTCAGCTTTGTCTGCTACACTGCATAATTCACAGAGTAATTCACCCTGTGTATAGGAAAAAACAACAAAAAGCTAGTAGTAGAGCAGTAGGTAGTCTGTAGATCTGATCTTTACAAAAGATTAGTGCTGGAAAAAATTAAGCAGTGTTGTAAATAACAAATATATAAATACGCAAATATTGTAAAATATATGCCAAAGTAACATTTAGCTTCTATGGGAAAAAGCATGCCTCAATGAGTTGTATTGATGTACTCATGCCTGGTTTGAAGGTAGATAATACACTAACTGACACAAAATATAGAATGGATAGCATCATCAAACTGATGAATTTATGTCCTACAGAATTTGCTGACATCCACAAAATAAAATACCATACTCAGGCAGATACTGAACCTTATTTATGTACGTTTTTGTAGTCTCTCCAGCTCCTTCAAAGTCTGCACAAAAAGGATGTTGTGGAGAAAAAACCAAATCAACCAACCAATCAAAAACAGTTGAAACAAAAATCCACCTGAAATTTATCCAATGCCCCAAATAGCCCTTAAATAAAAATCTATTGTGAGAGTCCAGGTTTGAAGACTGATAAGACTGAAGGCTTGACCAATGAAGTCAAGCCTTTTATAAATTCCAGGAAAGGAAAGGTATTCTGCTGGTACTTTTGTCTTTGTTAGACTATCTACTTGATTTAATTCCTTTCAAGTGTAATTCAGAACCTGCTTGGTGTTTTGAGTGCACATAATTAGTTTTGTTGCATGACCATTTCCCTAGTTGTAATCGCTTTGTTTAACGCTAATGAAACTTTTATTAAACTTGATATGCCTGAAATCATGCAAACAGTTTATTATTAGCATTTTACAGTCTTATATTATTGAAATTCACATGTTCACACCTTCACTGCATGGTTGAAGTTCTTAATCTCTGATAAGAATATGGAAATACCTTTTATAATCAAAGCAGGCTATAGAATGATAATTGAATGAAAAGGTGAGAACCTCACCCTCCTCTTCCCCCCCCCAAATCAAAACCAATCACAACATGGCAAATCAATCAGTTTGATATCCATCCCCAGCAAAGATTGCTTCCTTTGCATGACATTGACTTAAGCAGCTAATGTGTGATATTAAATTGCTCCTTAGTTCTCCTAAGACTTCAATCACAGATGAACATTATCTTCCAYAAGCAAGTGTACAATTACTTGCAACTTCAAGGCTTTAAGACTTTGAAAAAGGAATCATTAATAATTGCCTCTTTTGACAGCAGTTTTGGAAAATGTGGAAGCTTTGCATTATCCATTGCTCAAGCTGGCACACTGTATAAAACCACATGGAGAGAAGGAAAAAGAGAAAGGGAGGTTAGTGAAAGAAATCACAGACCAGGGTTCTCTAAAACTGAGTGTCAAGGTTCTGGAATAAATGGACTACCAGAAAGGTGTCTGGAAAAAGCTGGTTTTATTAAATATTTATTAAATATGGTTGTAAATTATCTGTGTATTCAGCAGATAAATAATGGTTTGAATTACTTCAAAATAATATTTTGGATGGATTACATGGACAGAAACAATTATTAAAATAGAAAAAGATAATAAAATAAAACAGTATTCAAATAATAGTCACCTGTTTTCACTTGCAAACTCCTTCAGTGCATTTAATTTGTATTCAAAATAAATATACTAGCTGAAAAATTTTGACTTTAATGTACTATTGTTACAGTACCATTACTGTTAAATAAACTTGATTTAAAGCTGGGTTTATAAAGTCGTGGAAGTACAGGTTCCTTAAGATGATAAGATGAAAGTTCCACTAAATATGCTTTTGCAWTTGCTCTAGTCTAGTGTTGATTCTTTGCGACTGTGAAAGATTGATCCAGCATTGAGTTTCAGACAGAAAAATGGTGTTGTTGTATCCAGTAACATGCCACACAAGAAAATCCAATTGTTTACAAATACATTTTCAAGCCATTGTGATACAGAGTACAATTTTCTGTCATTTACCAAAAGCCAAAGGCCAGTCTGTTGTTTCTGACAATAAATTTATGATGAGAGATTTTGCCAAGAAACTACCTAGGAAAGAACATAAGGGTGAATTAGTATGCAGTGTAATAACAAAGGAGAAGTAATGTAAGGCTTCTTGTCACACAGGAGCAGAATCTACCACCCAATAGAAAAGATTCACTGAGGTACTGGACACAAAATACCAAGCATAAGATTTGTTCTTGTAAGCTCAGCTATCAGAACTGACAAAAATAAGTTATGTAAAATGCTCTGCAAATGAAAGACACAAAAGGCAATAGAAAAAGGAAAGAAAAAAAATTAAAAAAAAAAAAAGGAATAATTTTCATGTGAGTGAAACAGGTGAAAGGAGTCTTGGTGTCTGAATAATTTCTGGAATACTTCATAATAAAAGATATAAAGTGTGTTCTGAAGTACCAAAGAGCTATCGGCTCCTGTGTTCACAGTGTATTCTCTGTAGGGACTGCCAGAATGATTTTTAGGTAAATATTCTACTTTTCTGAGAGAATTTGCAAAAATCAACTCCTTTTTTTTTTGCACCAGATGGTTTTGGATGTATAGGATGAAGGACCTATGTCAACAGAGTAGAGGTCTGATCTTAATTGACACCTGTTTCAGACTAATGATTCCTGCTTTCTTTTATKGTCTGATATCTATTACCTACTGTCTATCTATAATTACTATATGCTAGCTTGTTTGGTTTACTAGTTTGCTTTTACGAAGTACACAAATAAAACAACCCAGAATTCAAACTTGTGTTTTTTCCAAAGAGAGTTTAAGACATTCTGGATAAATTAGGAAACAACCACATATAAACTGCTGGAGCTGCATTCACTTTCATATAACAGTAACATGATATGAGAAGTTCATGACTCTGTAGGTATATTTTAATTTAATCCTGACATTTAATTGTCCTATTCAGACAGAGGAACATATAGAAGTTGCATGTAATATTTGCTAATTGCAATGAATTGAATTTTGCCTTCATTTCACAGACTGGAGACACCTTTTGCTTTGCTAAAACTGAGTTTCTGTGGGAAAGTTATGATTCCTGACACTTGTTTTGAGAATAGATATTACAGAGACAACAGAGGCAGGATTGATGTCTCACCAGAGCTGGCCAAGAAAATATGGGACTCTACACTTAATGTACTGTTCTATACATCAAACTGGTTTCCATGGGTGTGATCACTGCTTCTTGTGGGAAGAGAAGTATTAAAATGCTAATAAAAAGAACCCAAATGGGAAAATTTTGAATGTATTTTGTTTTGAACAGCTATTTATMAAAAAAAATTATTTTAGGGCTAGTTCATTACCAGTAAGCTGCGTTATTTTAACTCTTTTTTTTGTTAGCACAKCATTCAKAATTGATACTGCAAGGACAATTGCRTATACCACATTACTGAAGGAAAGTTTAATTAGGAAGTTACATTGAATTAAAGAACAAAGTTCCAGTTTTCATTTGTCTGTTTTTCAGGACTTAGATGTGTTACACAATATTTATTTATGTTTTTTCTCATAGTGTAAATTTATAATTAGCCAAAAGGTTATTTTAGAAGTATCTTCCGCTTGTGCAAAAATTACATCCTGATTTGTAAAAATGAATTCCTGTCAAATGTTGCCTTTGAATGTTGAATTCCTGCCTGTTGCCTTTTTGAACAGCACAAATGACACTTCCAAACCAGTGTTTATCATGGAAAAGAGAAGAAAATATTCACCTTTTTTCCTTACAATGAAGTACACATAACACTTGTAAGATACAACACACAGAACTACAGAATCACTGCAATAACACCAWTCATTCACTGASCTTTGGGCCTTTGCCTCCTTTCTGGAAGCACATTCATATACACCTGCAGGTGAATCTTCCTTTTTAAAGAAGAAACCCAAACAAACTAGACTCACTGATTGCACTTGAATATAAAGAAYTTAAAATTATTTTATGACTATTAGAACCTTGGTATACCTAAACCTATTTGCTTTGAAAATTTTCACRATTGTTAGGATGGATGTTACCAAGATTCCTGGATTTCTGAGGGACTGTATATATTTTAAAATTGTTAAGTTCCTGGTTTGAAGCTCGCTGAAGAGTCCATCTGAATCATGATAATGAACACAGTTACATTTGCTGGAGTGTTTTCTCCTCATTGTTTTAGTCCCTTCTTTTTACTGCCTGATTTCTCCTGTCAGGCTATGCTGTCATGGTGTGTCTTCAATTTACTTTTCCATTTGCAGAGGCTGCCATTATCCTAACCAACACTCCTTAATGTTGTGTGACATTCCTTATCTGTTTGCCCTTCACTGTACCCTGAGCCAGTTCTTAGCCCTCATGTGGACCAATCATATTTCCTCTAATGTAGGATGACTTGTGGATCTGAAAATGCAGTTCTGTTTCTCCCTCTGGTCTTCAAGGGAAGCCTCCTTTTATACTTGGTTTTTCTACTTGTTAGAGACATCAGAAAGAGAAAATGGAAAGAGAAAATGGAAATCTCAGGCAGATAACAAGTCAGAGCAAGTTTTCATAACTCTGGCAAACTCCTGTTTGTTCTGTCTTATTGTTTATGGTCACAAAAAATTCCCTTTCAGAGATCATCTTCACTCTGTTACAGCCTCCTTTCAGGCWGTRGTAGGGAGTGATAATGCCTCCCCTGAGCCTYCTCATCTCCAGGCTAAGCAACCTCAACTGCAACCTCCCTCAGCTGCTCTTGGCAAGATTTGTGCTCCAGCCCCTCTGTCAGCTCTGTTGCCTTTCTCTGGACTCACTCCAGCACCTCCACGTCCTTGTAGTGAAAGGCCAGAACTGGCCACAGCACTGGGGGTGTCACCTCAGCAGGGCTGAGCGCAGGGGGGACAATCACTGCTCTTGTTCTGCTGGCCACACTAGTTCTGACAAAAGCAAGGATGCAATTGTACTCCTGGGCTCTCTGCTGGCTCATACAGATGTGAGTATAAAATTATTAAAAAGCAGACCAAGAAATATTTTAAAAACACCTTGCTAAATACAATAAAAGCATTAGTTAAACAGGAGCACTGCCAAAAATTCTGTAAGGTCAACAGATGAGAAAGTTGGAATAGAAATGTTCAAAATAGATGAAAAAAATAAGAATAGGAAAAATAAAAGTATTATTTGCATTGGTGTCCACTGCATAGGATCTATGGGAGGTTTGTCCTGGAAATTTTCTTTTAATGAGGAAAATTAAAGAAATTGTTGCAGACTAACATATCATTAGAAAAACTTTTAGAAGAATCATAAGAAATTGTCAAGTATTCATCCACTGCCCAGAAGACTAAAAAAGAAGTCAAGTTACTAATGTCATAACTTATCACTTAATCAAATTAATTTCAGTAGAACAAAATGTGTTAAATATAATATTTCTTTTTCCATGACTGGAAAAATATAGACTAGCCTTCTATATAAGGGAAATTAGTACAAAGCATAATAAAGAATAAAAGAAGCTGAAAGATTAAGAAATCTGATAAAAAGTACTTTACAACAATGAAGATTCAAGATGGGTCATTTTAAAAGAACTTTTATTTTGCCTCAAACTTCTCAAATTTTTTTGAAGGACACAATGATATTGCAAACATAAATGATCCCAATATTGTGGAACCATATACAAATGTTTAGTTTAGCATAAAATCAAAAGTGTTTTCAGACTGTAGGATTTCGTCTTCATTGACTGTAATGGTTAAYGTCACACTTCTCTCATATATTTCTGTGAAATTCTCTTTCTTAATCTATGAATTATACCCTTCAAATTTAATTTCATGTTAGTCATACTATCAACTGGGAAATAAAACTTCCCGGATAATTGCTGTAAGTAGATTTAAAAAGATAACATAAATCTAGGACAATATTTGTCATTGTACAATTAAAGGGAATAAATCCCACTCTCCTATGATATTTATAGTGTTCAATATATTTATAAATAATGTGGGGATGGTATCATTAGTGAACCTGTGAATAACAATGGCACAAAAATATCCAGATGTCTAAAGATAAAGACTGACCATAAAGAGTTGGTACAAAGATTTAATCGTAACTGAGCTCACAATATTGTAAGAGTGGGAAATAAAGTCATAGTTGAAATGTGAGTGGTGCGCCTGAGGGGAAAAAATCAAGTAAGACACAAAGTAATCTGAAATATGTCGCTTTGTGATTTAATCTAAATAGAACTACTACAGTTAAGAAGGGTTTTCTTTGACTAATTTTTGATTTTTAAATGAAAAACTGAACAAGGTTCTGTGGAAAAATTTTGAGATAAGATCAGAAATTATTAACAACAAAATAGGCTATAAAGCAGAAAACATGACATTGTGTAAATCCCTAGACTATCTGCATCTTAAATGCTTTGTACAGTTCTGCTGCTTCCCACTGAAATATTTGTCAGAAATAGAAAAAGGCATGGGAAAAGTGATAAAAGCTTTATCACTGCTGTGGATTAATTTATGTATTAGAGAAATTAATTAACATTCTTCACTTTGAAAAAAGGATGAATCATAGAATCAAATGGTAATGGCACAAAAATCACAGTTAACAAGGAGAAGTGAATATACAGTGATTACTCACAATTCTTACAGTGATTAAGAATTCATCAAAGGAAACTATTTGGTGCAGACTCATATAAAAGTAGGTATGTATGGAATTCTTTGCCTTGGGATGTTGATGAATGCCAAAAACACAAATGGACTCAGAAGGGAATTATTCATAATAGTAGAACAGAATTCCACTGAAGGCTCAACACCAAGATAAATACAACTCTTTGTCTCTGAATCATGGGTGGCTAGAATCTAAATTGTTACTGCAAGCTTATCTGTTAAGCTCTCTTGCCAAGTGTTCAATATTGGTCACTATCAGGGGAGAGTATTTGACTGAGTGAATCTGCTATTGTCGTGCTTATTTCTTTATCCATTACTTGAAAGAGCATGGTAATCTTAGTAGTGCTCAATTTAATCACCATGTTTTTAAAATCTTAAGGCAGTAGTCCATGATCTGAATTGAAAGAATCTTTAGTGCTAACAAAGGATGATTCCTCCAGAATGAATTTAATTACTTCTACTTTCAGTTGTCTGGAGTTTCTTTATTCAGAAATTGTCTATTGTTTTGAATCACACTCTGGCAAGCTGTCTTGGCTGCTGTTGAGTTGAAAGAAAAGATTACTTTCCTCAACACACTGACAGCTGTTCCACTATGCCTTGCTGACAGAGGTTACTATTCTTGTAGGTATGCCAAAATTAAGAGATTTTTTCCATCAGAATTATCCATGTCAAGAAACCCTAAGATCTCAATGTTTAAATCAGCTCAAAACACCTTGGCACAACCAAAAGAGTCAGCATACACATATTTATGTTAGAGATCTGGAATATCAAAAATATGGGAGATACACACCCAGCATAATTTTTGTCTCTTTTCAAGCTGTAAGAAAACATCCTTATTCTGAACCATTTTGAGCAAAGGAGGGATGGAGGAAAGAAGGAAGGGAGAAAACATTGTGACACAAAATAAATAAAATGTTGTGACACAACAACTAAATTGTTGGGTCAATTTATCTCTGTAGTTGCCTTATTGAGGGTTTGCACTATATTTCATGAAACCTCCATTAAATGGAAATGGTGGGAAAAAATTTAAATGTAATCTGTAATATAGGTACACACAGTTTTCAACAGCCCCTTCAAAACCAGTATAGCTAGGTGCCATGGTTTAGTAATGGTGTTCCCCAGCTCAGTGCCCCCACCMAGACTCTSCCAAACACACCAGCTCTGTCTCCCTTCCCCTTCCCATCCCCTTTCCCAATGGCAGGATGGACCTCAGAATTGAAGGCACAGAAGGTGAATATTATGGGCTGAGATAAGAAAAATGTACTGGAAAGAGCAGTGAGATAAGAAAAGGAGTAGTATCAGCAACAATATAAACAAGGGAAGTGTACAAAAAGGGAGAGCTTCACACGCAGAAATGCCCACCTCAGAGCCCATGACAATGAACAAATACTGGATGGCTCTCCCCAGCACTTTCAAGACAAAAAGGAACCCCTTCCTTATGGAGAGTCTCTTTTCCCTGCCCGAAGGTGATATGGGGTGGTATGGAACATCAGGGTCCCAGCCATCTCTCCCTCCTGGCTACTGCAAAAATTAACCTTGTCCTGGCCAAAACAAGGACGTTATGTCAGTACAGTATCAGTGCAGATCAGACCTTATTAAAAGAGCATGATGAAACCATGATTAAAAAAAACAAACAACAAAGATCCAGGGCATGATTAAGAAATAAAATGAATGGAGAAGAGATGATCGCACACAGGGCTGTATTTTTAAACCTGCTTAAGCAAGACAGGGAAGGTAAAGTGAAAGGAAAATATATATGATGACTTAAGCAATGCATTTCATCACAGTAAAGAGGAATCTGTGTCACTCACTGCCATAGAATAAAATTATTTTTGAAAGCTAAATAAAGCAATAAAATATATTTAATATAATAAAATATTAATACTTTTTACGACTGAAAGGTAACTTCAATTTTGTAAGGAGGTAAATATTTTTTCATCTCAATGTAAAGGACAGTCAATTAAACAGTCCTCTCCAGGGAAACTGATTATTCAACATATGAGGATCTGTGAACATGTAGTATAAGTTTTATTCATTATCCTTATGTTTATGTCTTCTTACTCTCTTTTATTTAAATTCCTTTCCTTATGGAGAAAAGGAAGATTTCCAGAGAAAGAGAGACTAATCAATGCTTCATGAAATTGCCTGGGGGAGACAGACAGAAAAAGAGGGAAGGAACATCTAAGGATTGTATCTTTGTAGATGGAGATGCCACATGCAGGTAAAGACCATGCACATATAATTCTAAAGTACACATAACAATAATRGTCGTTACTAGTCCACCTTATGTGGAGAGGTTGAAGAGGTTAATTGCCCACACACAATTCACAAGGTCAAGTATTTCTGGCAGGTGTCTTAGTGATCTGATCAAAGTGTTGATCAGAGGAGCAGTGTGGTTCTTTTCACTGTGAGCAAATCAAAACCATTTGAATTAGGCATTTAGCAATATTCGATGATAACATCTCAGAATGAAAGACAATGCCATACTAAAATAATTTTAACTGCCTGGTTATTGTCTGTAGGAAATGTAGTCTGACACAAGGCAATGGGGCCCAAGGCCTCCTTGTAGGTCCTCTGTATGGAACTGGCTGAATGTAACACATTAAATAAACACCATGATGATTTTTATATTTGAAAATAGTTATCTTAGTGCAATAAATACTAATAAAAATCTTTCTAAAAAGCAATTTTTAAACAAGAAATATAGGTTTTAATTTTATGCTCTGTTTAGCAAGCAGTCTACAGCAGRCAATATAATCACATTTGCCTCTGTATTCTGCATGAGATATAAACTAAAAGTCGAGTGAGTAATGATTCTTGTAGGAGATTTTTCCATCTCTAATATATTAGAAAAGTGGGGAAAATTGAAGTATTTTACTATTATTTGCTGTTTATTTCTTCAATATATTTCATAAACATAAGACACTCAATCCAATTACATCCTCAAGCAAGTAGAATTCTGTAGCTCAAGACTAAAATTTTAAAAGTATTTACAAACCAATATTCAGCCAATCTGTGTCATAAACCATATCAGGAAATCATGCATATGACCAAGAGTAATGTCTTTAAAGTTTCTAGGCAAAAAAGACCACTGGGAAATAACTCAATGAAAATTTGTTATCCTTATACCAAATATTCACTTGTGAGATAATAGATGAAATGAGAATGCTAACTTTGAAATCATAGAGGAAATGAAGATAATTCTAGTTTTATGGCTTTTTTATTGAGCCAACAGCAATTTTATGAAGCCAAATTATCAGCCCAGCATTTCAGAGAATATCTGCTAGTATGTTGTTGAGAGCTTAGTGCAGTCTGTCAGCATACTTGTCCATAGAATAGTTACAGATTCTTAACAAAATTTTGACCAATAACTGCAAAATATCGCCTTGCCCTGGTAAAAGGAACAAAGCTTAATGAATATAGTATTGGTATGGGAACTGTAATTCAAACTGAAGCTTAGTAGGGAAAAAATAGCTGTGGTGATTCAGCATAAAGTTGAATCAGGTCAAAGTTTTCAATGGCATCATTGGAGTTGATTTCAAATACTTGACATTAATATAAAGATTACAACAATTTAAGCTATTAATTTCCAGGAATAGATCTAAAAGTGAGTGAAATTGTTGCTATAGGTTTCTAACACCTAGTTTTCAGGAAGGAATGGAAGTATGGATTCAGATCAATGTTGTAAATTCAAAAATAGGAAGACAGCCATTGAAGCACTGGTAGATTGCAGCTATTGTGGTAGATAAATACATTAACAGCATGCAAAAGCAATTTTATTTAGTTATAAAGATATTGTTAATTTTATCAGTCCCATTTCTTTGAAGTAACTGAGCCAAAATCTCTTTTATTTGCACAGGCATAATTTTAACCATTAGTGCTGAGCTAAAGCCAGTTACACTTACATAGCTGGGGACATAAATTAGTTTAATATTTTCTAAAGGGTAAAAAGAGCATTTAGATTTTTAAACTAATTTATTTCTTATATTTGTACATGGTGAATAAAAGCATCTACTCAACAAATCTACATTGCAGAGTTAAAGCGAAAAGAGAGAAATTGCAGATTTTAAGTTCAGGAATGCTGAACATCTCAGGCAGCAGTATTCTACTTTACTGTAATAAACAGTCTCTGCACCTATTTCTGTGCCAAAGTATGGAGTAGTGAAATAGTCATCAGTAGCATGTTTCCAAAGGGTTTTCATTTTTTAAAACAAGCCAAAAAGTATCAAAAGCTTTCCTAGATACATTTCCATCTTTTTCTTTCCAAATTTTTTGCCTTTTGCTATGTCTCTTCATTTTCCCTTTGATGCCTTTTCCATTAGATAATAGAGTAGACTATCTAGGTTTTTAATCTTTGAGAATGTCATTACTTATATGGTACAAAAAGTAATTCTGGGCGATTTAGGTGCTTTCTGTAAAAAATTAATAGTATGAAAAGACAAAAACCCATTTTCTCCGTATTCATGCAAGTTTTTTTATTAAATATACTTCTTTAAAATAAACATAAAAATCTGCTTTTTTTTTCCCTTTAAAAATACATTTGATAATTTGAAAACATTACACTGAGACAATATACCCAATAGCGAATTAGAAAAAATTTATTGTCTCCCACTAAAGAAAACTATCTTTTAACCATCTGTGGGATTTCTCTTCACTACAGACTGCTGTATTGCACTGAGGTAACAATGTGACACAGATTAGAATATAAGTAGAAACTCTCTCTTGAAACATTTAAAACAGGAGAGGATGTAGAGTACAGTTAGGGTCGGAAAGTTTAGTGGGAAAAGAATTCATGCTTTGGAAGAAATATTTTCTGGATGACCTCACATGGCTCATCCCTTCTAAGATTCTGCAAAATGGCAACATAAAGTTGTCTCTGGTGCATAGAGTTTTTTAATGCTCACGCTAATGGTCTACAGATCTGGAGTCAGAGTACAATTCTGAATMATTTCAGCTACCATGATAAGTACTTTAACAATAAACCCTGGAGGAATCTAGTGTTACCCATGTAAAAACACATGCAGTGGTCTTTGAACAGCCATATCTTTGAGGTGGTGCCAGGACAACTTGAGAGACAGGTCACCTTCACAAAGTGAAGACACATAAAATCTGTCTTTAGATTGTAAAGTTTTGAAAAACTTTACAATCACTTCTCAGGAACTCACTGCAGCCCACACAAAATGCTATGGCTTCCCTTCCTTGGAATGAGAGCTGTTCATTAAAAAAAAAAAAAGAGAGCAGAGAAGAAGAAAGCTGAAGCCATAGCTTTGGCACGTGTCACTCTGCCTGAGGCGCATCTGTTCTCAAATTCACAAATTTCCCATCTCCCAGACTTGCAAATGCATTAAGCATGTGAAGAGTCTTTGGGGAGATAATTCTGTCATTCYCCATGACCACCTTCAGCTGACTTGGAGTACATATTTTGCCCCATGAGTGCTAAAGTAAAAGCTAGACTCTCCCACTGCTTCCTATAAATGAACTCAAATATTTGCTAAGATAGAGACATGGCAACTTATGCCGCTAAGATGCGCAGATTAATACATTTATACAGTACAAAAATTGCATAACACTATGTTTTCTCATTCCTCCTTCCCAAGTGATAAATTTACAGCAATTAGAACAAAGAGCAGTATATAATTTTGAGTCTGTTTCTTCTAGTTTACTGTATTCAAAAGATATGCCATCCAAAAGACATTCAGAGAATAAAATATCAGATACAAAATGCCTATTTAAATATACTGAAGTCTATTTACTACATTTGCCAAAGAAAATAGAGTAGTAAAATATTCCCTTGGTTCTGCTCTTTGACACCTCAATCCCTTAGAGTTCTGGATGCACACAGGACTTTCATGTGACATATTCTAATTTTTAAGTCACAAGTTTAAACAACTTTGCCTGTTATCAAATCTGACATATAATCCCCCACCAATAATCTCCTTTTTATGTATTCCTAGGTGCATAKAAAACAGTATGACATATTTGACCTATTATGACCTATTAAGATTACAGTTCTTCTGGCACTAATTAGTAAGTGCACCTTGAATTTTAAATAAATAGACATTGGAGTAGTTGCCAAAGAAGAGCAGGAAAATAAAATGTGCATATGCCATTCCCTAAAGCTAAAAGAAAAGTTCAGTCTAATTTTAAGCCGCTTTAATGGACATGAATGTCAAAATGAATAACAAAATACCTGTTCTGGAGTGTAGGCTTTCTTATCTCTTTATATATAAAAATACCAAAGATGTTCACATAATTATTTAAATAAGTCTATTGTTCTAAAAGGATTTTTTTTTAACTCTGAAGTTCACTATGTTCCATTGTGTACTTAAAATATAATACAAATTATTTGCTATATAAGTTTGAAAGTTTAGAAGAAAAAAAAACCCTCAAACTGAATAGTTATGCATGAATACAACATCATGAGTCCAGGGCCTATTGAAAGAGAATAGCATAGGTGAGGATTGTCTTGGTTCAATTTTGTTGTCTTTTTTTTTTTCTAGCAGTGAACTAGGAAAAAACATCCAGGAAAAAAGGAACCCAAACACAAAGCCAACAGGCAAGCCAGTTCAAAAAATCCGTTTAAGGACTAGTGATTAAGTAAGGCTCTTACATGTTTAGAAGTAAAACTGAGATCCAGAAAAATCTCTTTTAATCATTCCTGTCTGTAAAGAAACCTGAGGCACCCATAAACTCTTTTTTTTACCTCAGCATTCTCTTTGTAGCCACAGCGCTGCTTGGTGCTTACACCTGATCAGACCTGCTTAAACCCCAACCTTGTGGCTTTTTAAACTAGGCAGAAAAATACTTGCATCTTTACTTTGTAGTCAGCTGTGAAAAATAGAAGGTACCTGATCAAGATTGCTGTAGGTCAGCCCCCAGTGTTTCCTTTACATTGCAGATGAAGACAACTGGCATTTCCATCAGTCAGTCCATGACATCTTCAAATGGCACTTTTAAAGTAGATAAGATACCCCAAAAAGGTCTTTTTCTCTTGATTGTCATCAAAGGCACTCTGGCATGATTAGTATAGAAGCAGCTGTCTAAATCTGTTGCAGGTGATTAAAACCAGCTTAAAATGTAAATGCTAACAGGCAGCAGATAATTTGGTGTGTGTGTGTACGGGTGAATGTCTGGAATTGAGCTTTTGCATTTTCAAGCAGAAACTTGCTAGCTGCAACCAGCGTGGACTGGTCACAAATTCTGACAACAGCTGAACTGAGGAAAAGTGCCACATCCCAAATCCTACAATTAATAGAGACACAAGAGAGAAACACCAATTAGGAAGCTACGCATGTGCACATACACTAATTGAGTTGGAAATCTCAGGGTTTGGGCTTCTGGAAAGAAAGACAGTGTTAAAAATAAGATCACTTGAGAACTGGTCTCAGAAAGAAAAAGAGGGTCTGAAGAGGTGATGAGTGGTCTGATTCAGGGATACAGAGCATGCTGCTGTTACATAAATACAATTACGTTTCTTTTGAAAGTATTCGTGCACATTGATAGAAGAATCACACAGAAGTCTTATTGCTTTTTATCCCAGGCARCAGCGACAGGACAAGAGGATATGATCTCAGGCTGCACCAGGGAAGGTTCAGGTGGGACATAAGAAAGAATTTCTTCCTGGATAGGGTTGTTAAGCATTGGAATAGGCTTCAAAGGAGGTGGTAGAGTCACTATGCCTGGAGGAATTCAAGAAATGACTGGACAAGGCACTTGGTGCTATGGTCTATTTGATGTGGTGGTGACCATTCAAAGGTTGGATTAGATGATTCTGTGTGGTTGGAGCAAAGATATTGGAACTGGAGTATGATCCTGGAGGTCAGACATGAGTGGAGCTAAAAGCTGGGGATGCCCAGGGACTTGGGCTGAAACTGCAAGCCACTGTCCAGACCTGACTGTCTGCCTGCCCTCCCTGGGCAGCAGGGATCTCTCTGYGGGGAAGGGAAACTGACAGCTAGTGAACACAGCACTTTTTAGAGCAAGTGTGTGAGATAATCAAGCAGGGTAAAAGCCTGTAGGTTCTTTAATAAACCTCAGAATCCAGAACCACTGCAGGTTGTTGATTCCTCTGGCCCAGTCATAATAAACCCTTACATGTCTGAATTCGGGCAAGGTAAAGTCCATCTAAATTGAAGTTATGGGAAGACATCGCCAATAATAAAAGAGGTATATGAACCTCTCAAGAATGCTGAGCAACCACAGCTCAGCACTCTTTCCAGTCTGACAGCACTCCTTCTCCTCAGCAAATACCAGCTACTGTGCAATTGAATGGTGGGACACTTAGAATTTTTTTCTCAAGCCCATGAAAGCTGTCATCACATAACAAAGAACACAATTTTGCCAGTGACACAAAAATACCAAAGAAGCAAAACTTCATGTGTAGGTGTTCAGATTAAAGGCCCCTATTCTCAGCACTGATCCAAGAGTTTATTCAAAAACTACACACAATGTGTAAATAACATTGTGGGAAGAGATAGATCTCACAGATAAGATGTTATCTGGAAGGTTAACTGTAGGTCATCTTTTTCATCACTTTCCAAAGAAATGTGGTCTGAGAGATGAACAAGATATCTCAAATTACTGAAATAGAATTCCAGTACTTAATCTCTCAGTTATGTCATTATTCTTTTTCTCTCCAACCTACTGCTTCATTCCAAACCAGCCAAAATATTTCATCCTTTACATTTTTAACATTAGCATTTCATTCACACCTGAAATCCTGTTTATAAGGCYGTCAAGAGATGCTTCAGTTTGCACAGTTTTAAACAGGCCCATGTCTAAACCCTGTCAATGCCCAATGGCTATTGTCCATGATGTTTAATGAGCTTCACATTGTGGATAATCTCAGAGTATTTTGCATACATTACAGTCCATATCAAATGCAATGACAGTGATCTCTGGTATCTACTTAGGACGTTTTGGAGTAGAAGATATTGAAAGGGCCATGAGAGCATCTCCAGGGGCTTCTGGAGGTTCAGCTGATAAGGGTCTCTGTCAGTTAAGAGCCAGTGTAGTAGAGGGTTACTTCTTCCCAATGGTCACCCAGGAGATTCTCCCAGGGGCCATGGGGTGGATGCTGGCTGGGAAGGTGCCTCCTATTGAGTGTCCTGCCAAAGCTCCATGTCCAGCTCCTGCTGTGGTGCACCCATGATCCTTCTGCTCCTGCTGAGCCACAACCACCTGAAGGACAACATCCCAGCCTTGGACCCTTATTGGTGGCTGCAAGTAATCTTAAAATTTCAGAAAGAATTTAAAACTTCATTTTCTTAAYCATTTTACTTTTCATAGTTGTATCTTATTTATTTCCCTGTTACCTACATAGAAGTTTTTTAATATGCTTTTTATTTCCTTACTATTTTATACTCACTTTTTTGTGAGTATGGCTTCTTAACTTATTATCCCATAACTTTATCCAAAAGTTTCTTGGATTCAGTAAAAAGTGTGTTGTCCAAATCAGAAAAAGAAATAGACTTTCCTTAAAACACTRGAACTACCAGTTCATATTAACTAGGGAATTTGCCTCAAATGATGGATGCTTTTCTTGGAATCCTTGCGTTACCCCCATAAATGCTTGGTTGAATGCTCTGTTCACTGAGCTGAGCCAAGTGGGTGAGCAAGAACACGTAAAAGAAATGTCCTTAATAGCCAGTGGAGAAATCTTTGGGGGACTTTTCCACAAATATCTTTCTCTTAAACATAGAGGAATTCTATGAAATTTAGCATCCTTTCAGTCTGTCTTGTTTTCTTTGGGACTGTTTCCTTTTGTACAAATAATTAGCTATTCCCAAGGTAACAGAGGAGTTGCCTAGAATATTTAAATCCTTCCCTTGGTGGATTGCTTATACAGAGTAATATAGCTCCAGGAGAAGTCACTGTGGGATAACTTATGCAAYAAAATCCACATTGGAATTAGGAAAGTCACTGGGCGAAGAAGAGTCTCAGGATCTTGGTAGAGATTATGGATCAGACACACTTGGAACTTGAACAGAATTAATAAAAACAATGACAAATATTTGTGTGAACAGTGATGGGTTGACAGGTAACRATCATTATTGAGAAATGAGATTTCTGGGTCATTACACACAGCTCCATGAAAATATCAGGTCAGAGCAAGACCAGTCAAGAAAACAAATGTAATTCTATGAATTATTATGAAAAAAAAGGCAAACAAAATAGGAAATTTCATTATGCCCTTTCTCTGTTGAAATGTGCGGTGTATGCACATCAGATTATTTTGTATAATTCTTCCTAGCAGAAACATTATAGCAGAACTAAACAAGGTCTGGATGTGTATGGGGAGAAGATCAAAAAGCAAAGGTCAGCAAGGAGTGTATGTCTTGGCTATAGTTCACCAGGGACAAACTGTCTGCACACCCAAAGAGCAGGAACAGTACAGATATTAAGCAAAGGATTGAGCAACACAGAGCTGTTGTGATTATATGCTTCATCTAAAAAAATGCAACTAATGGGAACTAAGTCAGAGAATAATTCAGATGACAATCAAAAACTGAATTTTGCTCCATTAACTTCAGAACGTATATTACTTTACAGGCCCCTGCTAAAGTCAGTTAGACTCCATCTAAACATGAGCTGACATCAACTTTAAGGTTATCTTTATGTCTCCCTCAAAGTTATGTGGGGAGGGATCTTGAGGAAGATTCCATCATAACTTCTGGAATTGGTCAACAACCTGAACTTCTGTTCTCCCTCCTTGGGATATTTATTGAGTAAGAACCTTATCTCATTCACACTGACTATCTCAAGCTAGCTTTCATTGGTTATAGGAGCTTGTCTGTATATCACTTCAAGATTGTTTTTGAAATCTCTGAACATCCCATCACAGTCTTCTACTATCAATGTGTTTCTTAATAAAGAGTGTTATTCCATACATTGCTTTATGTGAGTCCTTTAAAGGCACTAGCAGCAGCTGGTAGCAGATAAAAGAGTTGACAAAACTGACAATATTCCAAATAAAAGTGCAGGTGCATGACCCTGAATAAATTAGTTGAACCACCCTTCAATACAACAGGCTGTTCAGTGGGGTCTATCTAATAGGGTGCTGACAGGCTGGTTGAGAACATGAGTCTTGTCTTCCATGCCGTGCTGACCGATTGATCCAACAAAGAGTTCAAGGAAAGCTGCCTTTCACATGATGAGGTGTGTCATGAAAAATGTTTAAAACTATCAAACAGTAGAAAGAATTATTGAATACATTATAGCTTTCCAGCCCAGATAAGAGGCAAATGAAGGAGTTTGAAAAGACGTATAAACTCATGTATGTCATAAAGTAAATGCTTGGGAAATGCATATTTTCAGAACTGAATAACATCCAGCAAGAGAAGATGGTTGCATATAAACAATTTCTTCATTCAATGTATCTTCAACACAGAATATTGTCAATGCTAAAAACCTATAGGAGGTAATACATGGACTTTTTAAATCCATAGAATCAAAGGAAAGCAACTGTGGAGTATTAAAACCAGATTTCCATCCCCTTTAAAACAGGCTTGGCCGTTTCCTGTCATTGAGCATTGCCCATCACCAGAAACTGCAGGAGGCAGTGTTATAACCTACTTGTGTTTTCATGTTCTTTTCAATATCTTACATAAATATCTACCAATATCYATGTTGAAGATTCGGTATTTACTCAGTTTTTGATGTTAGAAACTGAGCCTTAGAGAAAGAAGTTGAATCCTCCAAGGTAATACACTCAATCAACATCAGAGATAGGCAAAGAAATGACTGTCTTCTCACTGTCATCCTGGTGCTTCTTCTCTAAGATAGAAATCAAGCCTTGACTCTTTAAAGATCTCTGAAACATGAGCAGATGCCTTGTGTTTTCTAAAAAACAAATTTAAAAATCACCAACAGAATCTGTATGAGATAAAATGGATTTTAAAAAACAATATGCTGCAGAGGGGAAAAAGTCTGACAGCAAGCCTAAAGCCTCATAGGGTGTCTTGAAGTGTGTGTATATTCTGCACACAAACACTGCCATGTGTTTATCTTCTTTTGATTAGGCTCAGCTGGATGCAGTATTCTTGATCGAGGTACTATACAAAGAAATGGTCTGTTCTCTCCCTGTGAGAATAAAAGTGTCCTTCTCTTTTTTTCCCTTTTCTCTTTTCAGCAGGCTCCTAAGTGGTCTGAATAAATCCAGAGGCCTACTGTCTAGAGGTATCAAGCATGTGAGAATTTATCTCAGCATACCATGGTATGAAAGAAGTAGTCATAAGTATTGAATAAGATCCCCCACATTTTTTCCTTTGTAAAGAGTGATTTCATATCACTCTATATAGGAGGAAAAGCTTTCTCATAACTAGCAACGTGAAGATAATGACAAGCTATGTGAACACAAAACCCTAGCTGAATTAAAATATTTACCCTTTTAAAAAATAATTTCAGTCTGCTGAGCACTGAAAGGTCTGCATTCATGATGACGTAGAAGAGAATAGAATTTCCTAGAAGTATGAAGGGAAGGAAAAGCATTTTACGCTCATTATCCTTTCTGAACAGAGACTTTAGCTTCTGCTTGAGATACCACCAAGCAGGAAGATATTCCAAGAAGGATAAAAAAAGCACAATCTTCCAGAAGCATCTACTGAAATAAATAATGGAATCATAGAATGGTAAGGGTTAGAAGGGACCTTAAAGATCATCTAGTTCCAACACCCTTGCCATGGACAGGGAYRCATCCCACTAGATCAGGTTGCTGAGGCCTTTGTTCTAACTGGGCTTGAACATTGCCTGGGATGGGGCATCCACATCTCTGGGCAACCTGTTCTAGTGTCTCACCACCTGCGCTGTAAAGAACTTCTTCCTAATATCCAGCCTAAATTTCCCCTCTTTCAATTTGTACCCATTATTTCTTGTCCTATCACTACAGTTCCTGACAGAGTCCCTCTCTGCCTCCCAGTAGGACCCCTTCAAATACTGGAAGGTTGCTATGAGGTCTCCACACAAGCTTCTCTTCTCCAAGCAGAACAGCTGTGGTGCTTCAGTTCTTTTCTCGACTTTCCAGAAGTTCTATGTCCTTGTTGTGTGGGGACATCAGACTGGATGCAATGCTCTGGGTGGAGTCTCACA
This sequence comes from Cardinalis cardinalis, assembly GCA_014549065.1. Lineage (NCBI taxonomy): Eukaryota > Metazoa > Chordata > Aves > Passeriformes > Cardinalidae > Cardinalis > Cardinalis cardinalis. Next base: position 3,030,561 of record JACDOX010000041.1, read on the forward strand.
AGAGCAGAGCAGAGGGAAAGAATCACTTCCTTCCACCCCCGGCCATGCTCATGAATGAAGCAGTTTGCACTGCTCTACTGAATTAGAATCATACAACAGTATTTAATGATCATGTTTGTGTAAAAAAATGTGCTCACTTAAAATTTAGGTGAATCACTGCAATATCAGTTGTGTAACTCTGCCCATTTTACAGCGTATGTGACAATCAGTTGACAACACAAAACGCTGACCCCTTGCCATCATCATGGAAATATCCTCAGTAAAAATCACAGAGCTTCCCTTTTCCTCCCATAATAGCACACAGGAATGTCTCTGAATGTCCTCATTATTRTTACCCTATTTGCTATATTTGCTAAGGGTATAATTAAATGTTTTAATTCCATTACCTTTATGGTTATTTTTCAATCTGATCAACTCTATTTGCATGGAGATAATTTACTTAACACGTTCCCATTTAGTTCTTACAATTCCTCTGCTTGAAAGAAAATACTTTTCAACTACAACTCTAGTCTTAGTTATTTAGAACTATGCAGAGAGTGAAGCTAGGAAAATGCTACTGTGGTTTTGTCTACATTTTTAAAAATAAGTTTTATTGTGTTTGGGAATATTTACAACTTGTTCACTAATATAAAYGCTCATCCATTCCTCTTATTCTGCTTCCATATTATACCAGTCGTTTAGAAGGATAGGCAGGAATGAACATTTTCCTTTCATAAAAACCCCAAATATTTGGAAAACTCCCAACCCTTCCCCAAATAAACTGAAACTTGACCATGAAGACAAAGTCAAAACTTTCTGAGAAATTTAAATACACATGATATCATAAAATAGGAAAAGAAAATCCCCTACATGCCTAATGCTAATTTTGCCTTTATTTTTTTTGTATTTATGTAATGGAAATATCTCAATAAAAATAGCAAAAATATTACTTAAATAAAAAACCTCAGATTTCTCCCATAGAAAAATGTTATGAAACTATGTTCCTGCTACATATTTCTACAGGTAAAACTGCATTTGTTCAGTGAAAACCAGTTATTCTGTTTTTTTCCTCAGTGCTCTGAGAGTGAAAATACTCATGTAGTTTACTATATTCAAGAGTATCTCCTCTGAAGAGGGAAAAATAATTTTACCAATCTCTACTCTCCTTCTCCTAATTTTAAATTTCGTTTCTCGATATGTACCTCAATATATTTTGCTGTACCTTGTAATTTAAACAAAAATATATAATGCATAAAGGTTGATTGCACAGACACTCATGTAATTCTCTCTTTATTTGCGTTTTTTAAAAACTACTAAAAAAAGTACTCTCTGTCTTCAGCTGGTCTTCAGCTATCCCTCTAGAGAGGGGCTACTTAGTGCCAAGTGTACATGAATCCCACCCTCCTTCTGTTCTGAGGTCCAATTCATCCTGCTGAAATGTACTCAGGCACTTTTTGAGTAACAGCATTACACAAGTCAGAGAAAAAGGAGGTGCTGAATAATGCATTAAATCAAAATTAAAAGAGGAATCTAGGTTGCCAGAAGACTGAGCTAACCACTGCTTGACCTGCCATTAGGAGCAGACAGATCTTCCTGGCTTCTGAAGGAGAAATAGGAGCTGCAGTAGCTGTAGTCTGGCAGCCTGGGGAAGGTACTGAGAGCCAGAACTCTTGGGTCTGTTTCTTAACTGGCAAAGGGGCTTCTGCTCTTTCACACCCAAATGGATTGTGGAGACAAGGAAAAACAGTTGTAACAGATTAACATTCATGAAAACTTACAGTATCAAAGAATATCTGATTTCTTGATGAGTTTCCAGGCAGTTCCATTTGGGAAAGACAAGCCATAGTTATATTTCCTTGTTACAGAGAAGTATTTGAAGGCGGTTTTTAGCCTACTATATCACACTGCAGTGACACATTACTTTCACAGTATTTCTGAACAATAACAGGCTATCTCTGAATGTCTGACTGATGCACCTTGACCTGAATTAGAACTTCTAGTCACAGATTTACAGGCAGCATGAGGGGATTTGACTCTGATCCAAAACAATCAGTTTGAAAGAAGATGAAGTGTATGGCAGACTCACACAGGAAGAAAATGAAAAGCTGGGGCAATTCTCCCCAGCACATCCTCAGGTGGATATAAASAGTCTGAAGTTTTGGCATTTTTTCTTCACTTATATTGTAAGTTGCAATACTGCAAACTAAAAATTTATGTTAAGAGGGAGTAATAACTTGACTCTACAATTTTTTACATACTTTACAATGAAGTTAGACTCCATAGGAATCTAATACTTCTTGACTTGATGTCAACATTTTTATTCTTTTTGTGACATTAATACCTGCTACTATATAGAGACCAACTGCTTAGCTTAAGATATTTATCTTTTTGTTGGGATTCTGAGTTCTGAATTGCTATTGCTACATGCCAAACTTTAAGACTCGCTTTCTGCTCTCTAACATGTAATCTTAATAATTTATCACAATGCTTTCTCTTTTAAAAACACATACATAAGTAAAGACACTCAATAAAAACTATAAATTGCATGTCTTTATATAAATGCAAGATTAAATTAACAAAAAATTTTATTCCTCCTATCAGTATTTCTGACAGAAACGTTTCTCATAGCAGTAATATGCAATAAATTCATGTCTAGTGGTGAAATGAAAATAGCACAAATTCAGTCTGGGACTGAGATTTTAAGCAGTCATTATTTCTGCCAATGATTTTGACAGCAGCTGCCTAGCTTCACTGTGCAGACCTGATATGATCTGAGCATGCAGAATGATTTTTTTTCCTTCCCTCTTTTTTAATTCATTGCTAAAACACAGAAGCAATTTCACTGGGATTAGTTTGAASGATTACTGAGCTTGTTAAATTGAGGTGGACAAATAGGCTATATTGATTTCACAACTGAAAGTTAAAAATATAGAAACATTTACTCAAAATCAAGAGGTTTTGAAAGTAGAGCAATAGTTCATGTGGACACACAAGAATGGAAAGAAACCTTAACTCGGCAGATGAAGAAAATTTTGTTCAATAGCAATCTCTTTGTTTTTACCTTTTGCAGACGAAATAAAACTACCACATATCTCCTAAGTGTGTGATGTGAGTGCATATTTAGAAAATAATTGTGTCAGTGGATGCCAGAGGAGGATTTTTCTTTGCCTTGCCATTTGGCCTTATATTTGGTCTTCAGTAGAGATAACTAATGTTAAATTTTGGGGCAACRAAAAGAATTTCACAAATAAGTATCGTACAAAAAAGAAATAATTAAACTAGAGGAGCAGCTGAAGTTCTTGAAATAGAACTGTTTAACCTCAAGAAGATGGGGGCAAGGTGGGTGGGGAGATGACAACAACAGTGGAAGTGACATCTGCATGGATGCCTGATTAGGGGGTAGCAAAGAAGGTGCAGTCCGAGTTCTCTCAGTAGTACCCAATAAAAGAACAGGAAGCAATGAGTAAGAAAACTTGGTGGTCAAACATAATGGTTACGTAGAGGTGGTTTTTTTGACTTTGGATTTAGGAATCTCCTTTCTTACATCTATTCAAAACTTAACTGGATGAATGTCTTAGCAGTCTGTGAAGGGTCAGTCTTCCACTCTGAACAGGGAAGCTCTTCTAGAGCATCTCCAGAGATGCCTGCCAACTTCAAGTATTCCGAGATTTCTGTGRAAACATCTTGACTATTTTCCAACTTTCTGCCCCCGGAGAGAGTCCTTTTCATGTTCGGAACCACATCAGCCTGGATTTGTTGAGAAATGCAATGAGAGAAAGCTCAAGCTATTACATAAGTGCTTTTCTCCTGTGGCTTGTCTGGCTTCATTGTGGCTTTGCTTATTATAATGTTAAGGGATACTAAAGACACAGTACTGAGATCAATACTCGCAAGTTCATGGCAATGCTGCCCTGGAAAACTGCTTTATCACTCCTTTTTAAAAACTCTTGTGCAGTCTTCGCCTTTGAATAGGACAGCCATGCTTAATATTAAAACATATTTCTAAATAAGCACCTTTACTACCAGGTTCATGGCTTATTTATGTTAACTCATACAGCTGAACAATGACAGCTCAAATCCTTTCTAGCTAGTGTAGATCTCAACATATATGTAAGCATCGTGCTGCATCTGTCTGTGTTCTCATGTGTATTTTGTCTTGCAGCTATGCATTATACTTGGAGATAGCTACCTAACTCATCACAGAGGTCTACTGCACAAACACAAGATCTTGAAAACACTATAATGTGTTCACATGCTCATAAAAACCAAACCAAATCACCCAACCAAAAAAACTATGTAAATTTATAGCAAAGTATATATTACTACAGGCTATAATTCAGAGGTAATACTGCTAAGAGTTGCCTGCAGGCATTTGGTAATTCAAGATTATGAAAGAAAGTTCACAAATATTACAAGGTTCTTTGCAATAATTTTTTTTTCCATTTCATATGTATAGGAACTAAACTATTTTCATTTTGTTAGTGTTATCCAGGTAATGAAGCACAGAATCACAGAATATGCTAAGTTGAAGGAGACACACAAGGATCATCAAAGTTCAGCTCCTGCTCCTGCACAGCACCATCCCCAAGTAACCCCATGTGCCCAAGAGCATTGCCCAAACACTTCTTCAACTCTGTCAGGCTGGTGCTGTGACCACTTCCCTGGGGAGCAGAAGAGGCTGACTGGCTACAGCCTCCTTTCAGGTAGTTGTAGTGAAATAAGGCCCACTTGAGCCTCCTTTTTTCCCAGCTAAACAATACCAGCTCCCTCAGCCATTCCTTATAAGATTTGCTCTCCAGGCCCTTCACGAGTTCCGTTACCCTTCTCTGGACATGCTCCAGCCCCTCAATRCCTTTTCTGTAGTGAGGGGTCCAGAACTGGATGCAGGATTCCAGGTGTGACCTCAGCAGTGCTGAGTACAGGGGGACAATCACTGCCCTGGTCCTGCTGGTATATTTCTCATACAGGTCAAGATGCCATCGGCCTTCTTGGCCACCTGGACACAATGCCAACTGTTGACTGGTGCCCAGGGTCTCATTTGGAAGAATGAAAAATTAAACCCTCCTTTCAATGCCCTAGTCATTAAATTTAGAACACTTTCCCTCTAGAATATTTTTTTGGGACTCATTACATTATTTCTGGAGCATAGCCTACAGTCAACAGGAGATTGGAAGGGTTCTATCACAYAGAATGGTTTGCCACTGGTGATTACGTCTACCCAGAAAAGTAAAATATGTATGTTTTAATCCTCTTACCCTGGAAAAGCTATATTTGAAATTAGTGTTGTAACAGCTCAAGCACTATATAAAAACTGGCCAGGGGCACTGTTTCTCCTATTCAGCTATGAACACAGATGAAAAGCATGAGCAGCTCAGTAAAATTGTAAAGGGACTTATTTTGAGAAAATAAGAAAGATTATGGACATTGCTGTCATGTGCATAGACACAATTGCTTTCAACCTTATTGAAATGTTTCTGTTCTAAACACTTTTAATACATCAATGCTGGTTAGTTTTATGATTCTTCATACATGGCAACCTTTTTTTTTAACCACTTTATTGTTCTCTGGCATTACCAACACAGCAAGCCCAAAATTTGTGATTCCATCAATGTACCAATTGCTATAAAACATTTAAAGCATTTGGTTTACTGGTGACATGCTTCTGTGAAAGAATTCAAACAGCAATGTGTCTTCTGTCTGAGTTCTAATTCATCATCCCAGAAACTGACACGAATATTCAAGTTAAAAAAAATCTATAAACTTCAAAGGAAATCCAGGCAAACATTGGCTACTAGTGATTATATTGCTTCTGAACTGTGCTAGGGTAATACCTGACCTAGAAAATAGGCACAGGGGTTGTTGTTCTCTGTCTTCTTTGTATGTTTTATGTCACAAAATTTCATTTTTCTTTGCATTAAATGCTTATTATTTGTGAATTTCCTTTTCTCTTAAAAAGTTGTGTTTTGCTGGTCAGAATCAGTTGAACTCATACACATATCACATGAAATGTATGTTCATAATACATGAATATGGAAAATAGGCAGGAGATGCTCTAAATAAGAATAATGTATCTATAAATGGCTAGTGAGTAGTAAACAGGAACACATATCAGATATTTGGGCAGAACTGCCATTCAGCTACCAAAGAAGGGCCAATGAATCTATTATCTCATACAATGATGCCTACATATGACACAGACTTTAGAAATATTTATTTTGGAAGTTTTATAAAGGTTCTTTTCTAATATGAAGGTTAATTATTTTATCTTRCAGCTGCTAGGTTTCTGATTTTTCACCCAAACTAAAACATAAAGGTGTGTGAAAAATGACCAAAGGAAATGTCACATCCTGAAGCAGTAAAAAAGGMGGGGAAAAAAGGAAGTGGCAACTATTGAAGAAAGGGCAGATAAAGATGCTGCAGGCAGCTGTCAAGTTTAGTTATCCAGGACCTTTCAAATATATCATAGCACTCCAAAATCTGGATTTCTGTACACTTGTGTGATCCYGTTATCTTGTTTGGATAACACTTTTATCTGAGCTGCACACAAGTAGGAAGGCGCGGCTCGAACACGCTGCTGAGGCGCTGATCACAGGCAGGATCCCTGTGCTGGCAGCTGCCCCCGCGGCTGTGCCAGCACAGCACGGAGCCTCAGCCCCGGGAAAGCCTTCCCTGGGAATAGCCATGGCTCCAGGGAGGCCTCCTGCCACCCAGTACCCTCACCTACCCCGCAGGACTGGCTGGCTTGTCCTCTCCTGGGTACCTGTGAGTGATCCTCGCACCCTTGGCAAGTGCCGTGCACCAAATACTGTGCCACAAAGTACTTGCACAGCAGCAGCTGCAATATTTATTTCTTTGTTTCTTCCTATGCTAACTATCAGTGCAGTAACAGGTGTTAAAATAGTAGATGTCTTTGGATATCTTAACCAGACCGCTTATAGCAATCATTGCAGCAGAAAGGGTYCATATTCAGCTTAATCTTCAAAACAAGTAGCCATGTGATTGAACACTCTCCTTCTACCCTTAGCTTTGTATCGTGAATGTCTGAACTTTTTCATGCAAGGAAATTTGCTGCCTGACAAGAGCAGCAGCTGTATGCTCAACCACTGATTCTGCTGTCTGGCTTTGCAATACACTTCCTTTAATAGAAAAGAAAATGTGATGTTATGATAGCTCTGTGTCATTAAAGACATTCTCACACTGGGAGGAAAACACCTGTTTCATCAAAGAAAAAAAAAGGTAAATTCAGCTGTCTGTAGGATGTAATTTTAAGTGTTCTTTGAGCTATTTCAAACAGCACAAAGAGCACCTGCTCTCGTGCATGTAGGACTGTACTGTGTGTGAATTTTGAGTATTACAGTTCTGTCTAACAGACCAGGTCAATCTSGGCTGCCCATTTGCTGTGCTCTGTTATGCTTGTGTTAAGAATCTTTTTTATTTCTCTGTAGCTGTGAGAAAACCCTATATATAGACACCACGACTTTACTCTTGCAGCTACCTCATGTTTTCTTTAGTCAGTTGCTAGTTGTGCAAAAGATTTCTAAGCTTATTATTAAAATAACTGTGCTTGTTTCTGAGAAATATGTAACTGCACACAAATCCAATAAAGGCCTTGRATGATTATAAGGTCCAAACAAAGCACTGGATGTAGCAGCCTACTTTTTTGGAGTTGAAATGAAGCCATATGAAGAACRACTGAGGGAGCTGGGGTTGTTCAGCCTGRAGAATAGGAGACTCAGGGGTGACCTTATCACTCTCTTCAGCTTCCTGAAGKKTGGCTGTGGTGAGCTGGGGGTTGGTCTCTTTCTCYGGGCAACAACMGACAGAACARGAGGACACRGTCTCAAGCYGCACCAAGGGAGATACAGSCTGGAATTAAGGAGGAAGTTTTTTACAGAAAGAGTGGTCAAATACTGGAATCATCTACCCRGGGAKGTGGTGGAGTCACCATCCCTCRATGTGTTTWARRRAAGACTGSATGTGGCACTTGGTGCCATGATCTAGTTGAGGTGTTAGAACATGGGTTGGACTCGATGATCTTAAAGGTCTCTTCCAACCTAGAAATTCTGTGATTCTGTGATATCTTACGTCTATGTGACAGTAATAACTTTGTACAAAAACTGACAACTTTTCTAGTAGCTATATTTACAAAGGTCTAATCAAAGCTACTGTTTTGTTTCTAAAACATTACTAGAAGAAATTTCGTCAGTGCCTTCTTTCTACTCTCTTTATAAGTTCCAGATTCAGCTTTCTTCAAGGGCTCAGACATTTGGATTCCAAGTCCTTCTCACCCTCATGTCTTGGTGAGAAAAGAGCATCCTAAAATTTTATAATAATAGAACAAGCTGTGTGGCCTTCTTGCTCAAATTGTTGTGCTGTTTAGAAAGGAGCACAACCTCTCCCATGAGGAAAGGCTGAGAGATTTGGGGTTGTTCAGCCTCGAGAAGTAGATGGCTCCAGACAGACCTTATTGTGGCCTTTCAGTAYCTGAAGGGGACCTATAAAACAGAGGGAAACAAACTTTATAGCAGAGCCTGGTGTGATAGGACAAAGAGTAATGGTTTCAAGCAGAAGGAGGGTCAGTTTAGATTACATATTKTTTTTTGTAATGAGCATGGTGAAGCATTGGCACAGGTTGCCCAGAAAAGAGACAGATGCCCCACCTAGGAAATGCTCAGGGCCAGGTCGGATGGGGCTCTGTGCAATCTGACCTAGTTAAAGGTGTCTCTGTTCATTGCAGGRGAGTTAGACTGGGACATTTAATAGGTTCCTTCCAACTCAAACTATTCTATGATTATGGTTTATGGACTGAGAGGAACGGGCATCAGCAGAAATATAATTCTCTACCTTTGTGTGGTCATTTGGCAAAGCAGAGTAATGGTTCTTGTCTCTGCTACCACAATTAATTCTGATGTTTGTCTGGCAGTTACTTGGTGCAAAATACAAGGAAAAGAACAGCTAATGTGGATTTCATCAGTGGCCTAATCCTAATAATGCGCATTGGAAGGGCTACTAAACTGCAATACTTGTGACATAGGGAGGACCAAGTAACCAGATTATTCAGGATATAACCATTTAATGAATGTTTGGAAGCAGATCAACAAATACACTACGTCCTTTTAATGAAAACTTGTAAATGGAAAGTAATTTGGGTTTCATTTAAAACATTATATGAATTTGCGTTCAAAATATGACCTTTCAATCACTGAGTGCTTAAGTATTCATTTTTTGTTTGTGTCTTCTACATTCTTAACCATTTTGTGTTACATTAACAGTGATTCCATACATTGGCTTCTTTGTGACATTATTTATTTTTCTAGCAACCATGAAGTTCTGTAAATGCATTAGTTTTATGATGAAGACACATCTGCRTACATGGGTTAGCTGTACCTGTGATTCAGATCCTCACTTATCTAGTGTAGTCTACTTCTATTATGCAACTATTTCAACACACATCAATTTCYAATAAAAAGGCTTGTTTATCTGCCTGATAAACACAGAAAACATTATGAAATCATGAAATAGCTAATKAACTTTATGAATTTAAAGTCCTGTCTCTGCACAAGAAAGCTAATTAGTGGTTACATGGATTCCTGAATTAAACTTTCTTTTTTGGTTCATGTGGTTGTAAAGTTAAATTAAAAATATTCATAGTAATTTTCCTTTTGCTAGAAAGGATGCTGGAGGTTATTATAGTCAATAAATAGCTGTATTGCCTATGCACTCAGAATCTGCTTGTATTTCATTGYCACCTACTTGTTTCACACAGTTGCAAACGATTTATTCACATTTCATTTTAGAGTTMCACACTAATCTCAGCTTGCTTGGGGAGGCCAAATTCAAGCACAACTCACGTAATATTTGCCCATATTTTTGAAGCTAGGCTGTGCCTAATTTTGGGACAAAATTAGTTATGTGGGGAAACAGATTAGGACTCTTCATTCSCTTTGTATGGCTAATCTAGGATTAAACACAACAATGTCTTATTTTGAACTGAACATAACTATACCACTCAGAGAAGATGGGAAGTTTGGACAATGATTGACATTCATACTTTGATTGACTGAGTAAGGAGCAGTGAGGCCAACTTCCCATGTTCTACTGATGACAGTATGGCTACACATCAGTTAGTAGTGGACTGAAAGCATTTATAACATACTGATCCATTGCAGCAAAGGTTAGTGGTCCTGCTCCTTAAAAAATGTCTGTTGTTGCTCTTTTCCTGAACAAGAAGTTGTATATCAATCATTCTTTTTTCCTTTAAATTTTCTTCAATAAATTAATGGTAGATAAGTTTAGTGACTTATTTTTTAAAATGCAAGTGGTTCATGAAGAAAATGAAGTTGTTACAGCTGATAGAGATGAAAGTGGATTAAGGACTGAATGTGAATTAATTCTGTTACTACTGCAGAAAAAGGTCCTGCCACAATTGTTAGTATTAATAGAAGTGAATATAAAGTGCAGAAATAATTATCATGCTCTATTTMATTTCTGAAGTGAAACTTTACTCTRAATCAGCAACTAGCATTCCTGTACAGGAGGAAAAAGAGTTAATAGTTTTAGAATATAAAACCTTTGAAGTAGAAAGTATAAGAAAATCAAGAATGTACTCCCAAAATTATGATTGACAGGAGATGTAATAACTATCCTTGAACTACTTACAGGGATGTCTCTAGAAAACTCATTAAYGGGAGAACAGTAAAACAGTAGCAGGCTTAAACTGTGGACAGACAATCTTAGATTGGTTGTTAGACATGTTTACCAAAGTACAAGCTCAGTTAAAGGAAGAACCTTCCAACATAATTAACATTATTTCATGCACCTCTCAATTTTTTTTGTCTTACTAGTTCTAATGATGTACTGGGTTTGGTTTTTTTTTTGTTGTTTGCTTGCTTTGTATTTCTTTTAGTCCTTACTTGTTTTTCATTTCATGCATTTATATAAATGACTCTGCTTTTTACTTATTTGCTTTAACCTGCGGTTCCAGAGCCTTTTGCTTACTTAACCCAACCCCAGTCTCCATTAACACATGGGCTGGGAAGCCCAACCCAGCAGATGAGAAAGTTCATCCCAGTTGCAACATTGCCCTRCTTTTATTGATCCAACCATAGATCCAATCCCTTTTCCTTCCATCTTGCTTACAGGTTTCCTTTTGCTCAGATTGAGCTGACAGCTCGATGCCCTGCATCCATAAAAGCCTTTATAGCTCTAAACTGTCTCCAWACAAGTAAACTGGAAATGACTAAAAGGGAAAAGTTGACATCCATCATCTCAGTAGAAGATCACACAAATAATTTAGGGAAACCTCTTCCAGAAATCAACTTCTGAGTTTTCTTCTAGGGGTTTTTAAAGCCAATCCCACGTGGAGTGATAATAATTCTAAATAGACAAAAACTGGTGGAGAGTCTTTATTGTAAGTCAGCCCTTCTGGTGAATCACTGTAGTGGCAGGGCTTCACACTTCTGAAAAGGGTTTATTTAGGTACAGGCCTAGGCGAGAAGGGTACTTTATATTCTTGCTTCCCCCTCTATGAGGGTAGACAGAGAGTACACAGCAGAGTRCAGTTACACCTACGAAGTTGGAGGCTGAGGGGCTAAAACTCAAAATCCAAAATGAAGTTGTGATTTCACATGTACTTGAGAATATTCCATGGTTTTCTGATTACAGCACCTCTTACTGTAAAAAATATAATCTTGTAGGCTGCATTGTGGACATTACCACACTCTGSTGAACTACAGCACAAGACCTTGGCTGTCTGAAAATAACCTGAAGAATGACRAGTTACCAAGATGACTGGAAAAGTCACTGGAAAACTGAGTTTACCAATCTGGATAGCACAGAGAACCCTGAAAACTATAAGAAAGTATCACAAAGTACAGTAAATAATGGTGTTTAGTGATGTCCCAGTTCTCCAATAGGCTTCTAGATTACTTAGTACCAGCATCTGCTAATACATAAAAGAATTAAACAGGCAAAGTTATAATGAAGCATGTCAACAYGTTTATACAGTCTCCTCTGCCTAATGAGAACTTATCAAGCAAACATTTTTCGTCTTTCAAATCGCTTCAATATCAAAGCTGAATGAATGTTGAAAGGTATTTTAAGCATTATCTTTCAAGACAACCACTATCTCTCTCCTAACTGCAMAATTATTAGGGAAGGTATCATTGAAGAAATTTGCTCTATACTGGGGCTGCTGGACATGAGTGGAACAAATTGATGCAATATTGCACTCAGAAGAAATCATATGAGAAAACAGATTTTGTAGCTACAAAACACTAAAGGCCAAGTGAGCATAACTGAATTCTTAATTGCTGCTTAAAAAGTTTTTTCACAAGAAAATAAATTACACTAAAAGCCTTCACAGAAAAATTCTGCTATGAAAGATTAATTATCTCCTAATAAAAGCTATATTTCATTATTAATCTGTAAGTTTTAAAGAGTCTGAATAAACTTCAGTCCTAAATAAATTAAGAATATCCAGCATTAGAGACAAAAATCTGTTCTTTTTTGTTATGAACCTATGTACTCTCAATAGGTGTAAATAATTTGACAYGTGACTCAACATTAGGTAATCCAGAGAAGGTCATCTCAGATGTAACAGATTTCAAGAGTCCATTTTAGTTTCAAGGTGAAAGCAAGGCAGCATCAKAGCAGACACAGTGACAGCAAGCACTGTAAGCCTCATCTACTCCTTGCACCCTTTGTCTCCTCACCAACAAGGYGTCCGAGGCTTCTGTATTTACTTAGAAGCAAAGTTCAAGGGGGAGAATACACAGCAATGGATTAAGATCAGTTATTTGACCCATATCAATACACATGCTGTATTCAGGGAAGCTTAGAGAAATGATTCTTGCAAGGCTACTTTCTGACAGCTTGGAAAAGGTCATGAAGATCAGCAAAGTCCAAAGRTAACTTGGGAAAGCAAATGTCGCACCTGCCTTCAAGAGATGCAGGGGATCGAGCCATTCACTTTAATTTCAGCAATGCTTTCAACACTGACTCACACAATATTCTTGTATCCAAGTTAGAGCACRACTGTCAGCATGGGTGAAAAACTACATGTGTGAAAACTGGTTAGATGAGTGTGCTCAGGGGGTGATGGTTCATTGGTCACAATCTACCTGAAGGCCAGTAACAGTATGCAGTAATGCAGGGGCCTGTCCTGGGAACTGTCCTGCTTAGCATTTTGATCAGTGGAGGAGGTGATGGAGCACGCTCAACAGATCTGCTGATGGCACAAAATTTGAGGAAGGGTCTGGTATGTGGGAGGGTAGTGATGCCACCCAGAGAGGCGTGTAGGAAAAGGCTAATAGGAAGCCCATTAAATTCAGGAAGATCAGATGCAAATCACTGGACCAGGGGAGGAGGTGTTGCATCATGTACAGGCTGTGTCTGGACTGACTGGGKAGCAGCTCTGCAAAACATTCCCAGGCCTCTGGCAGGCAATGAGCTGAACCAAGGACTAGATTATACTTGTCTACTCAGCACACTTTGGACAGTGTCTCCAGCATTGCATCCAGTTTTGAGCTCCTAGTATCAAACAAATGGTTAACTGGGCAGAGTTCAGTGTAGGGYCAGCATAAGGGCTTGATGTTGGAGTACTTGTCCCATGAGGAGAGGCTGAGGAGGCTGGGCTTGTTCATTCTGGAGAAGACACCTTCAGGGRGACTGAACAGCAGAGCCCTACCACATACTGGGAGATATGTTATTTCAGTGTCCATGTTGAGTATGTAATTTTATCATAATATCCTTTAATAAATATTAGGATTTTTAATCTAAATGAGTTAACTTGAGAACACATTTAAGAAAGGGAGAGATAGGGGGAGAAAGTTATAAATCTAACCACAGCAAATTTACTCATTCTACTAGACAAAAACAAGGTTTTCTCGTATGCCAATTTATTGGAGYAGAGTGTGAATGTGGTAAATAATAATGTTGTTTTGACAGTGAATGATAACAAGATTTTGATAAAATATTTATGAGGTTGTGTTTTTTTGACACCAGTGATTATGATTGAATATTTTTAARGTCACCGTGACACTGAAGAATTTTGACAAGATATTTATGAAKTCATTGTGGTTCCGAAGATGGATGTAGATAAGGAAGTGATGTAAATTAGATGAATTCAAGAAAGACAAATACATCAAGGGCTATTAAGCACAAAGATATCAATTCTGACTCAAGAATTCAGACAGCTTAAAGCTGTGAGGTTGCACCAGAGAAGTATCACTGTCTGATTTTACAGATGAAAAGAAGATATTATATTTACTGAAATTTTGGAGTGACCTAATGTGTAAAATCCAACACATACAGTTCAAAGATATCTTGTTCTGAGATAATGTAACTACCTCGAAACCTAAATGAAGAAGTGGACTAGATGATGAAGGTTGCAAAGGAGTATATTCAAGCAGTTACTCTACAAGCTTTGCTCTTTAAAGCTTTCCTAAAAATGTTCATTTCAAAATCTGTTAAATATTTTCCTGGCCAAGCTGAAAATAATGGAGCACTTGCACTAATACTAAGATTTTGTTCTGATTTTTAAGGTGTTTGTTTTGTTGTTTTTTGTTTTTTTTTAATTTCACTTCTAAAAATGCCTATTTTCTTCTTCATTTTTGTGACTTTCTTTTGCAATTAAAATGCAACTGGACAGAACCTCAGCCTAAACTATGGAAAGTACTAMATTGAAAAATTTTAAAGCAAACCAGCTTCTTTCAATATATAATTTAATGGAGACTTTTCACTTCTTTTAAAAACCACAATGTCATTTATTTCATTGAAAATATTAATCTGAAGGACTCMATTTCTAAAAAAACTAAAAAATTCCAGATTGTTGGACTGACCTTTTTTTGATGGATAGACTGACCTTTTTTAGGACTGTAAATTTTTTATTTATAATCCATTTTTTCAAATAATCTTTCAGAACCAGTAGTTTTAAGAAAAGAAATAACAGATAAGTGATGATACTTATTGCAAAGTAAAGGGCTTGCCTCAGAGATGCTGGAAAGTGGTGCTGCCAAAAGAGACACAGGGGTCCTGGTTGACAGAAATTTAAATCTCAGTCAGTYAGGAYGGCCAACCCTGTCCTGGGGTGCATCAGGCACAGCATTGCCAGCTGGGCAAGGGAGGGGATTGTCCTGCTCTGCTCTGAGGTGGGGTGGGTTCACTTAGACTCCTGTGACAGTTTTGGACCACAAAGTAAGGATATAAACTCATGGAGAGCATCCAAAGCAGGGCAGTAAAGATGAGGAAGGGCCTTGAGGGGGAGCGTGCAAGGGATGGCTGAGGTCACTTGGTGTCCTCAGAGAAGAAACTGTGGGGAAATCTCATTGCAGTCTATAACTTCCTTGTGAGGGGAAGAGGAGGGACAGACGTGCATCTTTTTGTGGGGATCAGGTGGTAGGACCTGAGGGAACAGCCTGAAGTTCTGTCAGGGAGGTTTAGGTTGAATATTAGAAAAAGATTCTTCACCCAGAGTRTGGTTGGGCACTGGAACAGCTCCCCAGGGCACTGGTCACAGCACCAGCCTGACAGAATTCAGGAAGTGTTTGGACAATACTGTCAGCACATGGTGTGAYTCTTGAGGCTGGTGCTGTGCAGGACAGGAGCTGGACTCAATCATCCTTGTGGGTCTTTTCCAACTCAGCATATTCTGTGATTCTGAAGTATAATAGTGTGCAGAACATGAACTTTTGTCTGTGAGATGAGATAAATTAATGTGTTCAGGAAACAATGGAAAAGAATGTCTTTAAAGGTCTTCACTTCTAATGTGTGGTAGTTTGCCTTTATGATTATATATTGACCCTTCTGAAATTAATAATAAAAATTTTCACCAATTCAAATGGACGATATATTTTAGCTTGGTTGCCATGTCCTGGTGTCCATGCTTTTGGCACAGACAACTCCTGTGTTGGCAATATGCGAGCTTGTCACAGTAGAGGAAATTTATTGCTGAGTAAAGTGTTTATACAGAGTACTCTGGGACTAAAAGCAGCCAAACTGCACCAGCACACGATTGTATCTGGGTACTGAAGCCATGCTAGGGAGGRCTATGCCAAATCATATAGTCCAAAGCTAAACAATATTCTATCCATTGCTCTCCATTGCTACATTGATCTTTAAAAACTACTTAAATGTCAGTTGATTGCTGTGAAAACTGAAAATATATATATTTTTAAAAAATCCTGCCCATGCTTATATGCTTTGGCAAATACCCCACTCAGAATATAGCCTAGAAGTATYCCAGAATCACAAAATTTTGGAGGCTGGAAATGTCCTCTGGAGATTGTCTAGTCCAATCCCTCTGCAGGTGCAGGACTTTGTTCTGCTTCACAAGGTTCATGACAGCCCAATTCCCCAGCCTGTTAGGGCGKTGGGTTGTGTTTGTCAAGTTGTTCTTTTCTCCCCCTGCCTACGTTGGTTCATTCTGTTTCCGCCAAGTTGTAAATGGTTCTGCCCTGGTTCTCCCTCCCCTTCCTGTTAACTGCCTGTCACCCCGGTTCCCATAGCTACAGTTGTTTCCAGTTATTCCCCTCCCAGGTTGCCCTGGAAACCCCATGTATCTTTCCCTCAGTCCTTCCCCAGTGCTCTGCCARTCACTCCTTGCCACCATCCTTCCCTCCAGAACCTTCTGCCTAGGGCTTGGAGTGATTGGTTCAGAGGCTGGGGCCCCTCCCTTAGGTTGTTTCTATTGGSCCTTCCCATGTGTCAATCTCATGTACCCCACTCCCCCCTAGACTCCCATTGGCTTACCCTTTYGKGTCCACCCTACCCCCRCTCCCTTTATAAGTTTATGTAACCCTCACCTTCACGTTTTTTGAGTCTGGCATCCCTTCGGTTGTCGTTCTCCCTGAGCCCTCARTAAACCGKACTTGCCCTAACYGAAGAGCACTCWCTTSCTTCTGCAGATAGAAGCTTCTAGGCRGCCAYGTCTCCTTCCGAGGCAGCACTGCCACTTTCACGTGGGGTGCTGACCTTAGGCGCTGTGCCCGACAGCAGGGTCGGGAGAGTGCCCCCCTGACTGCAAGTGGTGCTGGCCAGCTTGCCGGGACGTAACTGTCTAACCGTGAACCGCTTCATTAGGGTCCCTCTGAAGCAGCAGAACCGTCTGGTCTCTCAGCCATTCATCCCAGTTATACCATTCAAAAAGCTTTTCTGGGTGTTCTGTGTGCTGATCGAGGGGAAAGGTAATTAATGAAGATGTCAAACATGACTGGAGCCAGTGACAACACATTGCTAGTCTCTTGCCTTCACCTGGGCTTTGTGCTCCTGACCACAACACTGTCAGACTGGCAGTTCAGCCAGTTTTCAGTCTGTCTGACTGTACACTACTCTAGCTTGTCCTTCCTCACTTTGTCCATGATGAGGATGTTACAGAAAAAGGTATCAAAACTCTGTCAAGATAAACACTCTCTCCTACTCCTTCCTCTTCAACCAAATTTTTCTTACAGAAAACTTCCAGGCTGGTCAAGCATGGCATGCCCTTTGTAAATCAGTGCTAACTATCCCAAGTCATTTGTTTCTGCTTAAAACATTTGGAAATCACTCTTAGGTCAATTTGCCATATTGGTTTCCCCAACAGTGAGATGAAGTTTACTAACATACTTTCTCTGGTCCTCGTCTTTTTCTTGCAGACAGGATTGAAAGAAGGAATTTGAGATGAGAATTTAAGGACAAGAATGAGCCATTACCCCAAAWTAGAGAGTAGATTTCAAGTTAAATAGCATGTGACTAAACCTGAAGGTTCTGCTTCTCTTCTTCAATTGTGAAGTATTATTTATTTTACGTGTATAATGTCAACATGAATAGCACCTATAACYTACTATTTCAAATATTTTAAATTGAATAAACATTCCAACAAATGTTAAACGTATGTATTATATGTACAAATCTCTTTTTTTTGTTTTGAAAATTGTAGGAGAAATTTAACATCAACAAGAATAGTCTTATGAATATTACTAAGTTCTTTCCTTAAAGATATGAAATTCTCTCCTAGAAGAATATACCTCACAGATAGAGAAAATMTATGAATCCTGGACTATTATTCCCCTATGGCAAGAATTTTTATTTAAAGAAATACTTTGATAATGAAGACAAAGGCAAACATTCTAAGATAATATATATAAACAGAGTAAAAATGCCAAGACATTTGTGCCATACTGGCAGCAACCAGCCACCAGGGATGGATAACAAGAAAATACAGGGACAACAACTGTTCAAAAGATTTATCTTATCCAGCTTTATGCAGMTAAAACTTAGTGTGTAGTCTAGCAAACTTTCGAGGCTTTAGGTGCTGGAAAAAAATTCCCCCATCACAGACRGATCTGTTTTAGAGTGGCATCTATCACCTTCTAGATAAAGTTAGAAGATCTGAATTGCAACCTTCTTGTGCAAATTTAGGGAACTCTTTGGTATTTCTTTACATTAGATTTAGAGTTACATAGGCAGGAAAAAAAAATGTTTTTTCTTAAAAGATGAGGCAAAAATATTTTAAAATGTATGAAGTACTAGTATAAATATACTTTCAGGAGGAAATKAAAGCTCTTGTTAATAGAATCCTGGAGACGTCATTCAGTATGTGACAGCAGTTCCAAATACAGGAACAAARTTAATACCAGAGGATGTAATGGTACCAGCTGTGCTTTCAGCACTTCTATATTTACACACAAACAAATTGAGAGAACTCTGCTAAGTTGAAAAATAAACCCATACGTCCATAACAGGCCACCAAGGGCTTAGAGTGCCTAAGGAAATGTGAAGTTGAAGGATGACATAGATTTTTTACGGCAGATAAATTGTTTACATTTATATTCTAGATTATGTTTCCTAGGTAAATGAGTACTGCCCTTGACTTGTCCCATCAATCCTGTCARTGTGATGGAACTGGCCACATCAGGGACTAACTTGGTGAAATTTTAAAGTCACAAACAGAGATAAATGACTCCGATTGAGTTGTCGCAGTTGCTTTTATGGAAAGAACTTTGCCAAGAAAGAGGTTTTATATTAATTGTACATGAAGATATAAGTTAATTTACCCATGTCTTCTGTCTACCTTTTCAGTATGTGATACAATCAGTAATGTAACTGAGTAGACTGTTAGAAATCCTGAGTCTGAGAAAATGCGGATATGGTGCATACTAGCGCTTCTTTTGCACCTTCTTTGATCTGAGTGCTTTTTTGAATTCAATTTTAGCAGGATACATGTGCTAAAAATCTGAAGGAAGGCACCTTCTAGAGTCACCTTTTCAATAGTATATTTCTASGTGCATCATATATTCACTCTTGCAGAAGATGTGAAACAAAAAAAATCCAAGTAACTCAAAAAATCAAAGCTAAATTATACATCAAAAATYCCCCAATAGCTGCATTTGACCAGCTGAAGCCCTAAAATGGCATTGCTTAACCACAAATTTTGGAAACATCTGCAAATATTGTTAGTATGACCAGGTTCAAAAGGCAAGACAACACAGTGGAATTCAAAAATCTTGTGATTCAGCTCTCCTAGCCACCTGCATTGCACAAAGAAWTTCAAAAATTTATTCCAGAAGTTGGTTCAAAGTCCTTTCTATTTATAAAKTATATTTCTAATCAATCCATCCTGACATGTTATTTCAATTTTTAATTAGCTTTCTCTCTAGGAAGATAAATTTTGGTTTGCAGTGGAATATTTCTAGGCTCTTTAAGAAGTCCCTGAGATTGAATTTTTAATAGTTTTTCAATAGTTCTGCAAATAAAAAAAAAWTTCAAAARGCCTCATATCTGTTCCAAAGCAAACACAAAAAAATTTGTTTCCTTTTACAGCATCTCGGATCAGCCTCTTTCTCTCTCCTACCTTCTTCCCTTTTTATTTTTCTGCTGGAATTTCTTTCCCATTGGTGCCTTTGTAAGCGTCAGCAGGTAAATCAGCTCTTAGCAGATGTAAAAAACATCAGACTAGTTGGAAAAAGGAGAAAAAACTGTAGACCAAGTAGATAAATTCTCTTGGAGCTCAAGTACGTTACCACTGTTGGTTCTCAATGAGTTGCTTGCTAGACATTCATATTTCCAGCATCAAACATTTTCTCCATTTTAAGTAATTGCCATGATGAGTTCTATTAACTTCCTTTCTTTTGGTGACATGAATAGAACAAAATCCTTAATTCTTCATGTTGGAGTTTATCTTACGTCTTTTTGTGCATTTTGTGGCCCCTGAAGGGAGCTTTGTATTCTATACATTTTCATAAATGTGTATGGGCTTACAAGGCAAGGTTTAGGTGGTGGAGGGTCTGCAGGTGTGGCTTCAGTGAGAAGACATCAGAAGCTGCCCCCATGTCCAACAGAGACAGTTCCAATTGGCTTCAATATTTACCTGCTGTTGGCCAAAGCTGAGCCCACCAGTGATGCTGGTAGCAACCTCTATGACAACTCATTTAAGAAAAGGTAAATCTGCTGCACAGCAGCAACTGGGGGAGAGGTGTGAGAAAATRTGAGAAACAGCTCTGAAGACACCAAGGCCACTGAAGCAGGAGGGCAAGGAGCTCCTCCGGGCACCAAAGCAAAGGTTTTCTTGCAGACTCTATTGAAAGATTGTGACACAGGATATCTCTGCAAGCCCACAGGGAAGGACAAATTCACCTGCAGCCTGTGAAGGGACCCACRTTGGAGCAGTTTGATAAAGCCTTGAAGGAACTGTGGCCTGTAGAGAGCCTGCACTGTAGTAAGTTTCTGGCAGGACCCATGGGGAAGAGCCCACACAGAAACTTGTTTTCTGTAAGGAAATGTGGTCCTGTGGGGGAGCAAACCTGGAGCAGTCTGTTCCTGACATACTGCACCACATGGAAAGGAACCACAATGGACCAAGTTTTTTATGAACCCACACTGGAGAAGATTGTGAAGTGATATTCTATGGGAGGCACACCATACTAGGGGAAGGGAAGAGTGAGAAAGGGAGGAAGCAGCAGAGACAATGTGTGAGRAACAGACTGCAGCCACCATTCCCTGTTCCCCTGGGCTGCTTGGGGAAAGAAGGGGGAGAAGTAGGGAGTGAAGCTGAATCTGGAAATAAGGGAAGGGTATGTGAAATATGTTTTTAGGTTTTTTTCCTCTTTCTCATTATCCTGCTCTGTTTAATTTGCAATAAATTAAACTAATTTCACCATGCCAAGTCTATGTTGCCTGTGATGGTGATTAGTAAGTGAGATCCCCATCCTCATCACAATCCACAAGCTTTTTCCCTCTGTCTTCTCCCCCTGTTCTTGTTGAAGAGGGGAGTGATACAGCTGGTTTGGCACCTGGAGTCCAAAAAGGTCARTCGAAATATACTGAGAGTTAAAAATGCTTTATGGCCACTGATGTTCCTGAGTGGAAAAGAAAAGGTGATTTTGTGTGAATTAACCTGTATCACACAATCAGAGAACCAAAGAATGTTTGAAATTGAGAGAGATCTCTGGACACCATGTGGTCCAACCCCTCTGCTTCAGAAGGGTCACCTGCAGCTAGTTGCTCAAGACGATGTCCAGATGGCTTTCATGTGTCTCTAAGGATAGAGACTCCATCCACAACTCGGCTGGGCAAATTATGCCAGTTCTCAGTCACTCTTACAGTAAAAACATTTTTTCTGGTGTTCATAAGAGACGTGCTGTTTCAGATTGTACCCATCAGATCTTGTCCAACACTGGGCATCACTGAAAAGAGCCTGGCTCCATCTTCATTACACCTGCCCTTCAGACATTAGTACRTATTTGTGAGATGCCCCTAAACATTCTCTTCTCTATGCTAAACATCTCCAGTTATCACAACTTTCCCTTAGATAATTGATGCCCCAATCCTTTAGTCACTGTAATGGGCCTTCATTGGAATCCCTTGTGTGGTTCAATAATCTCTCTCTCAGTTTTTTATGCTGCCATTAAATATTACAGCAGTTTTCATCTTTTCAGTCCCCAAGCTCTGAAAGGAGGGAAAAAAAGTCCTCTAAAGAAACCACTGCCATCATGATCTGATGGTTTGAATCAATAAAAGGCAAGAAGAAATCTTCTTTAGTCTCTTTTGGAACACTGTCCCATGCATCCACGTTAAAATTGTATATTACAGTTAAGCAATACATGTCTTATAACTCTTGGTTATTACTATTTTCTGTGCAGGTTATCTTTACAGTCTGACTTTAAGTATGAGATGCATTTTCCTTTCTCCTCTTATTTTTCTTTTATTTTATTTTTGTATCTGTCCCTATCAATACTAGGCCCATTCCACTACCTGACTGTTTAAAATACACCCTTTCTCAATTTACACATTCATSTCAGAATATCTCTCATCTCCAACATCACTCTTTGTCTTCATTTGCTGTAGGCAGCTTCCCTGAATTACATTTTTCAAATGTAAACACATTTTTTCTCTCCTGAAACTCAGACAATCTATATCGTTCTTCTTTAGGATTTATTCTTTGTGACTCTTAACAGCCAGGATGCTGAATAAGGACAAATCAATAAGGGGAATCATTGTGTCATAGAATCCTCATCATGAACACTGATATAGATGGTAATTTTTGTTTGATCATTAACTAGTTGACTAAAGATCCATCTGAATTTTCAAAAGAAAACCTAAATAAAGAACATAAGAACATTTTAGATATCTTCCATTAAATTAAAGCTAAGTCAAAATTCCAAGACTTGAGGTGATTATATGACCACTTGATACTCTTTTTAGAAGTCAGAGTTTATAAACTAATGAATGAGACCTAAATACCGTATACTAGTTTAATCTGTGGCAATTAATCTTCCTYCACTATTTTTCATGCTCTTTAATAGAAAACTGTATCATATTATTAAGTCTGAATCCTTAAAGTTCAGAAGCATTTCACAGCATGATTAAACTGTGAAATGTATTTGAAACTAATTGCTTCTGACAACTGCCATTAGAAACATATTTGCAAATACGTTTCCTAATTTCTTAATAGCAAGAAGTTCTTGTTATCTTTTGAACTTTTGGGCTGCCTTGTGAGCAACATGTTAAAAAGCCATTTTTTCTTTAACTGTTTAAGCACCATGTAAAAGAACAAGTCACAATTATAAACTACTGGTGTCAAAGGAAGCAGCACAGCTCATGCAGAGTGTGCTGCTTGATGCTATATATTGATGCCTAGTAGACTGCAAGATGCAGGAAGAAATGAAATCTACATTTTTAAAAGAGGTTTGTTAAGGACAGGAAARTCCTTAACAAGTCTAGTAATTACATTGTTAATACTGAAAATGTAAGATAAACTGTTTTGCTTTTTTGCTACTATTTAGAAAACCGTTAATTTAGACTATATTATATTCTGATTATTATAAATTTTTTATTACATCATGCAGCAGACCATAGAATGCTTTATGGTAAACATACAATGCAATGAAATTGCTTGATGCTATTGCTCAAATTAATCAATCATACCCTGTAATTTTTGAATGARGATTTTTATATTTTCCTAGTCTGCTAAATTGATGCTGTGAAAAACTGGGGGTGCAGTTACTTTATGATATCTGCATATTTACCAGTTAATTTTTGATATATAGTATAAAGCATTGACAAGATGCTGACAGTTATCTCTCCACAAAGTTTAAAATTCTTAACTAGCAAAAGCAGATGAAGCTAGAAAATGGGAGGAATTATCATTCTTATTTGAACTAAAGTTGAGGATAAAAAATGGCAAGATTTGATATAGAAATAATGAACCCCCTTTTTCAGGTGCTTTTCTCTCTTCGTTAACACTAGACAACCTTGATTAGATGCCTTACTTTTCGATAGTAGTCATTAAGTGGGATGCATATCACTGGGTGGTTTCCCCTAAATCACTAAGTTTTTAGAAGGACTTGGTTTAGTATCTGATTCAATCTAATTCCTTACTCATGAGATTCTGAGTCCTACTTTCTTGCTATGCAGTGATGAAAAAATGGAATGTACTTTATCACAATTCCTGCTAAATCTAAATTACAGAGGGAGTAWATTTTATTATATAAAGAGTAATAGTGCCAAAAGAAAGCAAAGTGAACCCCTTTGTCAATATGCACTTTTAAACCCAGTTATAATAAAAGAAGTATCCTTGCTTCCTGATTTTCAGTGACTTTTAATTAGGCCATATGAAAGCTAATTTTGTTCARAACACACAAAGGGAATGCCTAATAGAAAGAAACAGTTTTATCTAGACTATTCAAATTTCAGCAGGAAAGATTTATCTCCCCTCCTCTGCACAAGAAATTATTTTACTAGCAATTGTAATGAACTTAATGAAGACATATTTCATATCCCCATTACACCCTCATTTTCTATGGCTTTCCATTTTTTATATAGAGGAACATAATGTTAACATAAGGCTAACTCTAAAACCACAATCTACTTTAAACTACTTTTCAGTTTTAGACTTTCATCAAATAAGCCATTAACATTTTGGAAAAAATGTAAATGTCATCACCACTAAAATGTTTTTGTCCTATATAAATCTGAATTGTTTGTGTTTATGCGTGAATTTTCCAAATGACTTATCCCTAATCATTGATTCTGGAGAGTTTCCTCTGGGTACTGGAACACGTAAAGCCCAAATTATTTATTTAGCTTCTTACTGAATTGCAATATCCACATGCTCCTCTCTGATTTATTCTCACATGTTATTTCCATACTACGGTGCTTCAACCTAGTCTGTATTCCTGACTATGTTATCTTATCTCACTTCTATGTTTGACAATAATCTAAAATTTCCCTTTCTCCTTTCATCACAGCCTTTCTTATGGCACAACTCCTTTTAACTTAGCAGTTTTTCTGTGTTATGTTGTTTGTGTGACAGACAGGCATATATCCCAGCTGTCAAAGACATTCTTCTTATATTACTTCAGAATGTAGCAAAGAAGGTCCTTCAAACAAACATTGCACTTGAGTTAGTCAAAACACCTCRGAAATCCACTACCATATGTTTGTAAGGATATGCTTGTGATTCTTAAAGGGTTTACTCCCAGGTTTTCAAGATTTCTTAGAAGCTAGCTTGTGTTTTTTATTTCTTTCTCTTTTTTGTGCTGYATTGGTCTCTGCTCTGGTTTAGAGTAAATTTGGGAGAATACCTCCAAAGGGGGCCCCTCCAGAAAGCAAACCCACACAGCCCCTCCTCCCAACTAGTTCAAGAAGGATTCCTCAGAGAGAAGTGGAAAGAACCTATTTATTTAACAGGCACAGAACCCCCCAGCACACAAAATGAACAATACCAGATGACAACACTCTTTTACCACTCTGAAAAAGATGACAAATTGAGAAAGTCTCCCTTGGGAATGGTCGCTCTGTTATCAGTCCGTCCAGCRCTGGGGTAGCTCCGAAAGACACAAGGTGCAAACTCTCGGTGTTCCCAGGTCCCAGTCTGGAGCAGGTTCAAGTGGTTCCAAGAAAAAGAAAGAAAAACAGTCCAGGGAAAATTTGGACTGCCTAGTTAAACTAACTAACAAGCAGAAGCAAAAGCAAGAGCAGCAGGAGCAAGAGCAAAAAGCAAAAGCAAGAGCAAAAAGCAAAAGCTATTCTATGTACTGCCCCCATCTCTGTGTCCTGCCGACCACTGGGGGAGTGAGCAGGCTGATCACAAAACAAAACAAAGCTTTGCTCTTCAGAGCCAGTCTGGAAGGTACAGAACATAATATCCAGCATACATAGAACAATGACTGGGGATACAAGCATCATAACGTCACCCTAGGACAGTCTCCTTCACACAGACAATTAATAGTCTTTTCTTATTACAAAAAAAAAAAAGAATATCTGCTTTCTTTCCTCAGTTACTGATAACCATCTATAAACCACAACTGTCTTATAAATCAATAAATGTAAGAAAATTGACTCCACATTTTTTTCAGACTTGATCACTAGAGAAGAACTGTTAGTAAACCAAATGCAATCAGGAATAGATGATTGCTACCGAAATAATTTTTTCTAGCTCAGAAGCTCCTGACTGGAAAAGCATGGTGGCAGTTTGTGACGGTGAGGAACTCTCTTCAAAAGATGTTCTATTACAAACACAGTGCTTTCAAAATATATACTTGTACAAGAGGGAATGAATGATTAGAGAGTCGGAGTGAAGCTAGTGTAAGCTCAAAGCGCACTTAGGTGTATACAGTACCCATGTAAATGTCTTCAAACCTTTGTGAGTTCTTGTGACTTCTTAAAACAGAATTTTCCTCCTAATTCTTAGCTACTTTAGCTTTATCTACTTAATATTCTTGATATAGCAAGCTACCACTGCAGTTTGTTTTATGACCTCTTGAAAAGCAGAACTGATTTATTCTTTATTTATTACTTATAACTGGTTATAAAATTTTGCATTACATTTAGCAAATATCATTAAGATATTTTCATAATTCTTTACTGGTCAAYAGAAACAATTAAGCCTCAGAATTATTTCCTGCATTTAGGCAGYCAACACAGTAAAAGACTCAGTTTAAACTACAGGGATCACATCTGTTATTATTGGGCAAAATCTTTCTTAAAACTTTTGGTCTTTTATAAAAGCAAGAGTATGAGAAGAATGCATTTAGATGGGGGAGTCTATCATAAATGGTTCTTTAAATTGATCACTAATACARTCTTACACTTGAATTACTTAATTAAATGATACTGTTTGTATTGAAGATAGGAAGAACACTAGTATCTTTAATAAGACTAAAGTTGAATAGCTGTGTTTTTTAATTTTAGCTTTTACTCTCTTTATTTTGGGGTCAGCATTTGTAGTAGAGTAAGCCAGRTTACTGATGCATCACCTCTGAAGACTTCTGAAATTTCATTAAATACTCTTTTATTGCTATTCTGCACAGTAAAACTGACAATGGAAGAATAAGGAAAAATCATAGAATTAGGAGAAAATAAAAGAGAAAGCAATGAGCATGAAAAGATTTCCAGTCTGTGCTGCAAAGTCCATTTCAATCTCTGATAGATTTGTATTCTCAGCCAGGCCTATGGCAATAGGAATTTGTACTTGTTCTGTAATCTGTAGTCTTATGCATGTTTCTATCCTTATCTGTCACAAAAAAATTGAAGCAGGTATTTGCTGGTTTTGCTGTTTAGCCAGAAATAGGAATTTGGAGAATTAATACCACATAAAAAAAAAGAAAACCAAACTAAATCAACCAACCAACCAACAACTACAAAACAAACAACAACAACAAAAAAAACAAAAAACAAAACAAACAACAAACCCAAACAAAACCAGAAACAAAACAAAAAAACCCCAAGCCAAACAAAACCAAAAATAACCCCACAAAGAAAAACCCAGCRGAAAATGGAGGTAGAATTAAAAAAAAAMCCAAAAAACTGCTCTAGTCCCTAATTTGAATTTTCAAATGCTATACAATAATTTATTAGATAGCACTTTAGATATCCAGTTATCCTAAGATGTTTAAAAATGCAATCAATAAAACCAGCAACAAAAATATAACTTAGCTTTTGGGGAAATTTCAGACAAAACTTCAGGCCAAATCTGCCGTATGAGAAAGTGAGTTTGAAGATTTCTGAAGTAAATAGAAATCCAACTTTGAGAAATAAAAGACCTTACAAAGGACTTTGAGAGTCACTAATATCAAGATATGTCAGTGTGTAGCATATGTAGATGGAAGTATTGGTCTMATAGAGATAATGCACAGCAAGTCGTAAAGGCATTCCACAAAATTGAAAAATCAACCTGAAAACTAGCTTGGAGACAAAAATGCAATATGGTACCACCCTGATTAGTCAACTATTGTTTACTGACAGTCTCTGTTCTCCAAAATCAAAGCATTATCAAGTCTCAGCCTGCACTGAGTGTGTTTGGTTTTTTCTTATACGTCAGATATAAACATTAAAATATTCTTGGGGTCTTTWATCTTAATACTGCAAAGACACAACCAGTCAATAAATGGCTGCTTTTTGAAGAGAACAGTTATCTCAGCTAACAGGTGGATGAGTGACTTGCGTGGATAATAGTTGCATTTAAGTAGTAAAAAAAAAAGAAATAAAAATATTTTTTTTTATACATGATGGATGGATGGATTTTAAAATTTAAAAGTTAGTCTAAATAAAAAGAATATAATTTAAAAGGATGACCATTTTTTTTGAAATTCTGTCACCACCTACTTTGTTCTATGCCCTGCTGTGATTGAATGGAAAAATTTTCTGAMTTAAAATATAAATTTTCATTGCTTGAAACATTAAGTATTAATTCTGTCCAAATTGGAAAGTAGTCTCTRTCTTCTGCTTATGGTCATATTGCATAATTCTGAAGACAAAACAAATTAAATATTTGGAATAATATGCCTCATTGTTATTGATGTAGCTAGTTCTATGTGACTGTATTTGAACTGTGTTATTTTATATCTGTTGTTACAGAAGGAAAATCACATCGCATGATGACCTTATAAAAGTATTTCTCAAGTTTATAAAGTTCATTAATCCACCACATTTTCTTTGAATTCACTCTGTAAATTAATTTATTAGACATTGTGGAAATGGCCACATATACTAAACTCTGCTGCCACAGATGCTTCCATTACCTAGTCTGACAACTGGCTTTTATCAGAATGTGACCTTTCTCCAAAGAACCAAAGCATGCTAATTAGACTTTTGAAAGGGAAAGAAATCCTGAATTTAAAAGCTGATATTTTTATCGCCACAAACTTAATAAAGCCTGTCTTGTGTATTCTTGTTAACTATGTTGCCTACACCTCATGACCTTTACACAAAAAGTTTTTTAACCATCAGTTAAAAATACATAGGTTTTGTTTAAAACCATGTTGCACATATTTTATTTCACTCATGATTCAGTATATGACTTTTTGAAATTATTTTATTTCTCCTTTTACACAAAAATGTCTGAAACAGCTAATAATAATGAATTTGCAATAAACTAGCTTGAAATGACAACTTAATAGCTTGTAATTGGCATCTATAAATGCCGTCTTCAGGAGCAGCAATTTCTACAAGACTGTGATATTGATCATTAGCACAATGATCCATGTCACAAGCACCTTAGTTTATCATAAACTCATTTCCTTAATGACATAAGTAAGCATTTAAATTCAGGAGATGTTTCAATAAATCATCACAATACTGCATCTGAAAGCTATCAGAAAGAACATTACTCTGTTGTATGAAAAGGTAAAATATTTTTAGCAAACACCATGAGAACAGGAGAAAACTGTGTCATGGCCTTGATAACATGGTAACTAAGAAAACTCTAAGTTGCCTACCCTAAACAGGAACTTAACGAAATTTCCCTGATAGTGCAACCCAAAATCTATGGGAATTTTATTCTTGTTTATTTTTTTATTCTTCAGAAAACTTAGAGCTGTATAAATTTTTGCATTTAATTAACAACAGAACTGTGCATAAATAAATGTTTTTCTTCAAAAACTGCTGTTAAGACAATCCCTTTATGTATTGGCTCTAAGTAGTCTGTGAAAAAAAGAGTTGCGTGCAGATAAGCTGTCACTAAGCATCAAGACCAGTGAAAAATAATAGCTGCAGAAGGGGAAATCCCTCTGCTGTGAGTCACTGCACACAATAWCTATAATATGAGGTAAAAAGTTGTATTATGGTTAGATTTTGAGAAAAGAAGCAGCAGTCAGAGTCTGACAACACAGATGTGTGCCCAGAGGTGTATGACTGATCTAAGTGAAGGTTTTTCACTGTTGATGCTCTGAAAATATCCATCATCCAAGAGATTCAAAACATGAGCCCTCCCAACAGGGAATACTCAGGCTGAACAGAGAGAAGATAGATAAGAGATGGCATGAGAGTGAAAACCACTGCAAGGATGATAGACATGACTGGGGCAAAAATCACCCAAAGATCAGGTCAGAGAGAATTCTTTTCCTGTCAGAAAGTGATGACTCTCACAAAACACTCACAAAAGTGTAGAGATTTTGAGATTGTATCTTTCAGAAACTGAAACCGATCAAAAGTATTATCAAGACAAAAACAAATGCAACCAACCTTTTTTTCAGCCCTTTGGAACAATATTACCATCAGTTTATCCTTTTATTTTGCATTTTTTTGTCTGACAATATTGAGGCAAAATTTTCTTTTTTTCCTATCATATTGTATGCAACAGAGAAAAGAAGATGGGCGGATCTCAAGCAATTTTCTGTTCCTCTTCACCAGCTCCATATTTTTTCTTTTTTTTTTTTATTTTGAAATTGTAAATTATTTACATACAAACAGAAATAAACAAGTAAACCACTTTTCCCAGGCAGTCCTATGTCATCTGGTCACCGCTGTTGTTAGTATCACCAAAGTGCTCAAGAGTTTTTAAGAGAACCCTAAAATATTKTGTATGTTTCTCTTGCTTGAAAAAATATTAAACCTTGGCTTCAGAGTCAAAATCAGAGCATATGTATTAGATCCATCTGCCATTAATGTCAAATGCCAATTTTCAAACTGCAGGTGAATTCTTGACTTGAAGTGTTGTTGAACAGTCAAGACCAAAATTTTACTTGAGGATCTTTTAGAGATAATCTTCTTGGTGTGGGTATCTTAGCAGGGGAGCCAAATACAGCTAAAAACTTTCATACAATACAGGTTATGAACCAGTTAAACATAACAAACTTGATRGCATTAAGCATGGCAAATTGTGGAGAGCTGAAAGTCTATTCATTGTATTATTCCCAATGGAAAGGTCAGTAAGTTCATCATAAGGACTCTCTATCATCAACAAGAAAAATCTTTGTGAAGCACATTTTAGGATGTAGACATGATTTGCAGTCTTGCACAGCTGACAATGCAGATTTTCAATTTTCTGAATAACACTACCTTCTCTCTTCAAGTACAATTTGCATTTAGGCTGGCCAGATTCATGTGCACCAACTGATGCTTAGAAACTGGAATTTTAATAAAAGAGTTTAGACATGCTTTCATTGCTATTGGTCACTGTGCACTTTGGTATTCAGACTTAGAGAGGAGCTACCTGTTTTCCTCCAGAGTGATTTGGTGATTTTGGTGTTTGCAATAAGTTTTTGTAAAGGTAGAAAAACATAAACCTATGTGATTTACAGAAATTACTTAACCTGAAGAGAGAACAATTTATTCCTCAAAATCTATGAAAAATTATCTTAAGTACATACCTTAAATTCCTGGGGAAAAAAACTTGGAAAACCATTAAAGTAGCACTTGTTTTAAAATTAAAATATACCTGAGAGATCTTTACTTTCAAGTGAGCATATTTTAAAGAGTTATCTTTTTTCTCTGTTCAGTTGCTTTTTAGCCTACTTGACAAAAGATCAATTCAATAAATTAAAGAAAATATTGTTAACAACCATAAGCCTGTCTTAGAATCATTAGTGCAGGGATGTTCCCTTAAAAAAGGAAAAACAAAGGGAGAGGCAGAGAAACATAAATGTGAAGAGTTTTCAATGCTGATGTATGGAATAATAATGGCCAGGCAAATAAAACAGGTAGAAATATTCATAAATAGGTAATATTAAACGTGTGATCCTTCACCCCTACTCTGTCTTCTCCTGTAATTAGTCACTGACAGTTATTGCTGGAGATATAAGAACAATCTGGTTTTACAATTGATAACACATCTGAGTCAAGATAGGAGACTTTGTTCTAGGATAATAATTTGAAAATCAATGGGACTTTAAGATAAGTTTATCTTTCTAATCCACTTGGCTTGAAAATTATTTTGACATTATACATCCCAAAAATTGTAGGTAAGAAGTACTCTTTATGTAATGGGATTTTAGTGGATTATTYTAGGTGGAAAATGTTGAGTATCTTCAGGATTTAATATATTGCTTTAGTGTTGGATTACAGATTTTCTTTTTTGAAGTGAATGTTTCTAATARTTTCTTAGATAGTTAGTTAATTGGTTTGATTATGGAAATTTTATTTAGCAAAGTTATGAAAAAGGAAAGGACTGAGTTAATGTCTGAGGATTCTGCTTGTCAAGACATAGACAATGTTACAAGGTTACAGGATGCTTTTAAATCTTTAAATTTAAGTGGGATGAAGAAAATTGACTGGTTTAAAGTTCAGGTATTTTGCAGTTAGAGCCAGAAGACTTCCATTCGTTACTTGATTTATTTGAATTTCTTGAACTTCTATSTGGGGTTATCAGAAGTGAAATATCTGTTTATCCAATAAAACAGTAGTGAGGAAAGAGGAACTTAAGGCATCTTTGTACAAAGACAGTTCAGGTATGATATAATACCCAACAGGAATGACCGCAATGAACCATCTGGTTTTTTTCTGGACATTTACAAGTGACATACTGTAAGTGTTATTTGGCATTGCAGAACTATTTACAAGATCTTCACAGCTAACTCCAATRAGTGAGACTGAGGTCAAGAAAAAAATGAGTTAGAGTAGAAAGTTAAAATCAGTCAGAGTAGAAAAAAAATATTAGCTAGGAATCCTTTTCTTGGTCAATGAGCCACATATTGAAGAAGTGATGTGCCACTGTCAGTGCCACATTTCTCTTTTTCYTGCCCAGTTTTAACTTCATTTCTTGTGCCAACAACTGTGTCAGAAACTCTCAAAGGTAGCAGCTCCATAATTAACAAGAAAGTTTTCACCCAGAAGCAGCCTGTTCTCATTTTTGGCAGAAGTAGACAGAATTGCACTGACTGTTTTCCAAGTGTCATTAAAGGAATGGGCACACAAAATAATTGTGATCAAGAAGTGTAGAAGCTCAGAATACATCAGCCACACTGTAGGAACCATGTGCACTTACCTCACAGTAAAATAGGTAATGGGAAAAAGAATTTTTTGCTTCATTGTCATTCCAGGACACCATAACAATCTGTTACTGTAGGCTACCTATAATGCAAATTTTGTAATTGTATAAAAACATTTTTTTAATCTCCATGTTGTAATARATTTTCTGATTTTTAAAACATAAAATGTTATAGTTTAATCTTGCATGGTTTGAATGAGTGAATGTGAATACATTAAATTCATGCAAAGTTAGGTAGGTTTACAGTCTGAAAATGAAATGGAAGTGGGTTGGGCTATGTATGGAAATATGGCTGGAGCTAAGAAGACACTTTAAGAAAAGAAAAAATACTTGTTGTCAGAAGGCAAACCTATAATAACTGTTTATTCCTGCATCTTCCCTAATGCTGTTTGTCCATATCCAGCTCCTGAGAAACAGCGTCACATTGCTCTGTGAATATGCTAATTCTACCTCAGTTCTTATTGCTTGGTGTCTCATTTCCTAACCAAACARAAATCACTTAGCAAATATCTGATCTTTGACCTAAACAGAAATGAAAGTATATTTTATATCTCTTTGAACAGCACAGTTATTTGGCTCTCAAYTACAGATAAATATCTTTTAAGAATATTAGTGCCAATCTCAGTTATAAATAAGCAATGCAAATAGATAGCTATTAAACTCCTAAGTACACTATAGTGAAATAACAGCCTCAGGAGATGGGCCTTACTTAATGAAAACAAGCAAACCCATTATTTTATTTTATTTTATTTTATTTTATTTTATTTTATTTTATTTTATTTTATTTTATTATTTTATTTTATTTTATTTTATTTTAATGTCTTTTTGTTGTTCTTGGAAATAACTGTATCATCTCTCAAAAGTATAAGGGATATTTCTACTGTATTTACAGAAATCAAATTTAATTAGATTTTCTAAACACATGGTGTTGTCAAGAAGGTTTCCTAAATGGTAGAGAGGTTGAAATAGAAAAAATGGAATAGAAAACAAAAAAAGAGAACTCTAGTATCCGTTGTAAAACTAATTTTAAGCATAATTTCATTGCATTGCCTAAGTACTGCATATRCTGTCTAATTCTCAATGAACAAAGTTTCATGGGCACTATAGTAGCTCTTAGCAGTTCAGTCACATAGTCACTAGGTCCTGCTCCTGTGCACACTCAAGAGAATTAATTTATGCGGGAATTCCCCAAGCATGCCTTGGATATTGTGCTCTGCACAGAATTCAGTAGGATATTCTAACTTTTTTTCACAGTATGAAAGAAAGAATCTCTGCTTTTCTTTCTAAATAACTCATAAAGCTCTTATTGAGAGTGTTGGAAATGCAGAGTGAAATCAGTTCTTTATGCTAAGGTCCTTGAAACCATATGTTTTTATTTTACAGAAGTGTCCAAGCTAAACTCTCATGCTGAGAGACCCATTATAACATGTAGGCTCAAAACAATTTGTCTGACAGAGATTAATATAAAATACATGACAGTCTTGAAAGTTGGAGGTAGATCTAGTAAATATTAAATAACTGTTGTAAGTAAAAAGGTTTATCTGTTGTCCCAGCTGGCCCACTGCAGTAACACAATGCAGAGAAATCCTGRGGACCCTGAGGATGAAAAGGGGTGGGTGAGGCAGGTGGATGCTGCTGGCTACATGCAAACCTGTCTGTGTGCATGTGTGCAAGCCACTCCTTTGAAATTTGTTACCAAAGGATGTTTAGAAATTTGCAAGTCTGTATCAATGTTGCAAGCATACAATAGTTCAGTTTATGTTTTTCATTTTTCTCATTAGTACATAGTTTTTTGATTACCTGTTAATGTTGGAACATTAATAAATCAATACAACACTTCAGGATGGAAGGATTACAGGATATAAACAATATAATTTCTCTCTGCAAGAACTAAYTTCTACAGCCCGAAGTCACTAGTGAGGGCACCAAACTTCAGAATTCTCTAGCTGCCTATCTGTGGAGCAGTGGTCTAAATATAAATATATTCAGAAAAAATATTTAAATAAAAGCTTATTTAAACAAAACAGTGATCTTTGGTTCACTTTTGAAAGCAAATTGATACAATAAAATATGATTCCCGTATGATTTTGAGCAACAAATCATAGTCTCAACATGACAGGATTTCTTTTTGCCAATATCAAATTTGAGCTTCCCACACATAAGCCAGATATTCTGGGCATCCGTTTTGAAGCATTCTTTTTTTTTCTATGAAAATCTTGACACTGATGCATTGATCTGTTTTGCACTGTGAAAAGAAGTTTTTAGATAGCTAAGTTACATCTCGTTTTTGTTTCTAGTTGTCTCATGTATGCCCAAAGTCAGTAGGGTAACAAGACATTTTTGTATTTCTCGATAACTAAAACAGCCATAAAATCAGGACATCTTTTCCTCTTTATTTCATTRTAGGAACTTGGACATTTCTGTTTTTGTTCTCCGTACATTTTATTTGAATTCAGTGTACAAGAGACCTTATATAAATTTTTATTAAATATTAGTGCTGACTAACAAGAATTACGTGAGCAAAATTTACTTCAAGAAATGAAAATTTACCTTTTGATAGAAAATTTATCTAAGTGATTAAAAAAATAGATTAAATGACAAGCAAGTTGAAAAACAATGTTACCAAATATAAKTAACTGATTTTGACATGCTTAATAGGAAAAGACAGTCTGAATTGACATTTTACAAGCACTTTGCATGCCTAGTTTCACAAGAATATCTGCTTGCAATGCATTTGGTCATATTTTTCTTACATAAGCAACTGAACACAGTTCAATAACTAACCACTGCAAATACCTTTAATTCTSACAGGTTTGGGCCACATACTGCTATTAGAATCTATTTTCCTTCTACCCTCTTGCAATTTTTGAATTAAACCAATTTTTCTGTGATCAAGAACTCACTGTCCCCTATAGAAAAAATTAAAGATATTTTATTTTTCCTTCTTTTTTGAAATTCTTTCGAGACAAGCGGCTTTTGTAATTTTTCTTTCCTAATCTCCTATATCATATTTCTGAACTCCCACCACAAAGTGCAGTTAGTGCTTTTTTGTTATTTGATATCAGCCCTTGTATATATTTCCTTTCTTAGACACATGACCTGTAATTTGTTCCATAATTTATAGCAGTAAACACTCTTTACAGTTTACATATTCAGTAAACTTTAAAACCTTTCCAGAATTATTAAATGCCTTTACTAAAGCAAGAGGCTTCTTTTGCGACCAACAGTAGGATAAATTTCTTTTTGTGCCCCTGAAGATGATACTATAAGCTTTCATAATATACACATGCAGCTAAAAATATTTTCTTTTCTGTAGACTACCTCTCCTGAGAACCAGTGGTGAGGCTTTTTTTTTTTTGGGGAGAGGGTTTTAAAATGTTATTAGAAACTACAAATACCAACTGGAGAAAATCAAGAAAACCTAAAAGACATCCTTTGCGGAATGGTTATTGTTTGCTTGATGGTATATATATTTACGTTTCATAGACTTTCATACTAACTTATTTTTGTAKGCAAACATCAAGTTGCTAAAAACTTGCTAAAAACCATGTAGCAGATTTCAAAATTATATATTCTTTTTATAGGTAAGAAGCTGCCTAATATGGTTAAATTTCTCTTTTGTCCTTTAGAATATGGACTAATTTGTTACCATCAAGTCAGAAAATATCTAGAAATTTTTTGGTGTATTTTCTTGTATGTAGAGCTCTTTCATAACTTTTTTAAAGGACAATTTTGTTTATTTCTTTGGATGTGTAAAGARAATCTAATCTATGCAACCTCAAAAGATTAAAATTTTCCTTAACATCCAAAATGCAGAGCTTATGTCAATTAGTGCAGTTAGGATTGTTTTAACCATTTCATTCTGATGAAAAATCTCTTTACAATAACATTAGGAAGACCTCTGCCTGTCTCTGTGCCTTGAGTTCTCACTCACAGCAATATAGATATTGCAGGCATGCTRTACTTCTGGCTTCATCTCAAGTGTCAAGTGTTTGAAATTTTGTTTGGGGGCCAGAGGAGATTTTTTATTTTCTCTTTAAGATGGAAAAAATAAAATGCCATTTTATGTCCTAATTTTTTTTTTTTTTTATCCTGTGAGCTGATGTCCTGTTATATTATTTCAGTAGTACCCCCCCCCCATCCACTGCACAATAAAAGCATCATGAGGTACAGGATTGTTGGAGTGTTTTCTTTTGAATTAATGACACATGTCTGCTTAGTTGAGATAATAAAAGTGTTTGCATTAGCAGCAAAATCAGTTTCTGGCTGACAGTCTGGTATCTGCTACTCTCTTTTTATTTTTTTTAACAAGTGGATCCATTTCTTTCAGAGCTGCAGCAATCCCTTTCCTGTATGGATAGTTAAGCAAACCTTCCTTTCTGCTATTAGCATTATGCAAATGAGGCTAAAATTCTTAATGCAGTGGCACTTTGGCTATAAAATGTGCTATGGAGGGAAGAAAGTTGATAATGAAACAAGCATATTCTCAGAAAAGAGAGAGAAGCAGCTAACTTCCCATTTATTTTTGCACACTTTATAACCATTCCACATGAGCTTACAAACAGGTCTTTGAAGTTATGCATTAGCATAATTACACTATAATATGTTTTCAGATTGTTTTTGTTTTCTTTAATTTCTTATTGTCTTCCAAAAAGTTGAGCTACGTTGGAAGTATGCATTTTGCTTAGGACTAGTCCTCGTCCTTACTCCCCATACTCACATCAAAATAATTTTAGCTCAAAGAATGAGCCTTAAGAATAGTACATACAGAAGGATCCTTCCTTCCTTCCTTCCTTCCTTCCTTCCTTCCCTCCCTCTCTCCCTCTCTCCCTCCTTCTCTCATTACCTGTGCTAGCTGTGCCAGCTGACTCCCTGCAGATCCTGCTGCAGACCCCATGCTGGAGGAGAGCTCTGCAAAGCTTCCATGATATAGTAGTGTTAGGGAGTCTGTGCACTGGTGCCACAAGAATCAATCAAGTCCCAGTTTCCTGCTAGAAATAAAGCACAAAGAATTTCTCACTGCTTTTATATCATTAATCCCATTAGTGCCATTTCCCAGACAAAGTTAGCTTTTACAGTAATATAATTTTATGGAACAATTTTACCCTTATCAATCTGGGGGCTTTACACTCTCACTATAAAGCAGCGAGTATAGGATAATAAGAGTTAGTCAAGCAGAGCATGTGGTATTATCCTGCATGCTGACTGACCAGCCATGTTGTGCAGATTACACTTTGGCCCTTTATGAACCTTTATAAGTAAAAGACATTTAGATTTTGCTCTATCTTCGAGCTTCTTCCTGTTTAATAGTGTATTACCTGCACTGGACTGACCAAAACTCAGCATCTGTCCCTCTGTGTGTTGTCTCAACTCCTAAGAGTGGAGCTTACGGGACTGCTGGCTCTCCTTGGTGCTAGAGCACTGCTTGCTCATGCACTGCTTGCTGTCTGCCAGAGCTGCTCGCCAGTCTCTGTTTGTGTCACCTCAAGGAGCTCTTCCTGCTCAGGTGTAGCATTTTTGATTTGTGCTTGTACTTTGTGGGATACCTTGTGGCCCATTCTTCCAGCCTGTGTAGGTCCTTTTGCCCTACCCTCGAGCATATGGGCTAGTCACCCCAGTGTGGAGTCATTTGCGAGCTGGATGAGATTGCACTCTGTCACCTCATCAGTTCCAAAGTTCTTGCACAAGACTGGTCCCACAGGCAGATTTCTGCATTACACCACTTGCTACTGGTCTCTAAGTAGAGGACAGCTCATTAACCACTACCCTCTGAGCCCAGTCATCCAAACAGATGGGCTGTGTAGCCTCTGCTCCATCAATCTAAACCTTGATTGGGCCTTCCTAACATAGAACAACAATATTATAGGAGTGTTGAAAGAGTAACAAAGTTGGGGTAAATTATACTCCTTGCTTTCCCTTCAGTCACAGAAGGTAAATTATATCCACTTCTCTCTCTTCAATCACGTTTCCAAACTGTTTATCATAGAAGACAATCAGGTTAATCAGAGGCAATTTAGTGCTGGACTGCATAAAACAGAATGATCTCTGATTTCCCAGATTGGTGAGTTTGCCCCTTTTATAAGGATGTATTTGCCTTTCTCCAGTTAGCACAGACATGTTCTCTCAAAAATTATGGAATGCTTTGGCAAGGACCGTGTTCAATTCCTTCCTGCTTAGTTGCAGCCCATCAAATCGCTTACAGCTGTAAGTCTCCATATGAATCTGTACATCAAAGCATTTACAAAAGTGAAAATATTCTTCTGAATATTTTCTCAGAATTTTTAAATCATATCACTTTGCTCAATAAAAGCAGACATAAATATTAGCATGTGAAGATTTGCCTTTTGTTTTTCTGGGGTTTTTTAGGGTTTTTTTGGCTTTTTTTTTTTTTTGCATTAGAGCTTGAAGTGAACTCCAGAATGGAGCAATGGCTGTGGATTATTATGCTGTTTTCCTTGCTAACAGACAGTATATAAATAACCCTTAATATGAAATTCATAGTTCATTTTCTGTACTCACTCTGTTATTTTATAATTTTTGTTTACGGGTATCAAAGTATAGATAGTTCTTTGTATCTCAAGACAATCCCTGGGATAAAAGACTGGTTTCACTGAACCCTGAACTGGTGTTCTGGAAATGAGGGTTCTCAGTGTCATCACATGTGAGAGAGCTTGGCAGAAAAAGAACTTTTAAAACCTTAAACTTTGTTTTTATTCCACTTTGGAATGGCCAAATATGTTTTTCTGACGCTGGAATTCTGTCAAAAATTGATTTTTTTTTTTTTCCCAAATAGTACTTCAGGTTTTTAATTCATCTCTTTTCCTCACTCTTTCTCATTAGAGGTGACCAGGAAGCTCTTGACTGCAGAAAACCTTCCTTTGAAAAATTCATTGAAACCAATGTTCCTCTCAGGAAACATTTTGGCTTTTATAAAATTACATTTAGTCACAGTTGTTCCAGCCAGGTTTGATATTGTAAGAATAATCATAATACAGAAGACCTGCCTACACCTTTTAGCATAAGGGTGGAACTCTTATTTATAGTTTTAGTATCTCAGATAAATGAAAGGAATAAAAGAAGTTAGCATAATAAGAAAAGTAGTTGGACTAAAATTGATACCTGTTTTCTAACATTGGAGAAAGAAAAGAAAGCAATTATTTGATTGTTATTTGGTGGATTTTTKGGGGGGCTAAATTGATGGGTCAGGTCAAAAAAACTTCTCCCAGGCTGCATTCACAGGGACACAACTAGCAGAGGTAAAGTTGTTATCTTTCCACTCAGAGCTTGTCAGGCCTCATCTGGAGTATTGTACTCATTTCTGGCTTTCACAATTGAAGAAGAATGCAGACAGGCTGGAGAGCGTCCAAAGGAGAGTCACAAAGATAATCAGAGCTGGAGAACCTGACCCATGAGGAAACACTGGAGGACCCAGATCACATCTCACTGGAGAAGGCTAATGAGGGACGTCAGCACAGTGTTCCAGGACTCAAAGGGCAGCTACAAAGAGAAGGGTCTCTCTTCACAAGAACCCRTGCAGAGATGACAAAGGCAATGAGTCCAAGTTGCATTGAAAGAGGCTTTTTGTAGGAGGAACAAACATTCATTGGAACAACCTCCTCAGGGGGTGCTACAAGAGCTCTTCTAGTCTCCCTTTCCCACAAAAGGTTGGAGTAGATATTTTAGAAGCCTTCCAACCTGAGCTACTGTGCGATTCTTTTAACAGATTTGTATAACCTAAGTTGATTTTTTCCTGGTGTATTCCAACTGTGAAGTTCTCTCCGCTCTAAAGATTTTGCTCTGTTTTATAAATTAAATAAAAATTAAAAGGTGAGGAAAGTATATCTACAAGCTCCKTCATATAACTGATAACAGCATTTTAACTGTTAGTCAATATGTTGCTTATTGAGACTTGTACACAAAAATACCTGTACTCTTCGTGATCATTTGTGTAAAGAAGTTATTTGAACCTTCTTAACAAGGCATAGCATGTTATCACAGTATGTTGATTTTATCACAGGGGTTCTACTGTTTTATGTGTGGGTTCAAATATAAACATTTGAGCATAATAAAAATTATTTTTCCTCCTTGTTTCTATAGCCACAAAAAAAAATCAAATGCAACCCATTTCCAGGTTAATGCTGTTTTGAGAAGCACAATTTTTTTGAGGTTAGTTTATTTATTTGTGGGGTTTTTCTGGTTATAATCCCAAATTTTAATTGTTAGAAACAACTTTAAAAAATATTCTCCCTGTATAATAAGCTTATGTAGTCTCAGCTCTGACAGTAAAAACAGTAGTGGGCTGATAAGATATTTCTTTTTTAGACCTTAGTACTTGCTTGTTAAAGATTTTGGCAAAATTGGGTTTTGCTAGGAGATTTCTTTTACAAGAAATTAATGTTTGATCAAATCCACTTCCAACCATGTGTTAGTCAGTAAACTTAGAGGGTGGGTGATGTGTTAACACAACTTGGAAATAACTTCAGATATCTGGGCTATTGTATCTGTAGTTCTATAATTTATAACAAGTCCAAATCACTACTGAGGTTTGAATTGTCAGTAACGCCATTGAAACCATGGACTCTAGTATGATATGTTTTGCTGACAAAAGTAAAAATATATTTTTAGGTAATTTCTCCATATTTTCAGGTCTGATTCTCTCAAATCTATGCATCATAAAACATGACTTTTTTAGGAAAGAAGATGTCTTCCCTGTCACTCTCTGGCAGACCCTGCAGTAAGGAGACAGTAAAATGATTAAATATTTATCTTGCAATATTCCTAAGAAAATCACCTTTCCATTAGTAAAGAGAAAACATTACCCTTTTTTCCACCCTTTTTTCCATCAACTTTCTGTCAATTGCTAATTGGTAGAAATCACAGAATCACAGAATCATTTAGGATGTAAAAGACCTCCAAGGTCACTGAATCCAGTCTTTGACCAATCCCCTCCAGGTCAAATAGACATGGAATATGGTCCTTTGCTGCTTACTGTCCCCCAGGACCTCATCTGCAGAGCTGCTCTGGCACATTCCTGGCTTGGAGAGTGAAGGATCTGGGCTCTTTCTGGACCAGCCAAAACCACAGGGACAGTCTGCTTCACACTTGGTCACCAGGGTTGGCCAGGTTAGCACCAATGCTGAGCAATGTCTTGGAAAGTCTTATAGGTGCAAACCAAGAAGGATTGTGCAATGTATCTTCTTGTGGTTTACAGTTAARTTTCTGTGTCMRTGCTGGCATGTTTCCATYCCTTGAAAATGACTCATAGATTAARTTAAGTTTGGATAGTTTATGGATTTATCCTTTCTTAAACCTTGCTGTTCAGGGCACTTCTGTATCTGTGTGACTTTCCATGATGGAGAAAGTAGCCAAAGCTACTTCATGTAGATTTACCCTTGACTTCTTGCTGGAAATAGGCCATCCAGTCTTCCCTTCAATACAAACTCCTTAATACTGCTTCTGAACTCCCATTCCCAGAGAGCATTTAGCCAGAAGAACATACCAAGCCCCCTCCTGCCTGCCAGCCACAGCTATGGGGATTTGGGTGGGAGAAGTTTCAGCTGCGGCTGTCAGAGATGGACTGAGAGTAGGGCCTAAAGAATGGCCAGGAACATTTGGATGCAGAAGCACCAGCAGGAGCAGCTTCTGGGCATAGAATTTGGACACCCCTGCCCTGGTGCTTGGAAGTGGAAAGCAGGGAAAGCAGGAGGGAAACATCTTCTGTTGCTGCAGTTAAAAATGATTGAAATCATGAAACACATCCCAAAATTGAAAGTGCCTGGCTGTTTATTGCAAGTGAAAGAGGTCAGATTGTTGCAGGAGCTGCAGCGGCCCTGCAACAATGTGTGGTGTGGCAGCAGGGCTGGCCAGGTGCTCCCTTGTGCTCAGTGGTGTTCCCTCATGAGAAGTCCTGGCTGCAGCAGCCTGCTGAGAAGTGGCATCCAAGGGTCCCACAACTACTGGATCTCTGTGAGCTCAGTCTGTCCCCAGAGTCCCCTTCTCCCCGTGGAGGGCTGGGTGTCGGCACGCCTGCGGCTCGGGTTGTAGCGTCATTGTGCGGATCTGCTCCGGATCCTGTCTGCCTTCCTTTGGCCGCAGGCAGACCAGCCAGCCACACGTTCCTCGAGTTGTTGTCCGCTGTCACGGCACGCAGCAGCTGCTTGAAGGGCTGCTTGCACAGTGGGCAGGTCTCTGTGAGTTTGGCCCAYTCCCAGATACAGATGAAGCAAAAGCGATGCTGGCAAGCCTCCACATAGGTGGCATTTTCAAGGTGACCCAGGCAGATGGGGCATAGGCCATCTGCTGCTGCCATTTCCGATGGCCCTGGTGGTGGCAGCTGGCTCATGCTGCCCCTTGCAGCAGAGTCTCTCCTCTAGGGCTTCCTCAGTGCCTCACACCCGGTCCTGGAGAGGGAGACATGCAAAGTTCCTGGGTGCCTGGCTTTCTCTGGTGCTCAGAGGGGAAAGACAAAGAAAGTCCAAGCAAACTGTGGGATAGGGAAGGTAAGGGTCTCCTGTAGGTGTCCCTTAATGGGCTGCAAAGCAGCAGCAGCAGCAACAGCAGCAGCAGCAGGTGCCCTGTGGGTGAGCTGGCCTGAGGACAGCCCCACACCCCAGCCTTCTGCCCTTCCTGCCCACAGGTAAGCAACCATCACTGAACATTGAGGTGCTGGGGAAACCTGTCCGTGCATCAGRGAAAGGCAGGCATGAAGAGCCCATGTGGCCCTAGGTTGGAAAGTCTCCCACTGGGACCTGGAAGGAGGTTGGACAGACCCTTTGGAGGTCTGCTCTTGGCAGGAGGTAGAGAGGGAGCAAGAGCAGGAAGGGAAGGCCTGGTGTCCACATCTCCCCAGAGCTCAAGCTAGATGGCTGAGAGCCCTGGGGCAGGCTCTGTTGTCAGGAGGCCCTGGGGAAAGACCTGTGTCCTACCCTCTGAAGACCTCATAAACATTCCTGTGTTTAGGACAGGGTACCTGAAGGACTCAGCAGGGAAAGGCAGAGAGCCTTCAGTGCTGGAAAGTTCCAGCACCCTCCCAGCACTCCCAGCTCTGGGACAGCTCCTGTGCAGGACCCACAGGTCCTCCCAGCTGGGCAGASAGGACAGGAGAATGGAAGAGGCTGCCTTTGCTCCAGCGCCTGCACTGCTGCTTTCCAACAAGCCAAAGCTTAAAGAGCAAGACCCTGACCCTTCTGGAGCCTGCTTACCTTGTGTGTGTGCCTGCAGGAGTCCTGGACAGAGTGCCAGGGGACAGAGCCTGTGGCTTCTGAAAAGCAGCAAGATTGGGGTGATGTCACAGGGACACCCGTGTTCCAAGGAACTGTTTACTGTTTGCCACCCAGCCAGGAAAGTAGATGCCCCAAAGACAGAAAGCCTGCTGTGCAAGAGGTTTTGGTTTCTTCCCATGGCCTTGCAGGTGAGTTTTCACTTCTGCCTTATCACTGAAGCCAARGCAACATATCTCCTGCCCT
Organism: Cardinalis cardinalis; assembly: GCA_014549065.1. Classification (NCBI taxonomy): domain Eukaryota; kingdom Metazoa; phylum Chordata; class Aves; order Passeriformes; family Cardinalidae; genus Cardinalis; species Cardinalis cardinalis. The sequence goes on from JACDOX010000041.1 coordinate 3,074,685, forward strand.
ATGAGCAATGGGCTTATCATTTCCCTGGTCTTTGCCACTTAAACATTTAGAGAAGCCCTTATTAGCATCTCTCAGCAGATTCAGCTCCAAGCAATCTTTCAAGCCCTACTGCCCAGACCCTTCCTTATGGAGCCCATCACACCCTTGGACTGCTTTGCTAAAGGGTGGGTTTTGCTGGCTCATGTTCAGCTCATTGTCCACCCTTTCTCCACCCATGCTGGACCAGATGGAACCAGACAGGAGCTGCTCCAGACAGCCCCAGTGCAGCACCTATAGTTTCTTGCARCTGGACAGGTGGGAGCAAGCTGTGGGGGAGAGCAGGTAAAGTTTTTCTGAAGGAAAACCTGCTGGCCAGCAACCCACTGTTGTTCATCTAGTTCYGATACATTTGGTCTCAGGGCCTTGAAGGTGTTTTTTCACTCCTAATTTATCAGTTCCTGTGATGAATAAGCAGTGCCCTGTGAACAAGGGCCTGGCTATAAGCAGCCCATCACTGAGGAAGTGGGAGTGGGTGATGGTTCATGAATAGTTGTCAAGTGAGGTAGAAGAAGAAAGGAAAATGAAGAAGGCAGATGCACTGCTGAATACCCTGGTCTTTGATTAAAACTGTTCWTGTATGGCAGAATGTTTGGGGTCAGAAGACTCATATGAAGATGGCCCTTTGCCTCAAACTGGGTCACCCTGACACTTCTGCCTTGTCCCTTTCAACAATAGGCTCCAGCTCATGTATTGCTGTCAGGAAGTATCAGCATTAGATTTCTCATCTTCTAGAAGTGGATGTTAATGTGCAAAGCATTCTATAGATACTAGTGACTACAGAGTTGTTTTATAAGGAGTAACAGCTAACTTAGAGATCACACTGTCAAATTTCAAGAATTACCCATTGGTTAATTCTATTTAGATACAGTAAGCTATCGGGGTTTTTTTACTGTTATAATAAAATGGCATTATAAAATGATATGGCATCATTGGTTTGAATTTCTCCCTTATTCCTACAGAGAAAAACCTCCTAAACACCCAATACCTTTGTTGCCTTACTTTGCACATGAAAACAAAGCAGGGAGCAGAGTAACTTCTGTGTTACTGAGTTTAAAGTGTGATCAGGAAATAGCATGATAGGACTTATTTGAATAATAAGATTTCATGGTGAGAGAAAATCTCTTCCAATGAGCATTCTACCTTAACATTTCCCATGGAAGATTTTGTTGCAAGAATCATTCTGAATAATAAAAAAAGCTGCAGACACAGACATAATAAGATTTTTCCATACATCTCTTGTACTAATTTAGTGATTAGTCACATATTTGACAAAAGCTTTTGAGTAGTATATGAAATTTTAAATTATTCATTGATGAGAGATTTTTAATATCTGCATTTTTTAATTGTGAATATATCCCAAAGCCCTTGGTGGTGCAAGTCAGATTTCATGAGAGTATTGAAAGTGGTGTTTAMATTTCCAGCCAAATAATACCATCGTTTTCAATTATTAATCAATATTTCAATTTCTTGGTTTAAGTGATACACACTTCCCATCAAGACACTATTTAAATTGTTTTGGTAGAAATTAAATCAACTGGCTGTCCCTATGTGTTAAAAGAGGTGCTTTTTTTGTCTTTTATTTCTTTTCTTCTGTAAGTGTATAATACAGTATAATGCTCTGCACATTCTGTGCTTTTCTCTCAAATAAGTTTGAAATTTTAATGCTCTCTAAAAGCCATAAGAGGTCTTTTTTTATTATCAAGAAATATTTGAATAATACATTATTTTTTATTTTGAGTAGGTTTCAAGGGAAAATTTGGTCTCAAATTCCTTCTACTTCTCTGACATATAGAATATTACAATCTGCAATAAACAGTTTTACCATTTCTGGACTTCAAACACAGGAGAGTAGTGTGGATGAATAAATCAGAACTTGAGATCAAATTTATAAATAAAAATAAAATAGTCTTAACTTGGAAACAAATGTATAAAACCTTTCTGGTCTTCAAGTCACTCTCCCATCTAAAAACCTAGAAAGATCATTTGAGGTTTTATATTTTTAAAAGCAATCTCTTCATGGTTGAAGTCCTTAGTGTGACAMATCATGTTTAGTGCAGACTGAGTTGAAAAGAGAAAGGTGCTAACAGCAGTTTCCTCAAGGGCTTCAGATCTCTTTTCTGAAAATATCTAAAATGCATTAATTTAAAATTCTTGCTAAGCTTTCATTGTGAYTTTCTTTAAGCATGTTTATTTAATTATTTTCCATGGACACAGTTAAAAAATCTGTCCCACTTATCTGGAATATTTTTCAACTTCACAGGAATAAACTATCCAGAAATTTAAGTAATTCTCCTATTTGATACCCTCTTTAATAACCCTAATTATTAAAGTTCTCTTTTTTTTTAATAAGCACAAGTAAATATCACTATCCCTGAAATCCTTTATTTCTGAAGGATCACCTTCTGCAGAGAGCAGTGTCTCTAGGAATGCTAATAATGMATGCCACCCTGCAAGGCCAGTCTTCTTCTAGATTCACATGAAAGTGTGTCAATGGTGTCTGGTCATGCTCAGTTGATAGTAAATCTCAGCRCATAATCTTCATTTATACCACAGCAGCTAGTTTAAGGGCAAGCACTGTTCATCTGATGTGAGGAAGGGGATACACCAGCATTAAACATAACTCACTACATAATTGATTTGCTAGATGGYACGTGATGTGTTAATGGAAAATATTGAATGAAAATCAGTTGTTAAATACTTCATTAGACACAGTTTTGTGTAGCAACTTCTGACTGTGATAGTAAGTAGGTGGACAAGGTGCTTAGTGAAAAAAATTTGCAAAATATTGTTTCTATGTAACTATATTATGTGGAACATTTCTTTCAAGAATATTCAGCATGAAGAAAGCTGGTGCTAGATACACTTTTCACTGAATTGACAAATAAGCATCTGTATGGCTTGGGTTTTGCAGTTCAAATGTCAATGCCTGCTGGAAGAAATCAACAATTAAGTCTAACCTTTACTCARCTTTAGCATTAGCTTGTTATAAAACCACTGTCTCCTTGTTACATAGTTTTCCATAGTGGTATATGCAGAGAACTTAAAAATAGGAAATCCTAGATAAAAAATCAAAGATGCTTCATTAAAACAAGCTTGTTAAATTGTGTATTGTAATACAAACTGGTGTTCTCTTTGGAAAAGGTAGCAGAAAATTTCTCAGCATTAATACGCTGTAGGAAAAWGGAATGCAAATACGAACTTTTAATGTTTTTGTGAACCACCTAATTATTAATCCTTAATACGAGCTAGCAACAAAACAGGAAAMTGCACAGAAAAAACAATGGTCAAGTCACTTATCAGAATATTCAGGGTTTATCTGCCCTCCCATGAGATTACCTTCTTGAACACAATAGTGTCTATATTATCAACCTTAATATAAAATGTGGCTTTGTATTTGTATCTGACTTTGTATTTMAAATTTGCTATCTAATCTCTCCAATGTCTTAATTTATCCTAATTATGGGAGGAGTGGGGAATATTGAGTCACCTCACAGCTTTACAGAGAYACTTTGAAGACACATACAGCAGTTATTGTTTCTGTGAAGTGGAAAAAAAATCCAAAAGGTTTTCTGAAACAATGCTTTGACAAGCCTGCTTTTGACATCTACAAATGTTCAGCATCTGCAAAAAAATCCATCCATCTGTCGAAAGGAAATGAAAATCATTCTTCTTAGAACAATCATTGTCATAGTTTGCTCTCAACTACATCTTGGAAGATAACTGTTAGACAGATTCTAAATTGCTGAACTGATGAATGTGCAGAAAACACCTCACACAGAAGTCTGTGATTTCATTCTAAAATTGGTGTGGTTCTTTTTCATGTCTGCATATCCAAGAAAAATGCTGTGAGTATAATCAAGACCTAGATACATATTTGATCTCATTTAAGCTTCAGTAAGTCAAAATATTTCAAGGGTACTGCTCCTTAAATTGGACTATAATAACCATGACAACTTCATTGCTTCTCTTTATGCAGAAGTGAAGGTTCACATTCTCAATCACAGAGATGTTTTTAAAGAGCTTCTGCTGTAACAAATTAAGTTAAAGATGGTATGTGTTGATGCCCTTAATTTTTCCATAAGTACTCATTAGTATATTTAAAGGTATTGATTTTGACATCTATACTGGAATACAAAGTTGACAGGTCTTAAACTTGCAATATGTAGAAARCTATTTAGAGCACAAAGAAAAATAACACAGACGCTCAGTATAGACTCTGAGGACTTTGGTTAGCTTTACAAATTGTATGCTGTTGCTTTCTTCTGTTCACACTTGAACACTCAGCTCCATCCCTTTTTTGCTGACTGCAGATAATGTTTGAATATGTTTTTCTTTAACTTAATTTATTTCAAATGTAGTAACATAATAAGCAGTGCTTATGATACCATAGAAGGTTTGTGAACAAGACTATTATTTACCACAATGTTACTGGCATCATTTAACTCTACATCTACAAGATTGGGACCATGTCTTGTCAGTATAAGAAATACAAAAACCATTGCAGTCCATGTGGTCTGCATTTTTCAGGAACTGGGTAGTCAGTGGCATGACACAATATTCAGCATTCAACAACTCTCACATACCTTAGATGAAAACCAAAATTTTATTTTTCTATCTATGCTACTGTGTGCTTTTTTTCTTTATAATTGGAGTAAAAGTAAGCTCCTGTTAACTTGAGGTAATGCAGACATTGTGTGCTACAACTGCCCTTCCCGTCAACAGTTAATGTCACGAAATGTGGTAGACAATGTCAGAGGGACTTAACCTGCTTTGAACAGCAKGAAAAAACAATGACTGAAGATTTCAATGTAAAGAAATACAGCCAAGTCTTCAGTGTCACTGCATGTGTCACAGAATCATAGAACCATGGAATGGTTTGGRTTGAAAGGSACCTTCAGCGTGATCTAGTTCCAGCCATTCTGTCATGGGCAGGGACATCTTTCTCTAGACCAGGTTGCTTAAAGCCCAATACAGCCTGGCTTTGAACACTTCCAGGGAATCCAGAACTTCTCTGGGCAACCTGTTACAGTGCCTCACCACCCTCACAGAAAAAAAAAAAAAAAATTCTTCATATCTATGTTTTATTTTAAAATATCAATAAAACAGAAAAATAAGTGGAAACAGATGTTTCTTATTGTGCAAACGCAGATACAGAACATGAATTCCATTGCAGGCTTGGATTCTTTTATTAATTATATTTTTTTAAACAGATTTATTTTACTATTCATTTCTAGTTATAAATTACATGGCTATTGCTTTTTCTACTTGTACATTAAGCTTTACCTTATYATGCTTTTATGCTTTACCTTATGTTTTTACACACAATTTTGTCCACTTTCTGTTTGCTTTCACATGTARCTTTTTGGAATGTTATACAGATGAAGATTATTAATCTTTTATCTCTTTCAAAAGAAGAGATATTTATGGATGTATAACACAAGAAATATTTCACCAGCACATCTTTGTACAGAAAATGCTTATTCATGAGAAAAAAACCCTTTTTTTTTTTCTTTTTTCTGTAAGAATCCGTCTGCTTTGGTGAATATATTGATTASTTAGGACTGAATTTTTAAGTAAATCAGAGTCAATGTTGAAAGGTTGAAAGGGYCAACATAGCTTCAAGACCTTTTTGTATTTGACTGACACCTTAATATGAAATGATGAATATTTACTTCATTTGGAATACTAGAAGAGAAACTAATATTGTGGTTTTAAAAGAAAAAAGAAGAACAAAATTAAAATAATCTTAGGATATGTAAGAATMACAAAACTTCTATGGCATCAAAATAATCATCTGAAAACTCACAAATAAAAGTACTCTGAGTGTCATGGGTTTCTACACAAGAGGAAGGTAAGAAAAGCAAAGAACTTGCTGCTCACCAATTTAGTGTCAATGTGCTACTATGAGCTAGAAAAAATTCTTCCTSTTCTTAGACATATACATTCATCACATGCATCAGTAAGTGCAGCAAAGGGGACTTTAAAAAGTCAGAAGGTTTCCAGTACATCTTTTTATTCTCTCTAAATGTCAATTTTTCAAACTCCTAATAATTTGTAATGAATTATTTATTTTTGTGATTTCTATACTTTAGTTTTGTTCTTAAATTAGTTTTGAAAGGCTGAAGCATCACATCTTCTCTGTTTGATATAGAAAGAGTTTTGRGGTTGGATCATATGGCTATTTAAAATTCTGTCTTATTTTTAGTGAAGATAAATAAAATGAAAACCAATTAATTTRCTTTGACATTATGAAAGCAAATGTTTTCACCTCTCTGAAAGAATGAGGTAAGCTGTTCCACAAAAAGGTGGAACTAAATAATGACTTGAAGCATAATGGACAAAATTTGATGTAATGGGAACAACTTTTCATTTAGTCTATGGTGAACAAAAAAAATCACCACTTGATGTGATTGCTGCCTGAGGTTTGGATTAGACCTAGAGAGTGGAGAACTAGCACAAATTCAATTAGTTGATTTATTCATTATCGATATACTGATGTTTTTTAAAAGGCATAAATGAATGAAGGTCAGGGGTCAGTTCACTACATACAAGAAATCTATGAGCCTTGTAAATAATGAATGAGATCTACCCATGCAATTTTCCTTTGTGCAGCTGTTCACCATGCCCTAGTTATTAATTTCAAACACCTTTTCCACACAGATCTGTACAGAYCATATACAAGTTTCCAGGACTAAAGCTTGCTAGCACCTGGATCAATTGTTGCAAGTGACATGAGTAGGAGAAAAAGAACAATGCACTTCCTGACTTAGATGTTTAAAAACTGGTTATCTACATCTGAGCTAGTACTCGTCATGGCTGGGGAGGAAAATGCTTGAGTGTCAGGAATGACACCTCTCTTCTGAAAATAGACATGGAAGAGCCATTTGAGAAGTCATTAAAAAAAAAAAACCTGTGGGGAAGGGTTTAACTTTTGAAGGAAACCAAACAGCTAATTAATTTTAAATGTCTTATATTTCCAATATGAATTTAAAATACCTGAAGCCAAATTTATTTATGAAAATTTGGTCCTCACTGTAGAGAATAAACTTAYTAACGATATTTAAAAGTTTTACGTAGCCACCTCTTTTGTATCTGTTCATACTACCTTGCTATTCATATAGTTATAATTACCTCCTCMATAATTTCTGAATATATTCAGGCTGACCTGCCTGAACTCAATTCCAGTGTGCTAATGAAAATGATACTGACAAAAAAGTGKTCCCTTTGACTATATCTCATACTTTAGTTTTCTATTGAAGGAAAATAGTTGATACCACATTTATCTATTTCAAATGTGTGATGCTTTGACTCAAGTAAAAATTTTCCTCAGAAGTCTTCATGAAATGTAAAATTAGTTATAATACTTTCATGGTTTAATCAGAGACATTTGTGGGCATACACAGCTCTTCGGAGGAGGAGCGTTGAAGGGGAAACTGCTGTTGATAACACAGAATTTAATAGGAAAATATCTCTGGGAATTAAAACATTTTTAGTAAATTTAAACTTAAAGGTACAAATAAGATTGTGGCTTTTTTTCTTGGAATATGTATTTACTTATGTATTTTTTCTATAGTATTCCGATGCTGCTTCATGGTATCTCTCAATATGTTGCTAACTGCATTCTATCTTWTTTAAAATAAACAAAATAAATAATAAATGGCAACTCCGGTGAGGTAATGATTGAGTATATTAGGTTCCTTACAGCAGAGAGCTTTTAGTGTTTCATATAATGAAACAGTTTCACTATTTAAAAACAAAGAAATAATATTTTTGGTTTTTCTAATTACCATATTTTTCATACAACACAATAAAAATTATTTGAGACAGGAAAAATATTTGAATTGCTATTCAAAAATGGTTGTCCTTTCATTATTTCAAAAGGATCAGATCTATATTCCATGACTAATGAATTATCAGTGAACTAAGATATACTGATTTTATCCCTAATCAAAAGCCAAAGAAGACTGTATTTTCTTTAAGTGGAAAATAAACACATTTATGTATAAACTCACAGATAAATTTCTCCATTTTTTTTTCTTTTTCCCAGTTGACTTAATAAGCAAGTACAATTAAGAAGTCTGCATATATTCCCCAATGACTGGCAAAAGGAAGATATTTTAGCAGAAGAACATTTGAATGCTTACCAAAYTTGCCAGCAGCTTTCTGCTTTGGCAACCTTTACAAAATATGGTATGCAATGTATTTCAAGGACTTGATAACCAGGGTCTCCACCAAATGCATTAGCAACAGGGATAAAACAAAACACAGAKGCACACTGCACAAAGTATAAGCCAGGCACTTCTGGATTCTTCAAATACTCATAAATAAAATTGGTTTTACATTAGTATCCAATTAGCCTAAAAAAAAAAAAAACAAATCAAGGGTGAAGAAAAAATTGAATCTGGCCATTAATTAGCCCTGGATCTAATCACTTAACATGAAAGAAATTACTGTGGTCATCATGCTCTATTTACATGTTCTAATGGCCATGCAAAGTAAAACATTAATTTAACTGCAATAGCAGATATGCCTGTAAATGATATCACAAATTACAGTTGCCTGCATTTAGAAACTCTAATYTGATGCATCTTATTGCACTAGTTAGGAATGAGGAGGCAGCTTAATTTACAGTTACCATGAAGGAAAGCTATAGTCTCAATCAGTCATGTTTGGTGCACAATTTCTGAAGACTCATGAATTTTATTAGTCATCTGAACTTGTGAGCTGAGAATTCTTAATTTTATGCAAGAGGCTAATCCATCATTATGCCAAGACTGACACAGTCTTAGCAATTTTGGTAAAAATCTATTGTCTTCTTATTATATTGTATACTTCTCTGATGATAATATTGTTAGCATTAAAGTTAGCATTCAAGTACAACCAGAAATATTTTCCAAAGGAAAAAGAAGTTCTATGCCTAATCATAACATATAACATATATCATATAWTATCACATTATTATGAAAAGTTTATACACGTGCAAATACACACATCTATCTCAGAAAAAAGACTTTGCAAACATTTATGCCTACCACTTCCTTCATTCCTGAAATTTTATAAGGAGATTTGAGAAGATATAAAATTAGGAGATGACAATACAATTAAAAATTAAAAYCTCAAAAGATTGAATCTACTGTTTTAGAAGGAGGGCATTTGTCCTTTGCAATAGCATCTCCCCAGTTATACATAAAAGACATGACCATAGCAAACAATAATGAAATCCATTTTATAGTCTACTTTGCCAGTGTATTGCTTTATCATTTGTTCCATTAGATAATCAAAAAACAGTTTGTACATTTAAAAATACTCCAATGAGTTATTTAAACAGAATATTTAGAGGACCATTCATTCAAATAAGTTTGTAGTGCCCCAAAACAATGCAMTAAGAATACTGCTCTTCATATAAGATATAAAGGAACATGAATTTATCCATGTCAGGGAAGAGAAAACTTTCACTTTACAACGCAAAATGTCTTATTTTAAAGATTGAAAAAAGCGAAACTTTTTTAAACTCCATATATATCAGAGTACTCAGTTGCAGGGTGTATTTCCTTCAAAATATTCTGACAGAGTTTTTAAAGTAGAGGAAGAATTAGTARATTTGTTTTAAAGCAACCCTATAACATCTTGTGCCCTTAGGAAGTAGTATTGAAGCCAACAGTATTGTCATTTCCTATAGCACCACAGTGAAAACATTGGTCAAAAGCATTGATGAGAAGGATAAAGGCAAAGACAACTAGTCAAGAAGAAAAGTACAGGCAGTACTGTGGTTTYCAAAAGGGTTATTTGGCCTCCCATGGACTTACCCTTCAGGTGYTTTCTCTTACCTCTGTGCAAATTACCTGTATTTGTTACCAAGGAGTTACCCCTAAAAKGTGGAGCTAGTGGATGACATGAGACCTTTGCTGGTCTCATGTTTGAGCCATGGGATTGGTAATCAGGGTCAGAACTGAGCAGCTGGCTCTGATTCTCAGCTCAGCTCTCTTGCAGTTCATCAAATCCTCATTTCAGGCATGAGCTCAGATTGCAGATATTACTGCTTCTTCCTAGACAAAAAGGACAGATGAATGAATGATGGTTGATTTGTGTGGGTTTTTTTCCATTTTTCTTCTTTCTTTTAAGAACAGCCAGGATGTTCATTGTTGTAAAAGAGTTATACAAAACCTTCAAAAATCCCATTGGTGAAAATTAAAGAGTTGATAAATATATTTCTGTATATTTTTGTATTTGAGCTACTTATAAATTTTAAACACATTCTTAATTCAAATTTCTCTGTGCAAGCAGAACCTCATTTGTTCTTATTCTGCATTTCCTAGGTATAGTAAAACAACTTGATGAAAATCAGCATTTAGATTTATTTCAGATGTAGGAGAGGTACTGTGACTTGCTGTTCAAGAACTTAGCTAGTTTTCCATTTACTCTGCTAATTATGTCAGACAGGTTTAGCTGTCTTAAGTCAGAAATCTTGCATGTTTGTGCACAGAAGAGGAAGCAAAACCAGGAGGCAGACATACATTTGTTCAGGATGAGGGACCATAGTTACTTTCTTGAGCTCCATTCATTCTGAAAACACAATATCATAACTCTGACAGTGTAGCAGATGACTTAAGCATGGGTTTTTTTCTGCCCCCTGCCCCTCAATCCTGTTGAGAATAAATTCAGRTTTGAATCAGGATTTTTGGTTGTTTGCATATATTTTAATCTTCAGTGAAATGGTCTGTTTTTATCATTGAAAAGCTCACGTATGTCGTACAACACTAATTTACTTTTTCATAAATGCTTCTACAGGGTGGCTCAGGAACCCATCCAGGTAGGTGGGGAATGTTGCACTAAGCATCACACAAAAAAGAGAAGACCTTGATGCCTGAGTCTCTCTGGGCTGAAAATATCTCTTGCTATGGCAAAGGCTTTCTAGATATGTCAGGTGAAGTAGGAACCATTCAGAATTATTTACTGTCATCTGAAAAGCCAGTTTTTGAATCTCAGCCACTCTGCTATGACATCCTTTAAGGGGTGAAGAAAAAATGTGTTTCTAAACCTATTTTGCCTACTGAAAGAAAGAAAACAAAATCTGTAGCATCGTAATCAGAACGCTCTGTGTGATGGTGAGACCTGCAGTTTATCAACTCTGCTCACATGAATAAGTATCACTTCAGTCAATGGGAATTCTTATAAAGGCAATCTGCAGGTTTGGAGATAAATCAAGCAGCTAAAGAGGCATTAAAAATGTGCAAGGATGGCAGAAAGATACAAGCAGTTTTGAATATATTTAGCTAGCATATAAAAGAACAGAGCTTGAAGCTGACGTGGTTTTAATATAATGAATGCTACAAGCTTCCCTCTTATACCATCACCTCAGTGAGATGGACAGGGAGATTTAAAAAATGGTGTTGAAAATGAAAAGCCTTAGATTTTTTTATTTGGTATTGAGTCTGCTCTTGTCATTTATGAGATGGCAGGTAAAGCACAGGGAGCTATTAAAAATAAAAACAAGTCTTGTCCTTTTGAAATGGAGTTGGATTTTGACAGCAGTGTCACTATTGGAAGTGAATAAGAACAGTGATTTTGTTACAGGTATAAACAGTAAAAATAAACCATGCAAAATAAAACCAGTGGTTCCCTGTATATTCCAATGAGAATATTTAAAAATATATTTAATTGTAATGTATCACATGAGTACTAAACTTGTATAATTTTTTTCATGCACAGCTTAGTGTATTTAATATTATAATTTCTTGGGTTTTTAGGTAAAAAAGGAGATAAKAAATGGAATTATTGCTCCTGTATTCCCAGCATGTTCTCACATTATAACTAGAAAGGAAATATAAATCTCAAAGATGAGGGGAACTTTATTTTCCACAGTAAACTTCATCTGGTTGGTAACTGTGACCAGGCCCAAAGTGAGGGATCTGAGTAGGCTGTAGAGAGTTGTAGAGATGAATGTCTTTCCAAACCTTGAAAGTGTAAATGTCACAACTGACTAAAGGCATTAGAGAATGCCAGTATGAAAAGCAGTTAACAAAAGTTATTGTTTAGTGTGCAAGACAGCATTGTTAAATGTCATAGAAGAATAAAATAGGCTAGTTAGACATATAAATTCCTAGTGCAGCTATACAGCCTTTTGACAGTTCAACCCAGATTGTATTCTCCCAGTTGCCATCTTGGAAAAAAAAAAGTTTTATTTTACCTGTAGGAAACACAAAGGAGACTTATATTAAGAGAGATATCTAGAGGGAAACTTCCAAAGATTTAGCTGTGAACCATGCTGCTAGGCCATGCCTAAAATATCACAGAACTGATATCCAAACAGAAATGCAAAAAAACCCCAAAGTAGTTTAGACAGATGAGCAGCTTACTSCATGAGCAGTGTATGTTTCTTAATTTGCTTTTATCGAGTCTTTCAACTCTGTCTTTCATAACCTCCTYGTAAAAAAACAGGTGTAAAGATTAGGTAAGTGAAAAGTGCAGTCAATTGACTGAAAGCTAGTTGAACAGCCAGGCTAAGAGAGCTGTGATTTGTGGCACCAGGTCCAGTCAGAGGTAAGCTGCTAGTTGCATAACCARGGATCCATACTGGGACCATTGTTGAACAACAGCTTCATTAACTGCTTGGATGATGGTATAGGAATGTTGGACCTAGTTAATCCTAAAAGCCACATTCAACCCAAACTGTTATATTACCCTATGATTTTATGATTCTTTAATCTAAAGATTCTATGATTGCTTCTGTGATGCTATAAATTGTGATGTCAAGGCAAAGAGGGCCAGCAATTTTCTCAGGTGCACTGGAAACAGTGTTGCCAGCAGGTCAAAGGAGGTAATCCTTCCATTCTATCTCAGAGTTTGCTGAGAGAATCTTGGGGTCTGAATCTTTGGAACTCTTAAGAACATATCTGGATATGGTCTTGAGCAACCTGATCTACCTGACCTGGCTTTARCAGAGGATTGAAGACGAGAATCACCAGAGGTCCCTGCTGACCTCAACATTTCTGTGATTCTATGTCCATTGACAGAAAATCTCTTTATTCTAGCACATTCTTCCCTGTGACCAGAATGCGTTTAATATGCTTACGATGTGTTAAGGCCACAGGAGTTTAATACCGGGTTTTGTGCACAGGATTTTTTTTCAATCACAATAACTCAGTCATTACCAAGACTTTCAAATAATAATAAATACAATAAAATCAGTCTTTTAGGGATGAGCATTTCCTTCTGGTATTAGTGATAAATGTTTTCTAGTAGCTGTAAACATCACTCTTCTGTGCAGTACATGGGGTTAATGGRTGTATCTCCAGCTCTAGAGGCCCAGGAGCTGTTCTTTCCCCTGCCACTGGGYAGAATCACACTGAACAGGATGATAAAGATGTAAGACTCCTCACTATTACTGTCACATTTCAGAAAGAGTAGCTTCTGYCTGCAGTGTCCTCTAAGCTGTCAATTCAAATAAGGTTTGCTGAGGACRAGTTCTAGACAAAAATTAGTGAACACTGATAAGTGAAGAACCAGTAAGAGGATGAAGAGRTGCTGAGAGATACTTCATAAGTATGCTGTAAAGGCAAATGAATTTACTTGAGAAGATGTGAAGTTTTCTATTCCTATAATCATTAAATGAAATCAAACCAGGAGAATCTATATTATCTTTGATTCCTGTACTTTGGAAATGAAAATAAATTCCCTCATAAATTTTAATTAATTTTAAAAGAATTAATACTTTTACTATTTAGATAATTTAGTTTCTCTATACAAGGACAAAAGCTGAATATATGACTGTATTCCTACAATAAAGCCTGTCACAAAGGAAACAAAGGTATAAAATATTTTATAATATTATAATATGAATATTTTTGYGTATGTAAGTGGGCAAATGCAATGCAACTTGGTTATATATGCATTATTTCAGATTTTCTATGCCAAACTGATAGAAAGATAAATGTCTGTTAATAAGACAAAACATCTTGATTTAATTGCACACAGAGATCAATAAAATCCACTAGAACACCACAGTATTTTTGCTTTCAAAATATTTCTTTTTTTGTGYCTTTATAAAAACAAAGTTATCACAGAAAAGTCCTGAAGAATAAAGATCAACMTCCAGTGAGGTGGAATTCCACACAACAAACCAAAGCAACTTACTGACTTTTGTTTGCCCCTAACTAAATTTATATTCATTACRCTTTTGGCTCTTTCCCATATTCCACTTCTTTTTTAAATGTTCCTTAYTTTAGCACAAGATAAATTATTAACATGGTATATTAAAAGTACAGTAAAAATTAATTTTTCAATGTTTAAACTAATCATTGCAATAGCAGAAAACAAGTAGTTTCCCTTGATACTAGAAAATAATTATTGCATGCAGCTTAAAAAAAATTGATTTCATCATACTCCGTTGTAAGTCTGGGWCCTTATTTTACATAAAATGAGAATATATAGGAATTTAGAAGTTTATCCAGAATAAATTGAAATAAAACTTCAGTCAGCAACATGTATCAGATAAGTGCCTACTTGAGKTTTTTTTTAAATTGGGATGACCATTAGGTTGTAAGTTATGTTGACAATACAAAGGAATGGTCTTGCACTGAACTTGTTGCAGGAATGAAAGAGAAAAGAAAAGTAAATTTGCTGGCGCTATTCCAAGCATATCAAATAATTCAGCTTCAATAGGATTACTAGACAAGTAGCTGATTCAAGATGAAACACATATGAAAACAAAGCATGTACATAGGAGCCTAGGCTTCTATTTGGCTCATGTTTTCTTCCCTCTGAAATGCATTAAGACTTACTGGGGATATGTTGTTATTTCAGTGAGCTGCTTGTCTTGTGTCATGTAAGATGAGGGAAAATMATTTATTTCCACCCCTCTCATTTCAGATTTGATCAGTGTAAGTTAGAATAGCATGTTTGTGCCATCAAGAAAATTGGAAATATTAAGTCCAAAAGGACAGTTTCCAAAGCACAGCTGTTTTTTATTATCTGTCATCTTCTATCTTACCTCTCCCCGTTCACAAATTTCCTACTTTTCTTTCTTTTGTCCACAGTTTTATCCAAGAAATGCAGCCTCCCCCGACTCCCACAGTTGTGTTAGAATTCAGCAACAACATGCATGAGATATGTGACCTTGTATTRTTAAAAGTGGAAAGGCTAAACCTGCCTATGTGTACATATGCTTGCTAGCCTCTGTTGGTCACCATTTGTATTTCATTCTCCAGAAGAAGAGGTATTAGCGATAAAAGTTATTATTTTAACCTATCACAATATCGAGGGACGATCATATCTACAATTGTTGCAAAACTAATAAGCTTTTGGTCAGGAAAGCTCCAAATGTCTGAGCAGCAGGTCCCAGGACTGTCTCCTGTTCCCCAGCTGGGTTGTTCTCCTTGGGAAGTTGAGATCTCCCTGGGAGGCTTTATTTCATATTGGACACAGTGTCACAAATTGCTGCCAAGGCTTTCTCTTCCTGCACTGCCATTTTTGGATGCTGCAGTCTTTAAGCTGTACAAAATCCCTGTTTACTTTCTTGTCTCTTGGAACAAAGTTCAATATGGACATTATTGCATAAAGGAATGGTAGGAACTGACCATAATTTAGATATGCCCTAAATTTTYGCATAGTCACCAATATTCAGAAATGCCTATACTCCTCTGAATAAGATGAAATCTGAGGAATGTCCTCCCCTTTCTTCCTCTCCACAGCTGCTTCTGTCCTCCAGGGAATGGCATGTCAGCCTCATGCAGGCTCCTTTCCAGCAGCCACTCAGCTGCTGCTTCCCCTTCTCCCTAATGAACATCTTTCTCAGTTTCTACAGCAGCCAATTCCAACCTTATCCCTGAACAGCTGAGTGAAAATCACTGCAGGGCAAAGCTGAAGCCAGCTGCTGCTGGCATCAAGGCCATCCGGGCAATGGGACATGGAGAAAGATGGAAAATACTGTCCGTGTTTAAGGCAGCTGCTCCTTGCTGGCAGGCAGTGTGGTAGGACCAGACCATGCTGTGATGACTAAGGGAAACTCAGTCTATCCCAGCCAGACCAGACCTTTTACAGCTGTTAGCACTGTTGAAAATGGTTTGGTTTTTTTCAGCCTGTGAATAAAGTTAAAGGATGTTGACTTTATTCCACTATCCCAGACTGTCATCTAGAAGGAAAACTCCTGACTTTTAACAATGGGAAACTCATTTTCYAATGAACTCCAAAACCTACAACTCCCCGTCCCCATATTCTAACTCACTTGTTGCATGTATTCCATCTTAAAACCTCCACCTTGAGCAGGAYTGGCCTATATAGCCCTCAATTTTTATATTGGGACTGGATGTTCTAATCCAAATTCTTCTGTGAAGGTTATTAGACATGGGAAGTTTATGAGTCATATCTTATTTACATACACTTCTTTACATCTCTGTGGGGATAAAAGCATTTCAATATAACCACTTGGTCAAAATGGAAAACAACTTGAAAAGGAAAGTAAAATTCTTTACATATATACATATATGTATATATMGCTATTCAATATCCATGCAGCAATATAAAACAAGGTAAAAGAAACACAGAGAATCACAGAATCAGAGAATGATTGGGGCTGGAAACCTCTGGAAGTCATCGAGGCCAACCTCCTCTAAAACAGGTTTACACAGAGTAGTTTGAATGGGATCATGTCCAGGCAGATCATGTCCAGTGAGTATTTCCAGAGAAGTAGACTCCAAAACCTCTCTGGGCAGCCTGTTTCAATGCTCTTGTTATGGGTTGGAGACAGACACATGAAACAACACATAGAGTCCTCAGTAAACAGCCCCAAGTTTGTTATGGCGGCCCTTTTTATAAGGGCTTTGGATTTCCCATGCTCAGATAACTGATTGGATGGACTCTCCTGTGCTTCAATTTGCTCCCACTGTGCCTTGTTCTGTCAGTGGAAAAGAGCCTGGTCACCATGGAAAAGAGCCTGTCTCCATTATCCTGACACCTGCTCTGAAGATATTTACATGCATTATTGATGTCCCCACTCAGTTTTCTCTTCTCCAGACTGAGCAAGCCCAGCTCTATCAGCCTTTCCTCATAAAAGATGTTCTCCAATGCCCTCCCCATCTTTAAAGTCTTTCACTGGAGCCTCTCCATCAGTTCCTTGTATTTTTTGAACTGAGGAGCCCAGAACTGGGTACAGCATTCCAGACATGGCCTAATTCAGGCAGAGTGGCAGAATCTCCTCCCTCAGCATGTTGGCCACAGTCTTGCTAAWGAACCCCAGGGTATCACTAGCCTTCTTGGCCACCAGGGCATGCTGTTGGATCATGGTTAACTTGTTTTCCTCTAGGAATCTCTGTTCCACAGAACTACTTTCCAGAAGGTCAGCCTGTACTGGTATATGATGTTGGGTTTTTTCCCAGACACAGAGCCCTGCATTTGTGCTCCTTGAATTTCACTGTGTACCTCTCCATGCAAGTCTCCAGCCTGTCGCATCTGTCTGAATGGAAGCCTTTTGGGCTACCAGCCACTCCTCCCAGTTTTGCATCATCAGCAAACTTCCTGGGGGTCCACCTCATCCAGGTCACTTATGAATAACTTKCGTAAGACTGGGTCCAGAACTGGCCCTGGGGAACATCACTGGCTACCAGATTCCAGCTGGACTCTGCACAACTGATCACAGCCCTCTGAGCTGTGGCATTCAGCCAGTTATCAATCCACCTTACTGTCCACTCATCCAATCCTCACTCCCTGAGCTTGCCTATGAAGGTGTTACGGGAGACTGTCAGAAGTCTTGCRGAAGTCCAGGCAGACAATGCCCACTGCTCTCCCTTCATCTGCCCAGAGTGTCACAACCTCTCCTGCCTGACAGAAGACTGTCAGATTCATCACACATGATTTCCCCTTGGTGGATCCATGTTGAATGCTCCCAAAAACCTTCTCTTACCCCACACGCTTAAAGATGACATCCACAATGAGTTTTTCTATCACCTTTCCAGGGAGTGTGGTGAGGCTGACTGCTCTATATTTTCTGGGTCCTCCTTCTCTCCCTTTTTGAAGACTGGAGTGACATTAGCTTTCCTCCAGTCCTCAGGCAAGTCCTCTGTGCTCCATGACCTTTCAAAGACRATGGCATGTGTTTAGTGATAACATTTGCCATCTTCCTCAGCACTTGTGGGTGAATCCCATCAGCACCCATGGATTTGTTGGTGTCAATTTGCACAAATGATCTCAAACCCATCTTCCTTGAGCAAGGGAAAGTCTTATTTTCTCCAGAGTTTTTGTCTCCAGGGTCTTGGATTCCAGACAGTTGGCCTTGCAGTAAAGTGAAGAAAAGAAAACATTCATTGRCTGCACCTTCTCTGTATCCTCCGTCATAAGAGCACCCAACTCATTCATCAGCAGACCATTATTTTCCCATCTTCCTTTTGCTAATGTTGTACTTGRAGAAGCCCTTTCTGTTGTCCTTGACATTGCCTGAAAAAATTAATTCCAAATAGCTTTCCACATTACATCCCCGACAACATTCTTGTAATCCTCTCAAGTGGCCTGTCCTCTTTTCCACATTCACTATACGTCATAATACATAAACTTCATAAATGCATAAGAACAGAAAAAATAACTGTCAGGGTTTAACCCCAGCCAAAAATTAAATGCCACCCAACCACTCATCCACTCTCCCCCAGTCAAGCTGGGGAGAGAACTTGGGGAGAAAGCGTCAAAACCCATGGACTGAGATAAAGACAGTTTAATAGGTAAAGCAAAAGCCACACAGACAAAACTAGGAATTCATTCACCCGGCCCCACAGGCAGACAGCTGTTCTGCCATCTCCAGGAAAGCAGGACTTTATCATGTSTAATGGTTACTTGGGAAGACAATCCCCATCACTTTGAACATCCTTCCATCCTTCTCCTTCCCCCACCTTTATATGCCATATGGTCTGAAATATCCCTTGGGTCATTTGGGGTCAGGCTATGTCTGCTCACAACTCCTTGTGCACTCCCAGCCTCCCTGCTGGTGGAGTTGGGCGAACAGCAGAAAAGGCCTGGGTAAGCACAGCTCAGATAACATGAAAATATCCCTGTGTTACAAACACTGTTTTGGTCACAAATCCAAACCAGATCCCATACTAGCCGATAAAAAATTAACTTTTTAAAATTTGCTTTAACAATTAACTTTGTTTCAAAGTTAATTTCAAATTAACTTTTTTTCAAAGTTAATTTCAAATTCACTGTGAAAATTAACTTCAAATTAAGAATGATTTACAACACTTTTGATATAATAAGTAAGAACAATAAAAAGGTGGGAATTAAGATATAAAGCATAAATTTTAAATATATATGTTACATTATTTATGCTATTGAATGCTTGTAATGGTAAAAAAGTGCAGATCCTATTCCAAACAGACACTCTTTGATTTATGAGTCTGAAAGAGAGTAGTACTGAGCACAAATAAAAAGAGCTGAAATCTGTTAAAATTCAGATTAGTCTCTTACACTTCTTTACTTGAAGTTTAATCTCATGTCTTAGGGCTAAGCATCAAAAAGACATTRATGTCTCCAGACATAAACTGGGAATTTCTGGACTTTTGGCAAGTGATAAACATTGGTCATAATTATTCCTGCTTCACTTAAAATCTTAGAGTTACTTTGAATAAGCATTGCTTTTGTGCTGCATTGTCTGTCTGTGCTATCAGAAGCTGGAGGAAAGGTGAAATAGAAACAATAGACATATTTAGGGAAATCTGGCTGATTACGAGAGGAAAATATAATACCAAAAAATAGAGGTAAAAAAAAAACCAAGTAAGTGTTCTACTGCAGCACATTAGATAGATTTCTCTGAAAACAGAAATATTTCTTGCAATATTTTAGTATTCAATAAATTGTTTTTAACAAATGCTAAATTGTGTGTGAGCTACAACATAACTCATTATCACACAAAGTGGTAAAATTTTTTTTTTCCACAAAGCCTGCAGTCTAGTCTTTCRTTCTTAGAAAGGCTGTAGGAAAGTAGTCAACTGTAGTCCCTCTCTTGGGAGACTAGTGTCTGTTGGAGAATCTCTGAGGATCAGTCCCAAGCCTTGTTTGACATCTCCAAAAGTGACTAATGAGAGGGAAAAATGTAACATTAATGAATTAACAGACAATATTGAATAGGGAGGAGTTTTGAATGTCAACAAGGGAAAAAAGGTACACAAAAAAATATGGGGCTTCTGGTACTGTGCTCTGGTTTCTGCTAGCTCTGAGGCAAAACGTGTCTCACTGAGTCTTGATATTTTTCGCAAAATGCTGCCAAGAGAATGCATAAGAGAGAACAAAAAACTACAAGAACTACAGAAACAGACATATACATAGAGAAGGGATTATATAGATGGGAGTAAAATGATTTTTGGACACAATCACTTAAGGTAAGAAATGCTCTGAACAAATCATGTGTGAGATGCCTGGATTGGATGCAACAGAAGGGTGGAAGGACAAATAGCCTCT
Source organism: Cardinalis cardinalis (assembly GCA_014549065.1). Taxonomy (NCBI): domain Eukaryota; kingdom Metazoa; phylum Chordata; class Aves; order Passeriformes; family Cardinalidae; genus Cardinalis; species Cardinalis cardinalis. The sequence goes on from JACDOX010000041.1 coordinate 3,095,160, forward strand.
TAAAATATGTTTGTGCCCTTTCTCTCTCCCACTCTACTGTCCATCAGGTTTTGCAGGAGGCAGTGATCATTAAAGTCTCTGCAAGGAAACACAAATAAATAAAAACTAGTTTTCTATATTGTTGATTGTGGATAGAGGGATAAAGAGATGGGCACACAATGGTTGTATAAAAGATTTTAGATGGCTGCGTCATGTAGGAGTGGCAGCTTCACTAGCAGGAACCCAAATAAATTGTGTAATACAAAAGCATATTGACTATKAATCAGCAATGTATTCACTGCAGTTTAGGAGTGCATCGACTTCTTTTCTCCCTGTTGCAGCCAAAAGCAGCAGGGCAAACTGCCATCTGATTTGTTCGGGCTTAATTAATACCTGTGAAGCAAAATGGAGTCAGCAACTTTCAGCAGCTTTGGAGGAAGTCATTTAATGAAGCCACAAGCAGATAAAACAGGGGCTTCAGACAAAAATTCGTTATCCATTGAATGCTATGCAACCTTCCCTTGAACTCAGCTAATTTCTCTCAGGTTTGTGCTGCAAACTTGGCAGTTTTCACATCTATCAGCCAGCACACTGTGCCTTTCCATGGCAATATCATAATGTCAGCTCCTTTGTCAGTCTGTTAGATTATGAAGTTATCTACTCCCAAAATTACTATACCTAAGAAAAATATCTGTTTTCATTCTTGTATTATTTCCTATCTGGTAATTGTGGTCATATTCATATTAATCACTTCTCATTCTTTTCATATACTACATTTTTTGCATACATTGTAGTGATCCTATAACTAAATACAATACTTCTATATAAAAAAATTCTAGAATTTTATTAATTTCTCAATGCCCAATGCAGTTATTTCTATTTCTCATTTCTAGTTTAGTTTTTCAAAACTGTTTTGTTAAAGACAAAAGTAACTCCCACAAACTGGATACTAGTTATAAGTAAAATTGAAGCTATATAGATCATTTGATGCTTCCAATTTTAACACTTTTTCTGAATAAAAATACTAGGACACTAAAAAGATAGCAAATTCTCTGAGGATCACAAGGGATCCTCTCTGAGCAAAGTAGGATAAGTGTGAAAAGTAGCCTATGCAAAGATGACTGCTCTGATGCTCGTGAGARCAATTCATGTTTCATCTCCCAAAGCAGTAGAAACAACTTTCTCCTGAATATCCTCAAAACAGTCTCATGGCCAACTCAGCTACTCTTGAATCTGAGCTTTGCACTGCCTCTCTGAGTGCTAGACTTTTTGCCTCCAATCAATCACCTGGCTGTAGAATAGACAATGCAGGTCACCAATATGTGGTTTCATGGTTTGTGGTTTAACACGTAAGTGGCTAATTCATGGTTTGATAGTTYGTCAGGAAATAACTGGAAAATAAATTTCCTGGGGTTCATCACCTAATATGGTTTTATGTGAAGAAATTACAGTGACACCCAGAAGACAAACTAAAAAGACTAGAGGAATTATAAATGATGCAAAGAGCTGAAATAGGATGCCTCGGGTTATTCACTGGGCATGCTTATCCTACCAAAAAAGATCCTTTTTGAAAATGCCAGTTTTTTGGGGTGGGAAAAGATATTAACTTTTCAAGACAAGAAAGAAAATACAAAAATTGATTTTGTGCAGGGGAGAATCCATGTGAGTACCCTGAAACTACTCTCCTCTAAGGCTGTTGGCTAAGAAAATCCTACATTCCTAGCAATTGTTCTGCAAATCTAGCAGCTGAGGAATAACTGCCACTTTTTTCAGTCCAGCAAATAGAGCTGAGATCTGTAGGATATATAACAGACTAGACTATAATCACCAAAGTAATTATTCTTAAAGAGACGTGTATTATTATTTTATAAATGAAAACACTTCCAAGGAAAAATATCTCATTGGCTATTTTTTTTTTGATTAATAATGAAAATAAATTTTAAGTGGAGTTTTTTTTTTCTTTTTTTTTCAGTTTAAAGAAGAAATAAAAAATTTTAAGAAAGAGCAAATAACAAAATTAGTACTCCATGTTTCTTTTATTTTGACTTGGCTCAAAGATTTTCAACAGAGCTTCCATAATCTGATGAATTTTTAGCTGAATTTTGCGGAACACTTTATAGTATTTTCTTTAATAGAAATTTTGTTTCAGATGAAAGGTATTGTTTTGTGCAAGAATAACATTTCAGACTACAGGAACCAAATCAAATTTAACTAGATCAAACTTAAACTGGCCTTTGATTAAACAGTTAACTAAAAATTTATCATTGCTGAAGCCTAAGTTTTTTCCATATAACTATAAATATCCTTCTCCTCTTAGACTGTAGCCAGTGAATCTAGAAAAAAGTGTATTAGAATTATCAAATTATTACCTTTATTAAAACCCAACACACAATGCAATCATATGCCAGCTGCCTGTATTTCAAAGTGCTAACACATCACACCTAAATATTCTCAACTAAGAGGTTTTCACCACAAATGTATGTGCTGGTCTGTTTAATTTTATAAACATGTTTGAACTAATTATATCAGCAAAAGGTAGCTTTGCAAAAAAAAGACAAGACTTAAGCACCCTAGAACAAATGAAACCTACCAATGTAACTCTGCTCCTCCACACCCTCATCTCTCCAGTAAAAGTTAGATAATTTTCTTTGGCTTCCAGCCAAAAAGATAAACCAAACTTCATCATATTCAAGATGTAAAGYAATAAAGCCTTATTAGCATTGAAATATATGTGATACAACCAGAACAGTAGACTAGGAAAAGAAAATCACAACAGTGTACTTCAATTTCATTCATTTGAAATGTTAGTGCATTGAAGAATGAAAATAAGGTAGATTCTTATAGGAAGAATAATACTCCACTTTTGAACAAGTCCAATTTTAGATGGTTTGATAAGATGATTTATAAATTCAGTTTCTAAACCAATTTCCTTTAAATTGTGACTATATTAAATTCATGACTAAAAGAAAAGATTTTCACTCAGACCTCATTGGATTAAAGTGCAGCATTTGTCAAAAAGTGAGTCATCAACAGACAGCAGGCACGAAGAACTTATGTTAAAAAAAATTAATAATAAATCTTGTGCTCTATGGTTCAAACCAGTCTCTGGTTTCTAAAAGCAGAAGCTTATGCCTTTCTGTGTGATCTGATAATGGCTATTGTCATTGGGAAAATAAATATTCTGAACTAGATGGATTTGGGATTTGGTCTTTATGATAATTCCTGGGGTTTGGTTTTTTAGCTTCCATTTGTATGCATTTTTTTCACTATGAAGCAAAGACCTTAAATGTAGATAGCCAGACACTAAATTAGGTAGTTCAAAACAGTCATTTAAATGCACAAAGAGAGGTTCAGGGCTCTATGAACAGAATATGTGTTATATATCAGACCACTCTGATTTGTTGATAAAAACTGTGCAGTCAGAGTGGCAGAACCTTCCTTCCTGTCTTCCATGGAGGTAGATGTGTGAATGGAGGAATGGGGAAACAAAGGAAAACGACCAATAAGTGTGGTAGTGTTCAGGAGGGTTTCCAGGATGAGAGAGAGACGAGAGCCTTGACTCCATCAGAAGGCTTGATTTATTATCTTATATATATATATATTACATTATATTAAAAAGAGAAATAAAGGGAGAAGGTTTCTCCAAGAGGCTGCTAAGCTAAGAATAGAATAGAATAGAAAAGAAGACAAAACAAYGGAGCTCTGTCTCAGAGAGCTCAGTCCTTGATTGRCCACCAACCACAAACATACAACATGGGCCAATCACAAATGCACCTGTTTGCATTCCACAGCAGCAGATTATCATGGTTTACATTTGTCGCTGAAATTGCAGCTCTCAGAAATCCTAAGAAAGGATTTCTCATGAAAGATGTCTGTGACAAATAAGGACTAGGACAGCTGCTTCTCTGTTTGTCAGGTATGTATTCTTACACACTCATGCACACAACTGGATTAACCAGCCTAGGAAGTTTTTATTATTCCATATACCTTGCTGCCAACAGCTTTTCTGCCAACATATTTACTATAACTCAAATTCTCCCACATTAGCTCTGTGTTTCATTGCTGAGATTTGGTGCAGGGGAAGAGATTAATATTATCGGGCATGACTACGTGTTCTCAGATGAACAGAGATGTGACTTCAGTTTGCATTTAGAAACTTTAACACACCTGAGCAGAATTCTCTGAAAAGGTCAATTAATCTTAGGGGTTTTATAACTATGTTTGTAGCCAAAACACAGACTTACACCTTTAGCGCCATGTCACYGGACAGTCTGTCCCTGACTTCAAGTACTGTTACACTAGAGGATCTGAACATGAACAAGACCCATTTAAGCCTTAAGTGATGTAACTGAAAAAGTTCACTGAAGCTTTTCCTCCATTAGTGAACAGAGCAAATGGAGTTCYGTGCGCTGCATAGGGAAAAAGCCACGTTCCTGTGGCACTCTCCACTCTCTATCTCAGAACAGATACAAGAGCACCTGAAGACTGTACCCATGGAAACCCTACAGCAATATAAAGGAAGATCATTTATTTTTATTTTTTTCTGAAATTTCTTGGGATTTTTTTGAGTTTTAGTGGGGTACAGCAATGTTTTAAGCAATGTGGTAGGTTTTATTTCTGTCATAAATGAGTATTTTGAGGATTATAAATGTATTAAAATACTGTAAAGGGGTAAGGATTTTTAATATGCTTTTGTTGACTTTTGCCCAACTTGGAAATGAAATTCAAGATAAATTTAGTAARGAGATAATATAAAAGAGGATCTTTAATGAAGGCCTTCAGGGGCAGTTATAGAAAGATGTCTACAAAAGTCCACTCTTACAAGGATGAGTACACATTTATAGGTTTTAGGAAATTAGCATAATTGACAAAAAGCATCAATTAAGAGGACAGGTGGTGATGCAATTCCCCCCTAGGTCAAGTCCCTCCTCTGGAGCCCTCCTTCAGCACAGGCTGTACTTTGGTCATGAAATGTATCTCCAAGAGTTGTTCTYAGCCTTGGTTCCCAGGAAAAACGAACATAGCACAGAGCCTTGTACCTCCCAGTGCTTAGGGCTCTGGAATTTGTTTTGTCTTTGRACAAAGGCCATGGAAAAGTACTGGGAAAACTAGCTACTAATACAACAGTGAACAGAGCTACAAATACATGTGTGGAGAATACAGAGAACATGCAAAAGGAAAAAAAAAGAGCAAAAACCAAACAGCATCACTATACATAAAGTTGAATTTAAGCTTCCATTTCAGACTATTTATTCAAATACATAAAAYTGTTCCCTCAATTCAACTTCTTTCTAAAATATCTTGTTTGGTGTACAGAATAAAATCAGTAGTTTAAGAGTTACAACTTGTTCAAAGTCCATAGAAGCAGAATTTTTTCAGCCTTGGAGCTCAGAAAAATACTTGCTACAAGAAGTCTCAAATTCACAAAGTATTTTTTACTTCAGTTCCTAAAGAATGCACCAGGAAAACTAAAAATAAAAAGATAAGAAGGAAAAAAAAAAAAGCTAATCCTGCTAGGCCTTAGGCACTCCTCAAGCCAAATAACCTGGATGGAGGAGATTAAAAGTGGTTGGTTATTAAAAAGTTCACAGGAAACAAGAATTGCTGGAATGAATGTTGCCCAAAGCACTGTTAAACTGTGATGCTTTATATGTGCATACAGCCTAAGATCAAAACTTCTGAGACTAACTTTTAGGTAACCAGCACTGACAGCCTAGCACAGCAGACCTCAGATTCAAAGCCAGCTTTTGAAGCTGTGAAAATAGCTCTCTGCTGAGGTTGGCTCTGCCATGGAAACACACTAGGAAATACACTATTAGAATTTCACACAGCCAGGTTAAACYTGTTTTAGATACACCAAGAAAAGACTTAATCAAATCTTTAGTAGATCATAAATAAACCATTTCTCTGAAATAACATGTCACTAGAGAGAAATAACATTAGCTAACATAAATTTTTTTCTACAGTAAATCTTTGTGCTTTTACTAGCTACCTGAYGTTGAATTTGTAGTCATGTCTAGACAAATAGGAATAATTAATCCAGATTATTTTAGAAGTCTGCTTTAGAATGAAATGAATTGCAGTCCTGAAAGTGTCTTTTCCTTTCTATTTCCCAGGGAGCGTGTCCTCATCAACTGTGTCTGCATGTGGTTCAATTACTCCCATCTACACTATCCAGGAGCTGCAAACAGGCTGGCCATAAGAGAGAATACGAAGAACTAATAAAATACAGATTTGGATATATTTTTCACCTAATACTTTTTGACAGATATATTTTGCTCTGTCTCCTAAAGAAGTACACAGAGAATCCACAGCCAGATTTATGTATGGTACAATCTAACATAATTACTGTTTTGAATGGTATTTGTACATTGATTTTCAAATTCATTCTCTAACCTGACCTAACCATCTTGATGTCCCCTTTGACCAAAAGTAAGAAYTAAGTGCAATAGGAAGTTACTCCCACAGATGTTAGACATGCTTCCAAAACTCTCTGCTCTCTGTAGAGAGCTTAGTCAAATATCCCATCTCAGAATATCACATTTTAGATAACTATGTTTGGGAAAGATTAATTTCTTCACTGTTTTTTGGATTGGTTTTGTTCATTTGTTCTGGGGTACTGCTGTTTGTTTGTACGGTCGGGGTTTTTGGTGTGTTGGGTTTCTTTTATGGTTTCTATTTTTGTCTTAGAATCACAAAATCACGGAATCATTTGGGTTGGATCTCTAAGATCCTCCAGTSCAGCCTTTGACTGAGCCCCACCTTGTCAACTAGAYCACAGMACTAAGCACCACACTCAGCTGTCTCTTGAACACTTCCAGGAGCAGTGACTCCACCACCTCCTTGAGCAGTCCATTCCAATGTTTAAYATGCCTCTTCATGAAGAAAYTCCTGCCAATGTCCAACCCAAAGCTCCTCTGGTGCAGCTTGASGCCTTTTCTTGTTTTCCTGTCACTTGTTGCCTGGAAGAAGAGGCTGACATTCACCTTACTAAAACTGCTTTTCAGGGAGTAGTAGAGAGCAATAAGGTCTGCAGTTTTTGGGGTTTGAAGCATACCAATTCCTTAGGCACACAGAGTGACAAAGAAATAATTTSTTTGTTAGCAACATTCCTTCGAGAGTTTTATGAATTTATCAGCCTTCCTCATTCAAATATGTGGACTATATTTTGTATCTGTAAAGCTTTTGTTCCTGTTGTCAGTAATACAACAGCAAATTTGGACATTCTCTGTCCTTTAGAACCATGTATTAGCACTTGAGCACTGAAAAAAAAAAATCTGATCATTAACATTCCAGTGTTTGAGGACCTAGGAAGCCTGCAGAGAGCTCTGATTGTGCTTTTCTCATTTTTCTTGAAGCTGATCACTGTCTCTGGTTGGAGGGGGGAAAAAAGGAGTGAAAGGGCTTCAAGGCATTAAACAAAGGTGATGAAATGATTTATTGCTCTGCTTTTTTGTACCACATCAGCTTCTTACCCAAAAATCAGATAATGGCTCAACATCAAGAAATTCAACAAGCATATAAATGCTTGAGCTTCAGTGGCTGTGAAAAGCAAAGGACATTAAATGGGGAAACAAACAGCTGTATTGATGTTAACATTTCAAACATCCTGCTAAGATTATTGGTTAATAAGAGTCCAGCAGCAGCAAGGCTAATGGCTAAAACAGGCAAAGCAAACTATTTCTGGCACTATAAAAGAACTTTACAAATTGCTATTCACGCTATCCATCTGTTTTTTCTTTATGTTCGTTTTTCTTTATGTTAATTTAATCTATAAGAAAGAACATTGTTTAGCAGTGGGCAATTACAAAGAAAATTTCATTACAAAAAATGACTTAAAGCATTACATATGAGAAGTAACCCGAAAGGATTTAAAAGTTTGGATCAAAATAATTTTTTCAAAACGTGCCAAATATTTAGACAAATTCATTTAAGCCAATGAAACTTCATTTGACTAAAATAATGTGAATTAAATACTGTAAAAATATCCAAATATTATCCATTTATATTTATGGAATGATATGTTTCTGTCTAAAAAATAGAAAACTGAGAACTTTAGGAATTCATAATTTTTCTGTCTTATMTTAAACACCTACTTTAGAAGAAAATGAATGAAGCCTCAGAGAGGCCTGCTTTTTACCATAAATTACAGAAGCACAATAGATGAAACAGTCAGATGTATGTACTTATGGCTGGCTAGGTGACTGTCTCATTTTGGGTGTTCTACAACACTGATTAGTTTGGGGTTTTTTATGTTACTTAGAGAAGCATCTAAAGAAAAAAWTGTCTTCAAAAAATCATAACCTTGTAGAGATCAAATGAAGAAGTTCAAAATGGAAATTTGAAAAATACAGAATTTATCATTTTCACACGGCACTAATTCCTAATTTCTGCTTGTACAAAAAGAACATATATATATTAGGGGGATATTTTTAGTACCTCGTCAAACCTGCAGCTAATTTGTCCTTCTGTGTACTTTTGAAATATAAACTCATATCCTTTAGTTGTGTCTGGAATTTTCTCTAGATGATCCATGTATTTATTCTAATGTATGTCCATTGCTCACTGAAAACAGGGAGTAAAATATAGTCTGATATTATCTGCATGTGTATTAAGAGTTCTTGAGATTATTGTGCTGTGAATTAATGCCCAGTTTCAGAAAAAGTAAACTGAATATTTTGAAAAGCACCTGTAGAGTCCATTCAGGAACTAGTCAATGAAGATTCATAAAAGCATCTAGAGAAAGAAAAATGGAAAGGGAAAGTACAAAGTACAGTAAGTTGTTAAGAGAGAAAGTGGTTGCAGCAGTAATCCACAGCAGAAATATATTCAAACAAGCAGTTTGCAAAATTTACACTGTATATCAAAATAATTTTTTCTCTTTATTCATACTTATCCAGGAACTTTTGGTGTACATCTTGATCTCAAAAAGTTGTCTCAGATCCTTTCATTTAATATMATCTATGTACTTTATTAACTTTCTCAAATCTTTCCCAGTTTATCAATGGGCATATTAAATGGAGGTCARAACTCTGGCCTTTAGAGGCAGCACAAGATACCTCCCATCTACTTACATAATTGTTAATTTTCATTACTCTTTGTTATAGGCTTTTTGACAGATTTCAGTCCACTGAACATGCTCTCTACAGAATAATTTAYAAGAATTTTTCAAGGGAAATGTGATGGAGTCAGCGTCTCTAATYACATGTGTCTATATCTCTGAAAGCTCTTTTAAGATCAAGAGATATTAGGAAATTAAATTTAATTCAGTGTGTCAAATGATTCATTGGGATGTTAAAGAAAATAATATATGCACAAGATTTCAAAACCTGTAACACATTTTTAAAATTTGACAAAATACGTGTCTAATTCTTGTGAGTTGATTGCTTTCCAGACATTGCTCCTGCATATGCTGAAGTTCTTCAGCCTGAATTGACTTCCATAAAACTGAAACTGATAAGTACTGTGCAATACTGCGCTTTCCACATTTGACTCCTTTTCTTTTGTATTTTAATGCAGGAAACCACTTAAAAATGTATGAAATTAAAGAAACCACCCAAGCAGTCTCAATAAAGTTGAGATTCCACTTTCAAGTACTGAGTTACACATAAGGTTCTGATCTTCACCTAAGATATATCATGGTTTCTTTTAATTCAACACAACAAGGCCAGTTCAGCTCATCTAATGATGTGTGAASTCACACTTTTTAACTAAGGATATGAGCTCAACTTAGGATGTTTTACTTTGAGAAAAATTCCATTTGTCTTTTCCAGAAATGAGGTCATGCATTTGAAAATTTTCGCCATTTTAAAAAGTATTCCTTTTACTTGCTTTTTTTAGTTTGCTTTTTTCAGCCTTTTTAAGTACAGTATCRCATAATAAATGTTTACTTCCAATAAAAAACGTAAAATAATTATGCATATTAATAATTTCTGTAACATTCTCCCAGAGTCTTGTGCTTAGTTTGGCATACACACTGGGTAGATTAAATCTGATCATAACACACAGYGTGTGCTGCTTAGGCCATAATGTAGGACTTTGACCTGGATAACATCCTAACAAAACTGGGGCACATAAATACAAGAGTGTGATCAGATGGGAAGGGATTTATCATTTAGCTGTTGGTTGGGCTTCTATGGCCACACCATTGCTTCTCCTCCACCTTCTTTACAGTGTGAAGTGAAAGGTATTCTTTTACTCAACTGATAGTTTAACTAATAAAAGGTGYTAAGCTGAAAAATTTAATTTTGGACGGGAATAGGAAAAAATTCACAATCAGAACTACTCTTGACATGCTAAATTAGATTGTGTGTCCCAGCCAGATGTGCAAGTATTTTGCCATCTTTGTTAAAAACCAAGGTGAAATAAGTCAGCTTAATACCTGTTTTAGCTCATTGATGGGATTTTTGCATGAACAGAAGGGTCTGTACCACCTCTCTTGGGAAGCATGACAGGACCAGGAGCATTATCTTGTTGTCTTGCTCTGAGAATTTTTCCAGATACTTGGTAGTTGCACAGCTTGAGGACCCAAATGAAAATTAGAGTTAAGGACATTAAATATGTGAATGAATACTGAATTTGGGTACTGATTCAGGCTTAAATAGCTGATTGCTGTTGGTTAATGACAAATAAGGAGAAAATGTCAAACCAAAAATTTCYCTCATCGCCTTTTTAGTTTGAGTAAATTATTTAGATTGCAACTTGCAATATTAGTTTGTTCTTGCTTGATTTACACAAAAGGAGGGTGGATGGCTTAAAAAACTGCAAAACAATGGAAAAGAAAACCCCTTTAAYTCATGAAGATCTTTCCTGCTTTTTCCAATCTGCCTCTCCTTTAACTAGTGATCTTCAGATCATTGGTACCACAGCASTGCATCAAATTGTTGTAGAAAATGTTCAAAAATTATTTAGCTATATATTTTGAAATTCTCACATATATTTCTACAGCCCAGAGAAATTTATTGGTGCATCTGCATGAAGACTGAGGACAATCATCCAAAAACTAGAATGTCAGGAGACAGAAAGTAAATCTTATGGAATTGTTTTGATTTATTCTATGCCAAGAAGTCAACACCAAACTTCACAGAATTAGAACTAATTCAAACAAAAGAGTTTCATTGYTACATGAAGTTGATTAATGTTGTTTGCTCTGTGTGTTATGATTTATAGATAGCATACGTAGATTTTAAGTGTTGAACTTACATTGTTGAAAAGTATCATAGCTGGGAAGGGAAATCAAGTAAGGTTASAAACCAACAAAATTACTGTGAAACAATAATGTCTATGTAACATAGAGAACATAAAGCAAAATCTTCAGTTTTGCTCTAGGAATTGCCAGTCTTTAAAAGCGCCTAGACAAACATATTCATACATAGGAGAGAGAAGGAAAGGGATTACTTCCAGTGTTCACTTTTGACATCTAATACTTATTCTGCCTTTTACACATTGCCTTCTTTGAGATTTAATTTTTTCTCAGTTTGCACGACAGTAAGTGTTTGGGCATACACAATTCCGTGGAACATTTACCCATCAATAAGCCTTCTTGTGATCCATTTACAGAGAATGGATATTGCCATAAGAGAGCTAAAGGCAATGCAAAAGAGGTTAAATGAAACTTGTTTTTCTGAAGCCACAAAAACTGCTCCCTGGTGTCCAGTGGTTTTTATGAGCCCTCGACAGTCGGTGCCAGGACTGTTTACAGACTATATTGATATAAGAAACATKTTGTAAAATACACTAATTTTATGTAAAAGCAGTAACATTATTCATTTTAATAATGAAGCATAATGCATAGCTAATTGATAATGCATTGCTAATTGATTAGTTTTTATAGGAAATGGAAGTGATGAGAACAAAACAAGTGTATGATATTCTGCTGTATGGTAACTTCTGCTAGGGACATGACAGGGAAGTTCATAAAAGAAGGCTTTCAATTACAGTAAAATCATCAATATGGCTTCTGAAAACGTTGTGAAATATGAAATATCTTTTCAGGTCATTGCTTTTGTCATATTTAAGGAATAAATACTGTTAATTCTGAAGTTCTTTGAATACTTTCAYAGTTATCATAAATAGACATTCTCTCAGTTTTAAACTGTTAACAAGACCATGTGTTCAAAAGGAAGACTTTGCGGTAAGGTAGACTGTTATAACATACAGACAAAACCTTTTTGAATTGAGGTTTATGGCAGTAAGTCTCTTGAAGCAGCCCAAAGTCTAGTAAAATGATTGATTGGTTTGAGTTAACCCCCTCTGAAGTACCAACTTATCTTTCCCATTTAAGTTTTTATAACCAAGTAAAATAAACGCATGTGTAGAAAAACATAACAAATATTATGAAATTCAAATTGCAGGTGCCATTATAGCTASATAAACCAATCTTGCAGATCTTGCAAGGTAATATTTGTGAAATAGAGTCTGYGATTTCATGCTTTCCCTTTATTCAGGATTGAAAAGAGTGAGGGCACTGGGAAACAAAGGCTCCCTGGTTCTGCAACAACTTGTTCTTTTCTCAAGTTATCAAAATTTATATGTGTCCTTTCACATTACAGAATCTCTTTAACCTAACATACTTGCTGATTTTATGCATTATGATTCCTTTCATAGAGCTGTATGGCACTACTGACTGTAGAATCTGAACATGTTTTGCAGTTGAATACATTAAGCCTGTTCTCCTGCACAAAGTAGGGAATGCCTTGATAGCCATTAAAAACTCAAATATATTCATCAGAGAGAGAAGGAAAGGCTAAATAAGGACTTTTAGCATAGCTTTGCCGTGCAGTGRTCACCTGTGTGATTCAATGAGTCCCAGCACTGCACTCCACCAGCCCCTAGTTCAGGGGTGGCAGTGGACAGAACCGGTGGCATTGCCTCTGCACCCCTCCCTGCAGATGTGTGCAAAAATCGAATGTAAGGGAGATAGTTGGACACACCTGTAGGTATAAACCTATAACATATAATGCAGTAAATATATAGTTAATCAAACCCATCTAAAGCTGAGAGWGTACTTGCTGATTAACCTCTCCTTTCACCTGGATCTCTCCTTCCTGTTACTTTGCCATATAATYTTTTTTCACAAACTTACCTTCATTTCTCCTCTGTTTCTTACACTGAAGTAGTGCGTTATTTTGTTTCAGTTAAAMAGCCTTATATTTCAGTTTTACTATACTGAATGGAGTAAAGCATTGATAAGGTTACTCTGCAAGGGTAGTTGAGTGTTTGCCCACTAYAGTCACAATAATTACTCAGGCGTAATTTTGCCTCTTATTTTGCTGCCTACTGAAAATACAAAAGCAGTTTTATGGGCTAAGGTAAAAATGTCTGTGTTGGTATGATATAGGAGCTAAACTGGGATTTTCAGGGTTACAGCTTCTGATTTAAACATTTCATATCTATCTAAGACCCAGTTTACCAGTCTGATTTTTTTTAAATTTTATTTTTAAATYTAGCCCTAGGAGAGATTATAGTATACAGCTTGCAAAAAATTTAGTGTAGTTATTGATGGGCATAGGTTGCTAATTTTCCTTGACATAATCCTGTTGCTCAACATCAAAGGCAGCAAATAAATGAAAAAGTTGGGGGAAAAGAAGATGAATGAGGAAGTCTCTGCATCAATCTTGTTTGCAGCCAACTGAGCTCCACACAGACAGGAAAACTCATTCCAGATTTTGGCTTCTGCAACCCATATATTCATCTGGATCCCACATAAGAACTTGAAATTTGCTGCTGCATCTGATTTGGAATTTTTGGAAATGATTATATTTTCCTGACCCTTCCTGTCAGATCTTAATTGTATGGTTGTTAGAGGGATAAATGTTAATTAGGAATGCTGTCTGCTGGCCTCATTTCCCTCTTCCTCTCATCCTGTTCTGCTTAATCAAATTTTTAACTCTAGTTTAATTATTGCTTTACCATTTGGCACTGCTTCTTCATTCCTTAAAAAAAAAAAAACAAACAAAAAAAAAACCAAAAAACCAAACCACAAAAAACCCCAAACTCACACCTTTCCTAAATAAATCAGGCTTAACCTTAGTCATGATTTCCTATTTTACTTTCCTTTATTTTTTTCTTTGGCAGAACTTTGTATCTCACCCTCCCACACTCAACACACCAAGTATAGCTCAGCCATCTGTATGTGCCAGCAGGTGCAGTCAGTTGTAGGGCCACCAGGTGTGAATGGCCTGCTTATAAAACATTCATGCCATTGATGCAACTGAGTCCTTGCAAGCTAAGACATTAGCAGGYCTTCAGAGAGTTTTGTAAATCATTTTGCTGCATGATTTGGTGTAATAAAACCCAACAGTACAGTTATAAAGAGTAGCTGTGAGCTCTGATTTCAAGAACAAGCCMCATTGTTTGCTGTGTATTTGCTGTGTAAAGAAAAAGACTGAACAAACCTACAGCTAGGATGGGAAGATTGAGCTTCCACATGACCAGCCAAGTTAGAGCTGATAGGAAGCAAGGCACAGCTTTGTAACACAAAACCCCAGTGGTAACTGACAAGGTGAGCCTTCCTGAGCAAATGAGGTGGGTGAGTTGGAATCAAATTTATATATTTGAAGTCTGAATTCATGTGCTTGGCCCAGTTCTAAAATTAATCTCTTACACTGTTGCCTGTTTAGCAAATCCTTTTTTGCTACTTAACAGCTGCTACCTGTCAAATGACAGCTAAGATCCAGTATCCAAGTGTCTTCTCCAGCCAAATCCCCTGTTTCAGCTGAGGCAAAGAGCACAACCTGAACAACTATTTATTGTTGTTCAGTTTTTAGTATTTGAGACTTCTATCCGAAGAAGACATTTTCCTTCACTCCTTTGTGGGTTTTTTCTGTCACAGTGGTGACAAGAGCTTCCTTAGGTATGGAAATTATCTTGATGGGGAAGGCAACACACAGGAGCAGTGATATGTGGCTCTACCCACAGCCTTGTATCTGGGATTAACACCTAACTTCACAGTTTAAACTGAAAAAGGACATACACCTATAGATAGGATTTCCAAACTTAACTCCCTAAAGCACCAAAATATTTTTAGAACATGTTCTCTACTGGTGGTAAGTCTATTTATGGGAGAGGTTGGCTGTGTGCTGACTTACTGAACTAGGGGAAAATCTGATATTTCAGTAACYGTTCCAGAGCATCAGCCTGACATCTCAACCCCAAAACTGTGTTCCCATCATGAGGGAAATGTCTTGAATGTTTCCATGCTTTCATGGTGTTGTGAGTTCTGCCTTGCAGATACAAACAACTTGCAATACAAATCTGGCATTGGTCAGTATATCTTGGTGTATATGCTAAGCATCATTTCATTGGTTAAGTTTTTGTATGAGAAAGAAACAGGATGAAGGCATAGATGTATGAGACCTCAAAAATGGATTAGGTCCACCCTGATACAAAGTATATCCTTTAGCCAGCRTTTTAAGCATTAGCAGAAACTTACTCCCAGGAAAATACCAATAATCTTGCACCTCCACTGTGTTGTTAAAATTTGTTTAAGCTGCCCAGAGCTCAGTGTTTTTGCTGTGAAGTTAGCTTGTGCTACCAAGAGGCTGGCAAGCAGATGTGTGAGACTGTGGTAAAAGCTATCTTTCTGTGTCTTGTCAAAGAGCCCCTAATTAACTTCCCCTCATTGTAGACAGACGTGATGCATGACACCTTGTAGCTGCTGAAAAGATATGATGGGTTGCTTGTTCCACAGCTCGTGATAAAACAGTGACTGATGGCAATTAGGCCTGCCTGGGGGTTGCTGTTTCAGTTTAGGCTGGTGCCGAGGGACTCGTGACCATGAATAAACGTTTCTTCCAAGGGCTGATACTGGTGGCACAGATCTGTTTCATCACCAAGCAGGCTGCCTGAGACAAATATATTGTACAATCACACCCTGCAAGTATTTGTACTTCAGTCTTTCTGGGTACTTCTTTCTTGCTGAGGCTGGGATAGCGAGAGATAATAAGGGACAAGTTTTCAAGGAAAGAAGAAAATTGCAGTCAGAGGAAGCATTTAAAAGTAAAGGTATTCCTTCTCTACACTGAGAAGGAATAATAAATATTTAGTGAACCATTTATGGAATTTTCACCAATAAAACTGAGACTATACTACTTGATGTTTGGTAGTATCTAGGTTTGAAATTAGCTGATCTGTTTTATTTCTAATCTTGTCAGTATTCTAATCCTATAATAGTTTTAAACAACTTCAGTATCATGCATTTCCATGATACAAACTCAAATTTAAACAGCTATCTTGTGCATGTTTTCTCTTATACTTTTCTACAGGTTTTTTTTCTTCCTTTTTCTTTGACATCTTGTGCTCAACTTTCCAGTTCACCGTTGTTCCATCTCTTTATTTACAAACCCTGACTTTTCTTTCCTTTTCAAATGAAGGCAGAGCTCCAGTTTTCCATTGCAATTTTCCTTTGTTGCCCCTCTTCTTCTATGAACAATTGTTTAGTACCTCAGTTAAAAGTTCTTAGTACCAAAGTAGGTAAATACCAGTTGAGGACTGCACAGAAAAATGTGCTGTTATCTAAATTCTTATATGGTCCTGACATACTTAAGAAACAAAGCAGTGTTGAAACACTGAAAAAAAAAATTACTTTCAAAAGAAACTGGAAAAAAATTCAGCAGAAGCATTTTCCTGACTTTTCTTGCAGCCTGAAACCTTAAGGATATTTCCATTTGAAGGTACATTTTCACATGTATATGAATATGTTTTAGCAAGAATTGATGAAGATTAAAATTCAAATCTCAGCATCAAATGATAAATGAAAAGGAGTGGTTATGATTTGTATTTGTAAGTCTGGAAGCAGATGGACAGCCATGTGGTATAATTCACATTGTTCCTTGCAACACTCTCTCTACCATCATTTGTTTTGGCAACAGCACATATGACACATTAATAATATTTGGAATATTTCACAAGACACAAAAACAAAGGTATTGACTATGAGAAAAAACTGATCTTCACAGGTACTCATGGARATCTTGTATCAAAACTGTGGCTTCAAATCTTGGAGGGAAAAATGAAGAGCAACTATAGTTCTATACATTTCCCAGTAGTATTTCTTTCTTTGACTAACTGAATCAACTATCTTAGTTATATTAAATATATTCCTTTTATTTTGCTCTAAACTCTCTGAATGTATCAAAAAAGGTCCAGATATTACAGAATAAATGGACGCTGTCTACCCTGGAGTGGAAAGCAGAAGTAGGAAGTCAAAACCCAGCAAAGTGACAAACTGAACCAAAATGGGATCTGGGGTCAGGATTTGTCACTTGTTAAGTTGTCATGTTTCTTGCTAAGGCAAAACAGAGGAAAGGAAAAAAGGTTATTCTGGGATACAGCAAGAATGTGCCACACACTAAAATTTGTTATCTATAGGCTGCTATACCCAAAGTTTTCAATTTGAAATGTTTTATACATTGAAAAATCAATAGTCTTGTGACAGGATAAAACCCACCCAAAAGCACAGTTCAGATAAAATGAGGTCTTTATCTGTAACCTCCAACTGATTCTTGTATGCCCYGGTAGATAATTATCATGATAATTATCTACCAGTGTCTAGATAATTATCATGAAGGGCTCTTACCTGAAAGTCCTGCTAGATGAGATATGAACCACATCTGCCCTCCTGTAATGGTTTAGACATGCACTGGAAAGAGTTGGAYAGAAGTTGTTAACCCCAATGGGTGGATCCTGGTAACACACTTTGGACTGAAGATCAGAAGGCAGTGTTACCTCAGGAGGCCAYTGCTAATGGACTTTCAAAAGGGTGCAAGTAAAGCAGACTGGGAATTGGCAACCAGTAGGATTATAGGTGACTGCTCTTGACAATTTAACTCCAAAAACAAAAATACAAGCAGCAGTTCCTCGGTGGGGACAGGTCCACAGAGATCCCCTATGCTGCAATAGGCTGAGGACCACGGTCCTGAGGTGGGACAGTCACACAGACAGTGGGACACTGCCRCAGCTCAGGCACCCAGGGAGATTGCCTCACTCCTGAGCTCAAGGGTGAGAGGCACACACAGGGGCATTGCCTGGTGTGTGTCCTGTGTGTGGCAGGACARGTCTCTAGGCTGCCCCACACATTGCCCTCAGAAAGTGAGCTCTAAGCTTTATGTCACTGTGCTGTCTGGTTCTGCTYTTGCAGTTACTCCCACACCACTCCCACCCCTCTAAGGAAAAGCCTAAATAATGACATCTCTACTGGTTTTATTTTTTGACCTCCTCTAAGCTTTTACCTGGAGCATAAGGAGGATTAAGAAAAGAGAATACAGATGCAGCTTTAAATATTGCCATACTGAGAGAGGGCTCAGTGCTGGAAATGGGACCACCAACCTCTCCTAACTTAACATTCAGTGTCATATCCTACATGTTTCCACACAGAAGAGAGGACTCAGGGATCAGTGAAGCTTCTACAACATCCATTTAATAAAACTAAAAAAAAAAAAAAATCTTTCTTACATCTTCAGGGAYAGAAGTTGCTTTGAAATGGAAGGGTGATGCAGCTTTCAGGCTTAACTTGGTTTAGTTCTTCAGGTTTCCTGGAGCTCAGGAATGTGCTGTGCCATTTGAGAGCTCATAGAAATGCAATAGAGTGAAAGCTAAAGTGATCTGAATTTTGGAATTTAAACTGCAAGAAGAAATTTAGTTTTTTAAAATAGATTTTTTGTATATAGGAACAACACAGAAAGATTCTCCCTCCTAATTTAATTGCTAGTAAGCAATTACAAAATTACTTTAAACTTACTTTGTTAACATTTTTTWATATTCATCTGTTCACTGCACGCAGCAAATGTCTATATTATATTTTGCATTATTTATTGCATTATCAAATTGTGATAACAGCCTCCCTGGGATAGAAGCTTTGTCACTTTATGCCATTTTGCATTTTGGGAAGCAGATGGTCCACTTGTCAGATTGTCACTTCCTCTGAATCACTGGTGATGTCTCTTTAGAGTGGGGACCATTTAAAGAGAATTTGCTACTTACAGGTGATACCTTCACTATGAGTGCACAATAATGGCATTAAAAAAGGTCATTTTTTTTTCTCTTTCGTACTGCAAGAACAAGAATATATGGACCAAATAAAAATTGTCTGAATAAGAATTTAGTTTACTTGAAACCCTTTTTCTTGCTGATGATCACACTGAAATGTGATTGTTAGTCTATACACAATTTTTCCATGTCTAGTCTAATTTAACAAGTAAAGCARCCTTGTTTATTTTATTTGTAAATTGTTACAGAAGAAATCTCCCACTGTCATCTACAAGTCATAGGAAGTAGTSAAATGCAATATGATACTGAAACTTTAAAAGTAATTAGCATCAACACTTTGATCTTTCCACATTACACTGTAAATTAATATATTAAATCTAAATTAGATGCCAATGTAACTTCAAATTTAATCAGTATAGGGCTTCATCYGATTTCATTGATAGCTTCTAGTTGTATGAGTAGTAATAACATTCTGCTGCTCTTCCTTATTAACATAMACAAATTAAATTCATCTTTCAGAAAATAGTCCTATCACTGAGATCACAGAGAAAAGCCCAAAAAATTGTAGTGTAATCACACTGACTTCTAAAACAAAAAAATATATTGTTTGAAATTTAGATATTAAAAATATACTTATGATGCCTTGCATATATAATATGATATAATCATATTTTGAATATAATGTTGCTATTACACTTTCTTTACTTGGTTGTTGCCTGAGGAAAAAAATTGGCAAGTGAATATATATTTGATTTACATAAATGGTTTATTAGCTTATGTAAATACTTGCTAAGCTTTTTTCTTAAATGCAGCACAATTTGGTTTATCGTCTTCCAAGTCAGCTGTCAATAGGAGGGAATCCAAAATATATTGGACAATGCAGCCAATTTGAACATTTATTCAAGGTGTAAAGAGGGAAGGTTTCACAATATGTGTTTTAAAATTCTCACTATTCWTCTCCATTTTCCATTCTGTGTGTTTGACAGGATCTTGCATGTTGTTTGCTACTTGTAGTGTTTATTATAGTTCACCCATTTGTTAGGAACAGTTTTTTGGTTTTTTGCAACTGTTCATAATATAAGAATATTAGATTTTTTTTCCTGTCCTTTCAGAATTTGACCAATTTTAGGATGAATGTTTGGATGAAGAAAATTTGATTATAATGGTTCCATCTGTTTTTTATTAAAAAACCCAACCAACCTAAAATCCAAACAGAAGAAAAAAAGCCACAAACCCCAGGATGTAGCAGCAGGATTGATAGGAATGAATAATACTTCTCTCTGTATGTCAATCTTGAAAATGTAATAGGACAAATTAAAAAGACAAGGAGCAAAGTAGTTGGGATTGTTGGGAAAGGTATGAGCAACATGTTTATAACAAATTTAATTTCAATTTCTCAGGAGTTGGTTCTATAAAGAAGACAACCCTGGGTAATTTCACTTCCTCAGATTTATATTTAACACACTAATCTGCTCTAATGTGGAAGGCACGAAAGTCCAGGGAGACAATTCTGCAATACTGAAAGAAATCTCCTGCTTGCGAAAGTTTCTGTTAGAGCTGGAGGAAGCAGCTAAGATGGATTTTGGAGGCGAATAATCCCTATGCATTTGAAGTTTCTGCTGCCAAAATGTTAGAAACAGCGTTTTGTTAGCAGAAACTTTGAATACACCTCAATGGTTATGTGGAGGTAACACCTCAGATGTAAAGCAAAATAGAACATAAAACCCCTGAAGCAATTTTTAAGCATGAAGTCCTATTAAATGAATTAGAATCATTCATCTGTGTACAAAACCTATTGTTCTATCTATCACTAAGTCATTTTGTTTTAAGTCAAGGGCACACATCTGCCTGGAGAACTGCAGTGAACACAGAGCCTCTCATTTAACAACCTCAAAGGGACCAAATCTAAGATATGACTCTGGATTGCACAGATAAGGAGGCTGCTTGCAACAATGAGGAGGAGAGCAGAGCTTGGACTAAGAAATATGGCTTAATACAGGTTGGCTCCTGTTCTTTGTGGATTTTTTAAAAGACAAAACCTTTCAGTTCTGTTTCTAATCTGTTTTAAAGGAGGAAACCTTCCASCTCTGTTTCTAATAAAAATTAATAGAACTCCCTTCCACAAGATCATCAACCCAATCTTCTGCAGTGGTTGTGATTCTACATCAGTCCAGAATAAATCTGTTTCATCTATAGGTCAGCAATCTGCATTCTAGAAAGAAACAAAGCAGTAATCCTGCAATATTTTCAAATCAATTCTGTCTTCGGTCCTTAGACCCAGAAACATATGACAGTCATGTATGGTGGTATTATGTACTCAATTTTTCCAGGAACCAGCAGTAGGACATACAATACCAAAAGTAAGCATCAGATATGCTGACCTGAGATAGCCACTAAGAAACTCCTTGCTATGAATATGTTCAATTCTTTTTGTGATTGTTGGGCCTTTTAAACATACCGAGGCAATGAATTTACAGTGCATCTGACTCTTGCTAAAGCCACACAATGTAAGATGCAATTGACCTCAATCTGAATCAAATTCCTAAAACAAATTCCTATTCTATTCCACTGGTTATGSAGGATGGTAAAAGAGGCCTGTAAATCCAGGCTTATTTTCATGAGGTCTGAGGCATCTCAGTTGACACAAAGCACTTGCGAGGCTCTTGTCATCATATGATCAGGGAGGAGTGCAGTGCCAAGAGGTTAATCTTCAAGGCGGGCACAAACAAACTCTCCCTGTACAGTTACATCACCCCTTTCTGATTTCGGTTCCCACAGCAGCCTGCAGCTCTTCACAATCCAACACATTAATTAGGGAAAAAAATCCAGACAATAAACCAAACAAAATCTGTTGTCCTCTTCTTACAGAAGTCCCATACCCTCTCAGTGATTTCTCACAGGTAGCTCCTCACAGCACTGACACCTTCTTCACAACACAACCAACCAACTCCAACTCTCATCTCACCCAGCTAACCCACTCTTTTGTAGCACTCATCTTCTTATTGGACACAGCTGTGGCCCATTAAGGGCAGGCCTGTTCCTAATCTTTGGTGATTGGTACAGCTGCAGCTCCTCAGGGTTGAGATTGCCTTCTGCACTATTCTCTTACATTCTATCCCTCCACAAAAATCAGTCTCTCACTTAAAATTTCTTCCCCTTCTTTGAGAGCTTCTGCCATGCTTATTTTACTTGAAACCCTCACTACTGCATACAGATTTAGAACATATATGTGTTCTAAGTAGTTTTCAGTAGAGTGAACAGAAATGCAAAAAATTATGTTAGCTGTAGGCACTTCAGGAATTTACGCAGTAAAATTTTTGGATCCATTTCTTTTCTAGTAATCTGGAATATCTCTGCTATTTTCAAGTGCTGGTGTTCAGAGATGCTTTCAGGGAAGCATTCACAGTGGCTGAGAGACCTTGTTCCCAGAAGATAATAGTAAATTTTGAGACTGCTGGTGTATAAACATAGTTTAGACTGTTAAGATTGGTCTTTCCCCCTGCCCGTTACTTTGCATTGCTGACAGCGTTACATCCATCATTTTATTGCTAGTCATTCTTTATCGCAATTTTTAGATCTGACTGTTCTGAACATTTTGTATCATATACAGATTCTACAGTTCACTGCAATTTTCAAATTAAAGGAAATTGGAAGAAAATTAATAAAACCAGTCTTTTCCTACAGCTGTTGAATAACAACTGGTTTATTGGCAATAATTACTTTGAAAAAAACAACCATTATACCCAGTTGTTGCTGTTTTATGAAGTTCCTGCAAGCCTTGCCACACAGATGCTTTTTATGGTTGCTGTGTCTCCTTCTCTTTAAAAGAGGAAGTAATTTCTTTGCAGGTCAAAGTGTCCACACAAGAACCAATTCACTATGTAACATAGATGTAGCCTTTCCTAAAGGTCTCACTTCTGTGTCTCTAGGATTCTCTCAGGAATTCAGCTGTGCTCAGACTCTTGCAAGGAGTTATTTAGGGCCCAGTGAGGCCATATAACCTCACTCTGTGTTCAAAGTTTAAAATCTGCTTTTATTTCTTAACACACACAATTCCATTAAATATATTCTAAGATTTACAAAGGATTTCCAAATCAATTGTTGCTTTAGTATTGACTTCACTTGGTTATTTATGAGTTTACATATACAGTTGGAAAAGGTACAGCACAAGCAAGTTTCAAGAGTATATTAGAGGTCTTCTATTTTTATTTATAAATTATAAAATGAATGTTTATGCATAGTGACAACTTTATGACTATCAACATACACTTCTTCCTATTGGTACTAGTGAGCTGACTTAAACCAAAATGAAGCACATGTTTTTCCCCCAAAAGTAAGAGAATACACAAAAAAGCTCTGTATTCTATGCCTGAAGTAATACATGCTGTAAAGTAACATTTGCAATATGTTTAGAGTTAATATTAGAAAAATTGAATCACATAGGCACTCACTAAACATAARAGTTTAAAATAAAGGAGAAAAAAGTAATTTTAAAAGATAAATTTGTGGCTCCAGAGATTGGATACAGAGTCTGCAAAATTAAAATTAATTAAATCAACCTTGGGATAAATACTGCTTCTACTTAAACTCAGCTATTAAAATTGTTATGCGCTCAGACAATGATCTTAAGGAAAAGCCAACCATATTCTGTGTTGTCAGAGATGCAGTTTGAGAAATCAAGAGAGTAAATGGAAATATCTTTTGTTCACAAAAGATATTTGATGAAAATATCTTTGTTGAAAATCCAATAACAAAATTGTCCTCTACAAACAATTATATAGTAGGTTTTTTTTGTATGTCAGTGAAATCCTACTAAGGAAGGTAGCTTTTTCATTGTCAGATATCTTTAGCTTCCCAATGGATTGAAGATTTTAGATGATTTTTATTCAGAGATTTAGGAGATCCTGAGATGWCTTTGGAATCTAAATTGGGATTATGAATGATCATGGGTCTTCATGCTTGTTTTAATTCATGTTGATCATCAAATTGCTAACAATTAGGAAAACAGGAGAAAAAATATTAAAAAAAAAATGTACCATCTGTATTTGAACATACTCCCACCATATGGAAATCATGAAATACATATCATAAGTAGGAAACTGGAAAATATTTTTTAATAAAAACTCTTCTAAAATCATCAAGTGCAAAGAACTTGCACCTAAGTTCAGCAAAATACATATTTTTAAAAGCTGTGTGGTTTTATTTTCTACAAATAAAATGCATTTGAGATGCATTTGATTTKAAAAAATCACTTCCATTCATCCCCTTTCTGGCCAAAATAACCAATTTAAGATAATTCTGAGCCCCTTTGTCTTAAGGATGATCATCTCAAAATACTATGGCATGTTCTTTTGGGCAGACAGAGATCCAAAGCATATCCCTTTCTTTCTGAGGTTGGTTCTTGAAATCCTAAATATTATTCCCCTTCCTAGACAAACCAAATATATTCTAATCAATCAACCTCTATTTCCTTTAACATGAGTCAATCCCTGTTCAGTCCCTTTATCAAGTAAGGAAAAAGACAAGAAACCATTTCAATGCTGGAGTTTAATGATACATTTGTCCTTCCAATTGTCTTAGAACTG
Organism: Cardinalis cardinalis; assembly: GCA_014549065.1. Taxonomy (NCBI): domain Eukaryota; kingdom Metazoa; phylum Chordata; class Aves; order Passeriformes; family Cardinalidae; genus Cardinalis; species Cardinalis cardinalis. Next base: position 3,119,711 of record JACDOX010000041.1, read on the forward strand.
TCTTGATGTAAGATTCGGCCTTATGGGTTTTTCTCACATTCACCCAGAAAAGCTAATCCTCCCTTAAACAGCTTCCAAATTATCTTTCACCTACTACCAGTCAGACCTCTCCCTTCCTAAGCTTCTCATCCTCTCTTTCATTTTCCTTCCCAGCTTTCCCACTTTCCTCAGCTGCTTCTTTTAAAGATATCGTTGGTGACCCTAACATCTTTATGACCTTCCATAACATATATTTTTTAATTGCTTTTTGAAATCTGATGTCTCAACTCCAGAGTCTGTATATTGTCTGGGAGGTCTATACCCTTAAGGAATCCTGAAGGAGACAGCCCATTATTCAAAAATGCTAATTTAACTCCCTAGTTTTCCTTGAAGCAATTTACTTATGGGCCTCTACATTCAGATATTAGGAAACTAGAGAAGAAATATGAAAAATGTTGATATTCACTAAAATAAAATTTATTTTTCAGTGTTTGTCTAACAAACACAAATATCATTTACACCGTTTAAGCCACTGCTTATCAGAATACAGCACTTTTAAAGTGTTATTAAAAAATGCCTATCCCTTCTGGCTATTAATTTTAACCTCCTCTATTACTTTTCTGCCAAAAACACTTTCTGACACACTGATGACAGTAGATAATGAGGTTATTGCCTGCTCATTGCCACCAAAATCTATGTTCATTGAGATCAGTAATTTTTTGTCAAACAATACTGATGAATGCTGTACTATTTTTATATTGTGTCCATAAACAAGAGCTAGAGAATGCCTGAACTGGAAAATATATTGCTTTCTGTTCCCTTCCCTCCTCTGAATGCTTTTAGAGGATTGAAAATTCTCTTCAAATAAAGAAAAAAAGCTTCAGGGATGCTTTAATCTGTTTCCACAGATAATGGCTGACATGAAATTGCTGTGCCAGACAGGATCACAGGAAAAAATTTATAAGCAGTAAAGCAATACCCTAAGGAATCCAAGACTGCACGTTATTAGCATATAAATTACACAAATGAAGTAAACATGCTATTTCTGTGTCTAAGAAAACCTTCTGTTCTTAGTGCTGTCACATTTAAAATTAAATTGAACAAAAAGATYATCTTCAAGATCAATAYTGTTATTGGTACCTTATGTAATGGAAAACAAAGGAAACTTAACCAATGAAAAATGAAATATTTTCAAGTGCTTTCATAAAGTAATGAACTGGGCTTTCTGGGTGTATGCAATATGCAGTCTTCTTAAATTATTTGTGTATGTCAAACTGTAGCTATTGCTTGTATCTATTTATTTAGGAAAAAAAACCAAACCTTCTCTTCAAAGGGTGGAAGAGACATTTAAAAATGGTTCTGTTCAGAAGTCCATGAAGAAAATGACACCTCTTCAATACACCTTTCACAGAATGATGATTGAAACATCTGTTCCTCTGCAGATTTTCTTTAGAGATGATAAAGAAGATGTTTCATCAAGTCAGAAAGACCAAAAACCAAAGGATTTTGGGAAGACCAAAACTATCTTTTTTTTACACACCTAAAGGAGAATTCAAAAGGGAACTGATTCTTAAATTAGATGCAAAAATAGCTGGTACTTGATTAAAATTATTTGATTTTAGGTCAATTTATTCAGTTCTCACTGAGTACAACTGAGTATGTGATAATTTACAGAGAGGTTAGGGAATGGGTTAGGTGCTATATACCATTCTTTCCATCTGTCTATGCTCTACACAGACAGTCTCACRTGTCTAAATCTGACTCTTTCCCTTGGGAAGTCTGACAGAAAAGAATCTGCTTTTATAAACAACATTAGTAAGATAAACTCTACTCTGCTGCCTCCAGAGTTTTCTTAGAATTGCATAGCAAAGTATTTCCCAGTGTCACAAAATTCTTTCTGCATTCTGAGCCCTCGAGTGAGCACATCAAATCAATAATTGCTAAAGCATATGCTTAATTAGGCTAAAAAGCATATGCATTTTGAAACTGCTGCATGAATTCTTTAAAAAATTGAGTGATTTTTTAGAGCACTGCTTCCCTCCTGTCCCTTCCCTACTCTGTTTTCTGAGGCACAAAATATTTTCATTTTAAAATTATCCATGCRTCTGAGTCTAAATATATTCATTATTTTGATCATAGCATTTTTTTTTCTCTGCAGTAAGGATAGAATCAGCTATTTTTGCTCAGTGTTTTTATAGCACCTGATACAACAATAGATGAAAAGTTCTGAGTTCTGGCCTTCAAATCCACCGCAGTWGGTTGTAAAAGAAATAAAGAGAGCATATAGGGATTATAAACTTGCCATATTTTCCAAAATAAGAAGAAGTTATAAAATTAAATCAACAGATTGTGAACACCAAAAGGAAGTGGATCCTCTAGCAAAAGTTTTCATGGATTGGTTCTATTCTGGCTTCAGAATTTTCCAAATGTTTCCAGACACTGAGGGAAAAAAAAAAAAAACATTTAGTCAAATTTATTAACACATACCAAAATTTACCTCAAAGAAATCACTGTAGCAGCACTACTCCTAAAACATGAAGTGAATTAGGTAGGTTGGGKTTTTTTCATTTCTTTGTCTCAGGACCTGAAAATCAGAATCACAGAAACAAATCTGATTTTCTCCCTAGTACTATGTTATATTGTTATGTAAGGGAGAATTCAGTTWCGTGTGACCTGCTTCATCATATCACCACATTTTTTCTAGAGTATGCATCTTATTTATTGGGGTTCTAAGAGTAAGAACTTGATATTTTGTTTCTTCTAGCATCTATTGTTTTTAGATTGCCGCTATAATTATTTGCTCTTGACTTGTGGAACAAAGCTTACAGTTATCACAGCTTTATTGCTCAGGCTCAGTGCTATCTGCCTGGGGACGCAGAGTGGAAGAGGCCACACTGCTTATTAGCTTGAATCAATCTTAAGGTTGCTGTTGACCAACAGTGTTCTGTCCAACTCTTCATACATGGTTTTTAGCAAGACTGTTTCTAGATTGTGATCATTCTACCATGCTGAATCAAATGTCTTTATGAAATTATTAAAGCAACRGATGACCCTTCTCTTGCTCTCTCAGTCTGGCTTGTGGTCTGCCCTAGAGGTTGGACTTGCTAAATCATCACTGTGTCCCTGCAGGTCTTTCCCTGATAGTTCCTCAAGTAATTGTATCATGTCTGGCAACAATTTCATAAAAGGCAATGAACTCATAACTGGTAATTAAACTCTGAGAGCAATGAGGAATATTCTGATTAGATGCATTATACATTTATGTCTTCAGGATTACACTTGAACTTCAAATAGGTGTACTGATAAAAATGGAGCTGTCTACCAAGACAGTTTCAGATGGAGGTCTTTGAAACAATAACTCCCATTATTGACTTATACATTTTTCTGTTTAATTTAGTTTGAATTTGGCCCTTATTTTACCCACATTTTGGGCCAGATGGCCTCCAGAGCCCTTTTCCAGGTTAAAAAATTCTGTGTCGTCTTTATGGAGCTTCTGGGCAAGAGTRTCATGAGTCACCACTGTAAATAAAGCATCGTAGAAGGCATAAACTGTCTTCCAGTATTCATGACAGACTGGTGAGTGGAAATATCTCCAGCAAAAAACTATTGATAACAATAAGTGTAAACACTGTCAACAGCCTCAATCTTGTCATTTTTTCAGGGCTTTACACAGACCCTTTTTTCCTTTGGAAAGMTTTCTTATCAGATGTGAAGTGGTTCTGACTGAGTGGTCTTGTGAATAAGCCTACTCACTTGATTCTTCAGTTAAACCATTTTCTAATATCTGACAAAAAAGTTGGGTATTTTGTGCCTTGGAGGAACCAAATTGTAACAGCTCACAAGAAAGGATAGAGTGACTTTGAAGATGATATAACAATAAATTATAATCATAATTGATATTCCACTCTTCACTGACTAAAAGAAGTGGAACGTAAGGAATTTCACAGAGTGTGCTACAACTCAAACCAGGAAATCTATTTAATGAAGCAGCACACTAAGTAGAACTGGACAAAATGTTTTTTGTCTGAAAATGTCAATTCATCAAGTACCAAGTACTTTTAGAAACTTTTCACTTTTTGAAGAAAACTTATTTGGGAAAGACAAGTCCCTTTCTCAGAAACTCCAACGCTAACATAAAATAAAGATTTATATATCTGCCTTTTTCTCAYATTCTCTTTCCTATATAAACTTAAAATGTTCTTAAAGTCCAAGAAGCACTGGATATTAGTTTGAACATGCCTTCAATTATGACCGTAGGATGAATTAAAATGAAAGCTTCTTTCATCAACCAAGGAGAGCAAATTGAATGCAGTAATTCATTTTAAATAATCCCCTCTCATAAAGACTACATATAAAACCATAAGATGTGACTGTCACACAATCAATTTACCCATTCATGTAAAAACATTAGCTCCAAAAGTTAATTCCTTTTTCTCTTGATAGGAAGAAAGCTGAAATTTGATCTCCTAAATTTCATCTCCCTAGACACAGCTGCCTCTAATCCTGAGACATATTAGACTTGGCTTTGCTCATAAGCACCACACACAATGCAGAAACAATGGCAATATGTTTGCACTGCAATTAGGATTTTTTGCAATATCATTATAGGATTTGAGCAAAACACTGGAACATTTATTGGGCAAATATTTTGATTTAGCCAAAATGAGAGAAAGATGGAAACCATATTAAAAAACTTTGGAAGTGTCTAAACCCTTGCTTTTCTTTAATTTTACAAAATTTGGGACTTTTGTCCCTTATTTGAGGCACTAATTACCCTACTGCTGATTACTCATGGCATCTCCCTCATYGCCAACATTTATATGTAGAAAAAACTTGGAACATATCTTCTTGAAAAATGTGGGAAAAATCCTTAGTCTTTCCTGACTGATGAAAATATTTTTTGTTGCCTTTATGTCTTTGGAGTTTACCACATATGTGCTGCAGCCAATTGGAAGCTCTGCCATTTTTATTTTAGATGGTATCAGACCAGAATTTTCTGAGATGGTCACTGTGTCAGCATGTCTCCTGTTTTCCTGTTGCAGATAGGTAGAATAGCTCTMAAGGGGAGGGTGTTTTCAGATCTGAACATTAGTTGTTACATTCTCCTTACCAGCAAACAATCTATGCACTGATTCTGCACATGCTTCTTTCTCTCACACGCCTTATTGACTGTTCTGTACAGAAGCAATTATTTTCAATGGAAAATGTCAGAAAATTCTAATTTAGTTTTGAAAATATATTAACAAGATTTTCCTAACTTTATTTAATTAATATGCATATTTTGAAAGAATCCTTGCAAAGACTTAATATAATTTCCAAATAAAAGTGATGCTGTGCGGAATTTCACCATGAAAACTTGGAATAGGACTGTTTCCTTAATAAATATGCTTTAATCTTTCCAACTTCAAAAAAATATAGAAAAGACATTAAGGAAACATCTGTTCTTGGACAGTTTTAATTCATCTTTTTAGTTCTTGGACAATTTCAGTTCTTATTTTCTTCTCCATTGTGCCAAGCAAAGTTCTCTTTCACACAGGAAGCTGAGCCAAGTGCTGTGCTTGTTTTCACATAAGAGGTAAATCAATACTGAACCCATTTTCTTCACAGGAATTATATTTATTTTTACCAATTGAGTATCTAGATCAGTGAAAATACGTGTTGATTACTGGTTGTCCTCAGAGCTCTCCATTCATGACCTCTCTTTCAAACTTGAGTATAGCTGATCTTCTCTGTGATTTAGTAATAGAAAAGGTATAAGTTAACCTGGATATCTTGATATTTTTTCTCAGCCCAAAAATTATACCCAGTGCTGCAAATATTAGTAGTTAGGAGAAAACTCAGTCCTTAAATCACTTCGAAGATTTTTTTTTGTTTAAGTATAATGTCCACAAGGTAACTTTAGCAGTACTCATTCACCTGCAATGTAAAGCTTAAGATTATTAGAATCTTCATCTAGTTTTGCTGTTATACTTTTATATATGCTAAGTGAGTGAAACAAACATGCACATTCAAAAAGGTTTTTATATTTATAAATATTGTTATGTGTGACTAATTGCCAATTCAAGGAAAAAAATCTCAATTTTTTGTTCAAGATGGTATCATGTTAAAGGAAAATAAAGTTGGTTAATTTTGGAATTTTTTTCCCTCTGGCCTTGGAAAACACATTATCCTTATTAAATATTACTTTGTCTTTTAAATGATTTGCTAAATATGCCATATAATTGTAAATTTTTCCTCTTAAGTTCTTTTTAGTGGAAAATTCCAAAAATAACATCTATTTTACAATTCCTGCAGTTCTTCAGAAGTGTCAATTGGGGGGAAAAGCCTGTTCAAGMAGCAGGAAATTGCATGGAGATATGATGCCTCATGGTTGACAGACAATACAATTTTTTTTGCCTTCTTCACTTTGATACAATTGAAGTTGAGTTTGTGGATGRCAACTTCCCTTACAAAACGTAAGTACTTATGTTGTTATTTTAATATCAAACATACTTCATTGTCTTGGTGATATAGCAGTGATCACCGCTGAAACTGGCAGTGTCCAAGAAGCCATACCTTGTTCAGAAAAACAATTTCCAACTTCATTTGGCTTCTGACCTTAATGTAAAAATAAAGCAGTTGTGTCTTTGGAGTAATGCTCAATACAAGAGTGGTGGGACGACCTTGGCTGGCTGCTAGACGCTCACTGAGCCTTTCTGTCACTCCCCTCCTCAGCAGAACAGGGGGAGAAAATAAGATGAAAAACCTCATGAGATGAGATGAAGAAAAGGAAAACAGTCACTAAATACTGCAATGGGGAAACCAGACYTGATTCAGGGAACTTTAATTAATTTAACTAATTGTTTTCAACTAATAACTGCTGGAGTCACAGACAAAAGGGATGAATGCTTTTCCATCTCCTCCATTAAAAGTGCCCAGCCAAATTTTCTAAAATATTTTCGAATGTTTATTTACTCCTCTATTCCTTTCTTCATGAATAACCATGTAGTTATATTCTCTTTTTGTCACCAAGTCCCATGCTTTAGATCCCACTAATTTTTCAGAAAATAATTGATCTTGAATTAAAATTTTGTGATGTGCAAAAAAGACATGGCTCATGATTTCACTTCTTTTTTGTTGCAATCCACAGACACTCAGTAGATCAGAAAACATCCCCCTTCCTTACAATGCAAAAAAAAAGTCCTATTTGGAGTTTTTTTTCTGAGCTTCATTCTCCTTGAAAAAAAATTTGCCTTCCATATCAATGGGTCACATGAATGAATCAGGTGCAACTAAGTTAAGAAATATATTAAATATTTGTAATCATGTACTAAAATTTGTTCCTGTTATTTTCATGACTTTTTGCTTTAGAATTCTTACATCTCAAATCTTAAATTTATTTTATTCACTGTTTCCCATATTGTCTTTTTTTTGTGAGCTGATTATAAGCAGCCACCCACGCAAGCCAGACTAAAGTTTATACATCTGTGTGTGTCATGTGATGGCTGCTCCCTAACTAGTGAAAGGTTCYCCTGAATGATCTCATTGGGTTTTCCTGACCAAGACCATTCCTCCCTTGCTTCTATTTGTGGTGTTCAGCTCCACAGAACAATTTTTCTTMTTTATTCCCAAAAACTATTCTGGAGAAGAAAATTTTATTTTTTTTCTGTGTGTGTTTCTACTTTCTTCTTTGAAATAGTATTTTATGCGGTTTGTGTGGATAAAGTGTTTCTCTTCCAAGAAGCTGGTATTCTTCTCTGAATTTTGAATGAGAACATTAATATCTTCTTATCAGAGTTTTAAACACAATAGCTTTGAGATTTAATGTTCCATAATTCAATCTGAAAAGGAAAAAAAAGTTTTTAATGTTTCATCATAGAATTTGGTTGAAATACAGAAAGTCTCATAAACTTGTGTCTGCACATTTCCATATATTTAAAGCATAAAAAGATTTTTTTTTTCCACAGAGTACTTATCTGGTTTTTAGTATATCATTCAAGCACCCTCATAGACATGTAGAAGTCTTACCATGTGAATACATCAGTTATTTTGTACCAGCAAAAAAGAGCACGTAAGCAAGAGATCTACAGTAGCATATAAAATAGGATAAACTTAATTCAATSCAAATACCAGAAAATAACAGAATTTGGAATACATAAATAAATTAAACAGTGCCATAATGTATACTGCTAATGCTTTCTATATATTAATAATATATTCACATATCTGTCAACTCCTAAYTTGCTTTAAGAAATTTATGGGATAATCTTGGACAATAGGCTGTGATTAGTAAAATGTGATAATTCAGGTTATATTACGACAAGGTTTCTTGAAATYGCTCATCAAGGGCATTAATTTGCAAAGTAGCAAATTAAGTAGCAAAGGTTTTTCAAAAGTATCATCAAATAAATGAAAAGCCTTCAAATTTGTGGAATATTAGTCTTTGACATAAATTTGATTAGAGAATTCAAGACAATAATTCCTTTAATATTAAAAAATTACAGTATGTGTTGATTAAATTAAAATGTTTTTCATTACAAAATTTTTCATTGTCTTCAGCTCCCCAATAAATTTAAGCAGATTAGGAAATCAATGTGTAATATAAATCTTTTTAAAGATCATTTAATGAATCTGAGAAGCTGTATTTATGCTAGCATATCATTATAAAACAGCTCCAAATCCTCAGTCAAAACCTSAATTAGAGAACTGAGGAAATAAATGTGAGTAAAATTATTTTTGTACATTCTTCTTCAGGAAAACACCTATAAACCTATTATAATTATTTCTTTTCTGCTGGTGTCTGATGAGTGAAAATAAGTTATTTTTAAAAGATGACTTAAGCTTGAATAAAAAGTGATAATTTAAAATTTGCCCCTTGATATTTTAATATGAAACCATTGGAAMGAAAAATACTATTACAATTCAAAAAGCTGATTACAGGAAATATTTGATTATTTGTTCTGAAAATTGACACAGTTACTGACAGGTAATGAATAGTAGCAAGCTCTTCAAAATTACACAGGCAAAAATTTCTGAAATAATCTGTATTAATTCATAGAGAATTATAATATTTGRTTTAATGTTTTTAACAAATATATGGAATTGAGTTTATGAGGATGGGCTCTATAAAGTTCTCCAAGGCATCCATAGAAAAAAAATTAGCTTTAAAACTAATTTATACACACTAGGGTAATACCTACAGATTTTCAATTTATTGAACTTTTATTGCATTTTATARTTTTTAAAATAAATTATCTTTGTGTGAGTAGGGAAATAATGAAGCATTTACTGAAATAATTGTTCTAAAATACACTTTCTGAATAACTTGATATCTTAATTTTTTCTTCCTCTATAATTCTATTCTTTTGCTGAAAAGATGTTAAAAACAGAGATTTTTTTTTCTCTTCTTATATAAAATTTCTTTCTTTAGGGGGATTTTGCCTCCTTCTGAAAGAGACTGCTGAAATAAACTATCAAATCAATAAAGACAGGTCACAAACAGAGAATATCTGTCTCCTGGGCAAAAGTCAAAGGAGAAAGTGTGCCCTGTGTATGGGAGAATATTCCCAGAGATCAAAGATATCTCATTAGAGGATGAATCTTAAGTATCTGAGCACATTGATTTTCCTACAATGCTTAGAATAGATCCTAAACTACTTTTGAGGCTAAATCTAATTTTTAACTCTTTGGAGTTAAATCACATCCCCCAAACTAAATGAGCTACTTGAAGTGATACATAGAAAAGACACAAAGCAATGAGGAGACACTGAAGGATCTTTTCTGGAATATTCTAGTGTTATTAAAAATTATATCAATATTAATGATGCCTAAAAATAGAGGTTTCTTTTCTATTTGCAGAGCACATAAACTGTAAAAGCTGTGAGTATAACAGGGAACAGCATTATAATTAAATTTAAATTATAAAAAAAATAAATGTTTGGATAAAAAGTATTCTGTTTGGTAAGAGCAAATAAAATTTTCTCTTCATGTTGTAGGAATAATCTACAGATAAAAGATATAGAAAGACAAGCAAGTCTATTGATTTCTGCAAAAACACCTATAAGGGATAGACTGTGAACTGCACAGGAGTCAATAGCACCACACAACATTGAGAAAGGCAGACACCATCCCAAGACATAGAAACAGTTCTGTCTGTCAGAGACCTGCAGTCATCCTCTGCTGCTTGGGCAGAAAATGCATCCAGTGTCCAGCTTTTGTAGCTTACAGTATTTGGTGCAACTGAAGAAAGTTCACACAAAGTAGAAATAATGATAGCATTAGCCATGAGGAAAGGTTGAGATAATTCARTTTGCCTATACTTGAAAAGCAAAATCTCAGGGATGATCTTATAATTAACTAAAAATTTGAAAAATGTGATTTTGTGGCATAAGCAGAAAAAAAATGAAAGAAGAGTGTAGTAGACCCCATGGATCTGGAAAGGGCACCATGGAGGATTTGAATCATAGGAATGCTGACACAGCAGCAAAGGAAGTTCCTGTCTCCCTGGACATCCACCCCATAACCTATCCCTGTAACCCTATATGGCAATGTTACTTTAACCCTTGCTGTTGGTCAGTTATGGATATCCCTAAACCCTCACCATGGTTTAAGTTTGGATCCTATCCAACCCTATAAAAAGGGCATACTGTATCCCATTAGAGAGAAGAAGAGCTGATCTTGGACCCTTTGCGAWCTCCCCCAAYAAAGCCATCTCTGCGGAASCCCAGGACGCCTTCTCCTCCTCTCTCTCCGTCTGCTGCAGCCTCTAGCSRAGGGCAAACTTACCTAGCAAGCAGAGCTGAAATCCTAAGAGCTTACTAATCACTATAAGAGCTGATAACCACCAAGYTTGCTATGGGTGTTAGCCTGTGTCACCGGCCTGAGCTGGCTTAGCTTCTGGGCACYCTGTCCCCCTGGGGACTGAGCTCCCGGGCTACTGCTCAGCGTATTAACAAGGCAAGGAAGACAAAGCAATAGAGGCGTACCCTAAACTTCTGAAAGCAAAAGATAAGTAGCTTCGGGACACATTGTTTTGGGAAAAAAGGGGAAATTTCCTTAATAGTAAATGTTCAGGAACAGATTGGGCAAATGAGATTTGTTATTTATTCCTGTTATTCCTGAGTTTGTAATTGTGAGCGGAGCGTCCTGGTGCTTCTTCCAGGTTTGCACATTTTGACTGCTTCTCTATGTTTTGTAGACATCTCTAAAAGGAAATTTTATTCTGCTGTGACCACNAAAAGATAAATTTGTAGCTGGAATAAATTAAAGCACTTTTCCCGAAGCAACCAAAACTCTCTGATGAAATTGTATCTCACACAAACAGGACAGCACTGATGTAAAGACGGATGTGCAGAGTATTTTAGCAATTTTGATCTAATGAAAATCTGGTTAAGTCCCATTCTACTGTTAAATTTCTCTGTTTTCTGTCTGAAGGGAAAGAAATTTTTATCCTTAAAAAAGAGTACTTTTAATGGCATTACATTTGAAATATCTATAGATTATTACACTGCCTAAGCAGACAAACTTTCCTTTCTTCCACCCTTTCCAGCAAAATTAAGGAAGTGTAGTACATATTTACTGCTGTCTTTTCTGCCCATGTCTATTTATATTTGCATGTTGTTTTGAGTTTAAGAATTTGAATTTGRGAATCTACAAATTCAGATGATCAGCAATCAAATACATGTTCTCAAATCCAGGGAGGTTAACATTTAAGAAAATGTTGTTATTAACCAGTCAGCTGCCACTTTCAGTTAATCATCCAATAGATGCCACATATTTTACATTATATACTATATTATTATATTGTAATAAATATATATAATTATTATATATTACCTTTAATTCTTAGGCTATGGAGAATCTTGGCCTCCAGTAGAAAAAATTATGTGCTGAATTTCATTTGCAAGCAAATTCTAAGGAAACAAAATGAGAGAAGATTGTTTATTTTTACTTCAGAAGTCTACMGTGTACAGCATGGCTAACTGCAGGATAACTACAAAACTCCTTTTATAGCCTTCAGAGAGAGATGGGCAYTCTCACAGTGTGACTTCAGGTAACTGAGTTGAATCACTGTTGAAGAATATATTTCTCTCCATGGTCTTCTAGAGTGATGTAGGGTAGTTGAAGAGATTCTGATGCTCAGTTTTTAACAATGTAAGGTAAGGTGAAATAAATATTTTCTTGTCTATATACTGGAAAATAGTTTGATCCATGGTGGTGGCTCTACAATGAGTTTAAAAAGAAAAATCTAGACTTGGAAATAGAACTTTTTTAGATTAGGTCTGTGTTTCCCTATAAAGCTGAAACAAACTAATATTAGTACACTAATTCCTGGTGTAGTTATGACACAAAAACATAGAAAAAATATTCTTCCCATCTGTCAATTAAAATGTACTTCCTTGGTAATTTTGTGTGTACCACTTACAGCCATTTTAATAAAAGTTGTCGTCTTCATCCAATCTGAAGAATGTTTTGGTTTCATACTTATTCTGCGCACTGACACAGCAGCAATGCAGTTTCTGTACTGACACAAATTTACTGGAATTTAAAGGYTGGAATCCTTAAAGTAATTTCATCTAGAATAGGTCTGGGATGAGAAAAAAATAAWAAAGAAACCCTTGTTTTTATTAAAGAATAAGAGGCAGGAAAGGAAAGAGAATAAATCTGAAAATGTTTCAGAGAGAGTCTCATCCATTCTTCTCCCTGAGATCACCAATCTTTTTTGCATGATRGTCTTAATATAGTGCCTTCCAATGTCCCTATTACGGAGTTCTTTTTAAGACTTAGCCATTTCCTTAAGTGATTAAATGGGAGCTTAAACAGCTTTGAAATCCAGCTGTGGAGTTTTATATAATTATTAAAACATGCTTATTAATAAGAAGGAGAAGGAAAAAGTAAAAAAAGTAAATCTAAAATTTTCTATGTTCTTTCATGCCTACTCAGTCCAAGAGTCTACACTGCGTGCAACATATTTACAGCATTTGACAAAAATCTCTGTCATGGGTGGAAAGAAAAGCATGCTGGAATTTTTCCTAAGTTTTGTTCAAACATGTATATAATCCAAAAATGCAGTAACAGTATGGGGCTTCAAGCCATATTAATATTAAGGCAAAAAATGAGTAAAGTACAATGATAAAATTAGCAGAAAAAATAAACATTTGTATTGTTATTGATGAAACCAGATTTTTTTCATCATGTGTGTGTCTTTCCCTAATAGGAAAATATGATTTTTACCCTAAACTGAAACTGGGGACAAAGCTTAAATATAGTGGAATAAATTTTGCCTTTTATTTTAAATCCTAACAGCGCCAAGAAACTGAAACACTGAAGCCTATTCAAATGTCTTGGTACTTTTTAAGTAAAAAAAATAACCCTAATTGAGGGAAATGTCTACTTCCTGCACCCTGAGACATTTTTGGATCAATTGGATCTGAAAACCCACCAGTTCTGCCCACCTTATTTTAAATGTTTCACAGTCACTGATTTTTTTTTGTCTTACACTCTAAAATCCAAGTGAACACAAGGAACATCATAGAAGAACAGATTCTCCTTCCTAAGCAGTGCTGTTAAAAAATATGTTCATCTTTTTTCAGAATGAATCGTATTCAGGAAAGTCTGGCCTCCTGCTGGTTTTTTTTTTAATTTCTCAGGGGGTCTTTATACATAGGGGTGATAAAGAAGGGAGAAGGTTTTAGATTCATAAAAGAAGAAACTATTTTGTCTTCATCTGTAGAATAAGTGAAAAATCTAAGCCAGCTGCAGTAAAGGACTTTCCATTTCAGATTTGCAATGAAAATTGAGAGGAAATGCTCTATTTCTTAGAAGTAATGAGTGGGAATATCTTTTGATATTTATGTACAATTTTACTTATCAGAAAAATATCCTGAGAATAATTTTAATGTTTTCGCTTTAATGAAATGCAGAAGGGCTATATTCTAGCTCAATTTTTTCTGCTCTCTCTATATATCTAAATAATGAATATCAGATTATGTAACACAAGGATATAAAACATCCTTGTGAAAGCTACTACTGGCTGAAAGAAGACTTTTGCATCAACCAAAAATGTAGTCCTTTCTTCTCATATTGCCAAAGAGTAATTTTCCTCTCTGAAGAAAGCCTTTTGTGTCAGCAGGATCTCCTAAGACTTATTTGAACATTTTAAGTTTTATTGTGCTATTCTGCTTTCCTATTGTAATTTTTTTACTTTTGATAGTCTCTCCTGGTCAGCTTTTTCACTTTCTTTGTGACTGTTTTTGAGATGAATACTTAGATGTGAATATGTCTTGATTCTCCTTCATAAAAAAAAAGTTTCATTGTTTTTGTCTTCTCAGTTTCTATTTCCTTGGAAKTTTAGTGTCTGTATGCTACACATGGACCCAACCATGGACAGTAAAAAAGAAATTCATGTAAAAAAAAATCCACTGGCCTTTTTCAGTAAGTAAAACACTTTCTCTCTCTCCAAATGGYGTGGTTTTTACTGTTTCTTAACTAGTCACAATGACTTGTGTTTATTTCCAAATATCCACTCTTTTGCTGGTCTGGATTTTTTACATCATGAGCATAGTCCATGAAATTATTCTGTTTACAGTCACTTAATTCAATGAAATGAAYGAAACTGATGTTTCAAGCTTTCAATTAATTTTAATAATCACTTTAATATGTTTTAGTATCTCTTTACATTGAATATAGCCTGTACTATTTAAAACAGTTGTCACTATCTATCTCTTTGATTTTCAATGTAATTTACAATCAGTTAGGCCACTGGCTTWCAGAGTAAAGGCTAGGATGGTAAGTTTAGTTGTAGTTCATAGTTTTTGCTATAGGTACAATCAAAAAAAAAAAGAGAGATGTTATATTGTTACATAGTTAATTAAAATAAATCAGAGAAAAATAGCAGTCAGAAATAAAACCTGCCTCATGCTAGAATTCCTGGGAGATTTGTAAGACAGGAAATGAAGCATTATTCTCTGGAGTTAGTGTATTGGAATGGAGATTATTTGATATTCTCTTTATTGATCTAGGCAGCAGTAAAAAGTCAACTTTGATTACATTTTTTAATTACAACTGAATCATAACATGTGAAACACACACAAATCCACAAATGCAAAATTAGATAGATAACATATGGCAAGTGGTCTGGAAAATTATGCTTGTATTTAAGAAAATGCAATGAACTTTTGCTTGGTAAATCTTAATCCTGAAGACTGGAGAAAAGATGCAACAAAATGAGTGAAAAGGAGAGTAAAACTTTGGAAAATGACAAGTTACGAGAAAAAGGAATGCATCAGTCATAATAAACTAAAGATTGGTATTGAAAACACATTTATAATCTGAATGTAGATCTAATATTAATCCATGAAGTATTGCATTTTATACAGTCTTGCAGCAAAATTATTTGAAAAAATATGTGAAATTGACATTACTTTAATATAAAGTCTAAAACTAAACCAAATCAAACAAAAACTATWTCAAAGAATAGACAAAGTTTTGTAAGAAAGGGAATAACAGAGACAGCATTAAAGGCTATGTAAACTTCTTTATATCCCAGGAAAAAAAAAAATCATAAGGGGTTTATTTACCCATCTGTTTCATCCTTCTCTCTTAAGTACTTCTGAGATATTAAAGATTACTGTATCYAAGGACCATGTAAGCCTCTATTATAGTTTATCAGTACTTTCAAAACACGTCTTGACAAAATAAAAATATGCTAGGAAGACTTTCCTGACACTGTTTTGTGTAAATCTAAGAGAGGCTGTTTCCTATAAGGACAGCAGAGCTGACACCTCTCTCATTACAAGCTCTGGGATTCGTTAGGGCCCCAAAAAACTTGGCATACATTTGTTGTGGTTCTTTGACTGCTTGTATTATGTACTTGGAGTTCTTCCTCTAAGAAAGCCAACACTGTTTAGGGCCTAAACAGTTTTTAATACAGGCCATGATTTACAACATACTTTACAGGATGCTCTAAGAAACACTTAGAAAGCAAATTATCAGCAAACCACTTCTGAATTTACAGCACTATGTTAATAATTCAGTGACTAATTTTTTGCCCATAATTTCTGGCAGATGGTAGTTATTGTTCACCATGTGGGATTAATAATGGAATTTCATTTATTTATAGTAAAATTCATTGAGTCCCATCATGTCAGAATCCATTTGCATTTATAAACTGTAGAACACAGATCAGCTTGCTAAAGGTACTCAAACACTGAGTGATTGAAATACTAGATGTAAGTTTTGAAAATTTAATATCAGCAAGAATTGAAAAACCCCTAAAATGTATTAGCATTATTTTATCTCAATGTCCTTCTGTAATTATGAAGTTGATTATTTCTGTCCCAGCCATAGACCCTTCATATTAACCATTAGTCCACAGCTACACATTTCTGTGTTACGACTAGCTAGAACAAACATTCCTACACCTGGTTCAGGCTGTCAAAAGCACTTCAGAGACCTGCTCAGGTTTTAAAAAGAAACTGAAAACTCTTTTCATCCTTGCTGTTTATTGTGCTCTACTAGTAATTATATACTTGTCCAACACTTTCTTGCTCCTCTCTTTTCCTGTATTATCTTCCTTTCCTTTTTGCACTTTCTTTTACAGGCTTTRAAACCTTATTTGAAAATTATTCTTTTTATTTCTACTCATGTTTTGCCTGGAATATAAGTCCTTATAAGAGCAGTGATTCATACTCCATCTGTTGCCTCAACTCGTTTGTTAGCTTTTGTTTCTGACATTTGTCTATGCCATCTATTTAATCTGCTTGCTCATTTTGRTGCCTCTTGTGTCTCTTGACGATGTACTTGACACTTCCAAGGTTTTACATGGTCAGATAATGGATTCAGTTATGTGTTTGAACAATGATCTGTCTATTCTAATCGATGCCATATTAGCACCTAGCCATGTTCTTGAGCTGTTAAAAGCATGTTTCCATCCTGGTTTTATGTAATTTCTTTGGTTAACAATGTGATTCAAGTRAGACCAATCTAGAAATCTCCAAATCTGCTGTATTCTATGATACTAAAGCCCACTGATTTCAAGGATGAACTGAACTGAATGAGTTCACTGATCTTTCTCAAATTATGTGTCTCTATTCCATTCTAGTCAGTAACCTATTTTCCCACTTTAGCACTGAAATGCTCTTTAATCTGTAAAATACACATTTTTAACACAGCTTTAACAATTTTTTTTTTTCTTGTGGCTAGCATTCTTCAGTGTCATTGTTCACAGTGTGACTGTGGTGCATTAATAGAACTGGCTGATCCTGAGGTAGACTGAAACAAGCAGTAATGGCTGGATTTGTTCTTCCTGWTGTTTTTTGTCAAAAAGAGTTCAAATTACAAGTTTTCTGATCAAATACAAAAAGCTCTTCCCTGAAGATAGTGTAGTGAGAGCCTGAAGAATGGATTAGAATTCCATGCTTTTRTGGTGCATCTCCAGAACAGTGGGGTACAGTTATTGAACATTAATTTAGTTTCTATCAGAGAGTAGGATAGGCTTTGTAGACTCTTAATGTAAATTATTAATKTAAATTTAATTTTTTCTCACACCAACTTCTAGAGAACAGGGAGATCTCACTATATAAATCTGGCTTCTCAAAATGGCACGGGTGAATCTGCTACTCTGGTTGGTGCCTGGGCATTAGAGATTGTAGTTGTTATCAGTTTTGACAGTTCTAATTACACTCCATATTCAGATGAGCTCATTGACTGAAAATTTGGGTAATTACACATACCGTTCACACTTAAGTAGCTCAGCAACTTCCAAACCTCTCTGAATCAAGATGTTACTTATAGAAGGGCAACATTAACTGTAGAAGSGATTTTCAATCCTTTGCAAGGATGGTTCAAGCTGGTGGTTCTGAAAGTTAGATCTGTTTAACTACTGTGCTTAACAACAAAGTATTTCCAGAGAATCAAGAATTATGCAGTCYTTAATATTTTCAGGCACTTAATATTAATTGATAATCAAATATCCATAAATACCTGAACTTTCAGCAGAAAGTATTCAGCATTAGTCTACAGCATGATTTAGGCCTACAGCTGGGATTCATAGTRAAGAACTAGGAATCTACTATCACAGCATCCTCACTTTCCCTTTCTTTAAAATCAAGAAAAGCAATTTTTAWAATTTTACTTCTTAAAAAAATCCCACAGTTTTTTTTCTGTATTTTCTCCAGGCATAAAACAAATAGCTAATTTTTTATTCACTCACAGCATAACATCCTGCTCTTAGACAACAAAACATAATTTCTTTTCCATGCCAGYATGTTTGCTTGACATTACCCAACATTAACATAAATTAAAAAGTAAATKATACATGGTAAAGATATCAAACTAGTTGGTCCTGACTTAGTTTAACTACTGAAGGAAGGATGACTTGAGATATGTGCTTTCTGTGCTGAGAATGAATACAGAGTTTGGAGTAGTTTATGGAAGTGCTGATTATTTAGGGATGAAATTGTACATGTAGAAATAAAGACTCATCCTAGTCAACAATCACTGAGCACAGCACTGAACGATCTAGAGCTAATAATCCCCAACAGGCATTCTGTGGGACAGACCAATAACGTTTATCTAGTATTTTATGAAGAGGAGAGAATGTATTCTGAAAGACTTAAATTTCTTTGTCTGTTTGAGAGTTATTACATCCAGTTGCTTTTTTTATGATGAGAGGAAAGATACAGATCTTAATTTCAGCATTCTGCCTATTGTATCAATCAACAAACTTGAAAGTCAAAAGAATATTAGGTAGTGATCTTAATATTGTTTTCCCCCAGATGTTATTTTAAATTCTTTACAAGGTAAAGGTTGTCCTGCATTTATAAAAAATTAATACATTTCTATGTACTTTTCTAACATCCTGAATCATAAACATGTATGTTTGCAGGTATATAGAATATATACATTTTTTATAATATATTTTTATAATATATATATTATATCTCTATTTTTTATGTGTCTTATAGATAGAAAATTTATATCTTAGACTTATACACAGATCCATTTGCCTTCAGTTTTGATCTCTTCATTTTTTCCTAATTATGCATGACTTCAATAAATATATTAAAAAGTAAGAAAAGTAAACCAACTGCTTTAGCTAAAGTACATGTATATACGAAATTCAAAACGTGCACTTGGACACCATAAGAAAAGTAATCAAATATGTAAAGTATTTTAAAAGAAAGAAAATTATATGCAACCGATCTCTTTTTTAGCAAAGAAGAAGCAAACCAAGTTTTTCAATAACAGAATTCACTAAATTGTTGTTCCCCCCATCTGACTTTAGGAAGACAGGACTATTAGGTTCCTATTTGATCACTAAATCCAAATGCCTTCTGCACTAGCTAGTTTTATAGGTCTGCTATGAACTTATTAGGATTTTACAAATGCATGAAGTTTATGTGGTACATATTTACCTGTGAAACCTAAAGATCCAGATATTTCTTGTGAAATATTTCTTGGACTACTGMTTACTTCCTGCACTATTACAAGTGGAAAATTATTTTGGAGCCAGGAGTACCAACAGCAGCCAGATTTACCACAGTGCATTTTCATATCCATACATTCACGGTGTAAGAATGTTTTTCAGATAATAACAGGCTGCAGAATATGATCAAAATTAAGGCCAAGCAGACATGAAAGGTGACTAAGCTTGATCACAGCAGTGAAATTCCCAATCCCAAGTGAGATGGTTACAACAGCATGCAGCCTGGAATCACACTAGGAGTTTCAGAACTGGATCTGCAGGACTGTGTGTCCTGAGTGCCCCGTACGCCGTTAGGTGCCCATTCAACAGCCATGGCACAAGGGAAGGAGGTGAAAAGAAAGGTAACATCTAGATCTGCATGCAAGACTGCAAATAAATGTATTTCATGAGGTAACCCTGTAACAGAAAAGAAACCTTTCTTTTTCACACTCAAAGACACACTCTTCCTTATTTAACACTCTCTGTTGAGTAGCAACCCATATTAAATAAGAGTGAAGAAAATGACATTTCTATCCTAGCTTACCTCTTGGSCTTTGGAGCATTTTTCTGGGAGGTGAGAATGTGTGCTGGACCATTCTGCTTTTGAAGATATCTGTTGAGGCTTTTTCAAACACATTGGAGCCAGTAAAATTAACGACTGATAAAATCAGAGAACATGATTACCACTTCTTTCCACCTCTGATTTAATTAAATGTCTTTGCACATATGCGTGTAAACACTTGGAAGGGATCTATGACTGGACTCTGTATAGTCTTTGCTAAGTAAAATCAGCCTAAACTTGGTGTAATTGTGTTTATTTCATCTAGTTTATCTGAAARAACTAAATCCAATAAATCACATTCTGATTTCTGATTTGGATGACAAGGCGTATTAGAAGTTCTACTTTGAACAAGCACTTCTTCGTGTGGTTGATCTAAAACTAAAAAAAAAAGGTTTTCCTCTGACAACATTTTTGTGCATGTTGAGGCACTCTTTAGACCATTATACCTAGGTATTCATGATGAATTAAYGCATATACATTGTTTAAAGTAACTTTTGTCTGTCTGAGTGCAAATTTTTTCAAAGGAATAAAACTGTCAGTGTAGTAAGAAAAAAGTAAATCTTTTGTTCCCCAGACAATGAAAAAAGTAATGTTAAAAAATATGAACAATATTCCTGCTCTTGAGAGTTTAAATTRATTTTTCCACTGTGAATTAATATTCAAAGTGTTGTAAAATTGAATATATGGGGATTTACATATTTTAAAATATTTAAAAGACAGATCATTTTACCTACTTTCTGCATGCATAATACATGGCTATTTTCTTGGAAATGCCCTATATTTTATAGACTTCCTCTGTTTTCTTTTTCCTTTAATGTAAATCATGCTTCATCTAAGTAAACATACAGACTTGTGTGTCTACAGTGCTATGGATGTATCTAGAAGATGAATTTGAACTTCACTAACACTTATTGATATCAGTATTTAGACTGCAAGGCCTGGTCAGTGATGTGGCATAACAACAGAAACACTGGACAAGTACCCATCAATTCTTAAAACTATAATTATGAGCAGGAAGGCACTAAAAGTGTTACCTGAATTTACCTACCCCTATTTATTGTAAAAAAGACAGCTTGGTATATCTGCAATCATTTTCAAAGTATTGCAGAATCTTTAGGGAGGTGAATTTTCATTGTTCACAATACTGAAATAATTTAGTCTGAATGCAAGCATACCAGACATAGGGTCCTTGCAAAGGTCAACGAGGCTGAAGGATGTGAAAGTTATTGTMACCCAGTCAGTGCTTTGCCCTCAGRATATGCCACAAGTTCCTTGTTACCATAGCTCTGTATGCATTTTCTCTTTTCAGCTTTCAATCTATGGAGTCGCTATTCCGGATTAGAATCACTGGATAATTCAAGAGCAACTTGAAGTTKTCTCAAGGCTAACTGTTGGCTTAAAGGGAGGTCAGTTATGAGATGAGGCCCAGCTCAGAGCTATGTAGCTGAGCCTTTAAAACCCTGAAGGATGGAAAAAGACTGCACAAATTCTCTGTGTGACCTGTTCCACCGCCTGTCTGTCCTCATGGGAAAAAAATTCCCCTTATATAAAGCTGAATTTACCTTGTTTCATGCCTATTGTCTTTTACCCTCCCACTGCATACACTATGGAGAACCTGCTCCCACAGGTAGGAATGAAGTTATTGGGCTCTTCTCTCAGCTGACAGCCCAGTTCCTTCAACCTCTCTTCACAATTGAAAGTGCCTTCGTCCCTGACTCTCCTGCCCTGGCAGCCCTATACTGAACTAGCTTCAATTTATCCACATCTTTCTAGTACTGAACTGGGGATGGGAGTGCAAAACTCTACATGTAGTCTAACAGATGTTGACCAGAGGAGATAATCACTTCCCCTGCCCTTCTGACTTTTCTCCTAATAATATGGCCCAGGATTGACCTCCCTTTCTTCCAGATGAAGGATTCATGCAGACATGCTACCTTCTGGCTCATTCACAGCCTGCTGTCAGTCAGAATCCCTGGGCCTTTTCTGAAAGCTGATCCTCAGCCAGTCAATTCCCAGTCTATGTTTTTGCTAAGGATTGCACAAAGCCATGGTTTAGAGCTCTGTAGGTATTTAGGTAGTATTTCTGTATACAGCATATGCATTAGTTAYAAAAGAGATGAAATTGTTCCTCAGCTGACTGCAGACAATCAAAAAAAATCAAACATAAGTTATCTGGTAACAAAGCTGAATAARCAAAAGTATGAGATCTCTATAAGAGGCCAGCAGCTGGATGAGCAAAGTAGAATACATGGCTGGGTTTTTTTTTGAAGTCCCGCCACCAGCTCATAATAAATGCACTATTCTCTTTGACCTCTTCAAACACAATAAGAATGCAAAGATCTGTGAAAATGTCCAGGAACTTACTTATTTGCTTGGAATTTGCTTTTTTTTTTCTCTATAGCATGTAGCTGCTCAGTCTTACAAAGTTTGCAGTTCAATAAGTCACACAAAACAAAATTTTGCACTCTTAATTAATATAATTCATGTAGAAACATATTCGCTATTCAGACTGAATGGGCAGATTATCCCTCAAATGATGGTCRGTGAAGTTGCAATCACTACCTTTAAAACTTCAGATAAAAACCCCAATAATTATAAGAGGTGAAAAAACTACAGGTAAAAACAAAAGCCACAAGGCCATTTGCATCTACAAACCATGGGTCTTGAAATTTGAAGTAAAAAGAGGTAATTGGCTTTGATGAAAAACTGTTATAGCCTGACAGRATTGTTTCATCCACCGGGATGGTAGAAGGCAAGTCTTTCAAGTTATATCCTGATAAAAACAGAATAAAAACAGRAATTAATTTGTGTTAGAACTAGATGGAGAATAATCACAGCAAGCCACAGGCTRAATTTTCTTACTGAAAGTGCAGCAGGGTTCCACAAACACAACATAATTAATTGGTCAAGTTTGTTAAAGTAATTATTATGAATGATAATGTATTCCATATGTGCAAATACCAGCAAAAACAGAAGAAGAAAAAAGTTAGAAAGAATGAATTTTTGCTGCCTTTCCAAAGAAAAATGCAAGTAACTTATATTTAGAAAGACAGAACAAYATTTCTGTATAAGTAAAAGACCGAAACATCAGGAAAACGACTGATAACCACAGACAGTCCATCTTGTTTCAGCTTATTTTGTGATTCTGGTAAACCATATAATCTTATAGCATATATTTTCCTTTTCTGTAGAAATGGAAATGATAGGTCCATCCTGTCTGTTTGGATTTGATATTCAGAGTGGTACAACATTTGCACATACCATGCTTTAATAGTGCATCTAACAATATATGGCTAAAGATACTGTGGTATGCACAATAAATTTAATTATTAATTATCATCAGYTTCTTTTAGAAAAGAAAAAGTTCTGTATAGCTCATAGAAGCTAAGGCATATTGCTCAGTAAACTCCTTAGAACTCCCTTGGAGAGGAGAGAAAATTGCTTAAAGGAGCAGAGGTTCCAGGGATTCTGATCGAAGCTTTCCTTGCCACAAGGCATGTACAGCCACGTGGTAAATGCACTCCTGTAGCAATTATGACAGCAAGCCAGCTGACCTCTGGGTGGATAAGAATGATCCCATGTAAGTCTATTGCACTGAATAACACATGTCCATGGTATTAAAATGCTGGTTTAAGTTTGCTCATCGGAATTGCCTGGCTGCATAAAATTTACTTTCTTATGTACCTTATATAATGATGTCAAGTTTGATTTTCTGCCTCATACTCATGATTTCAGGTTTCATTACAGGAATTCASTTTCTGCTCTATTGAATAATCAAGGCTAAGAAAAATTGAGATAAAAGATTTAGTACAAGAGAAAAAAAAGATGTGAACATGAAGCTAACAAGATTTCAAGTGTTGACATTGGGCAGACTGCTAAAAGAAGCCCTATATCTGTTTCTTGTAAAACAAAGCAACTGCATTGACTGTTTTATGATCTTCCATCACCACAACATTGGTGGATTCTAATAGATATATWAAAACAATATGGGTTGGTTGTTCAGCAAGTTTCATTATACACATTTTTTAGCTAGAAAAACTCAGGATAAAATRCATAAACAGGTTTGCTGCTGCCAAAGGTCTGTGACAGAGGAGGGAAACTGAAGCTYTCCAAAGGCACTAGTAAAGATCACAATCATTGTGCTGTCCTTTTCCTTTGTTRTATATGCTGGTGAGAAGGACCAGCTGCTTCTCTGGAGAGAAGCATCCCTTGCAGCTCTCCAATGTCTGTCTTTATGACCCATTTACCTGCTTAATGAATTATAATCTGGACATGAGGGAGGAAATGAGAGGATATCTGAGTGTGCCTAATAAAAATCATGACTGAAAATTTGCGTTGTACAGCTCCTCACAGAATCACAGAATCACTTAGGTGGGCAAAGACTGCCAAGAACACRGAATCACAGAATCACAGAATGGTTTGGGTTGGAAGGGACCTTAGGTCATCTGGTTCCAATCCTCTGCCACAGACAGGGACACCTTCCACTAGACTAGACTGCTCAGASCCCCTTGGACACTCAGAGAGAGTCCACACTCTCTCTGACACACTTGTGCCAGTGTCTCCCAGACCTTATAGTAAAGAATTTCATTCTAACATCTAACCCTGCCCTCTGTTGGTTTGAGGCCATTTCCACTTATTTTGTCACTCCATGATCTTGTTTCCAAGAGGGATTCAGGTGAGGAGCTGTGAGCCCAGAAATGCCATTCCCCAGCTCCTCTGCCCTAATTCAAGATTGGATCAACCACCACTTTGTCAACTTGACCATAGCCAAGTTGACGTGTGCCATGTCCAGTTGTTTCTCCACCACTCCTGGGCTGTCCATTCCAATCCTTAAAAAYCCKTTCCATGAGGAAATTCTAAAACTCAATTCTTCCTCTAAAGGTATGGAAGATTAGATCCYCTCCATCACGTATTGTACTCAGAAACTTGTTATTGAAATAACATAGTTACTTCATGGCAGCCAGATGAAACTTACAGATAAGACTAAGTGAGCACAAAGGTTTCTAAGTTTACAGAAAATCCATACTTATTTCTGGCTATCCTCAGACAGTGAATGGTGTTAAAATCTCACATTTCCAAKGAACATTGTGATTTTCTAGGCATTAGATTAATGTGAATTCAGACTCCAAAAAGCTACTTGTAATCAGGCTTTACCAATTCCTTTTTATTTAAAAGGTTTGGATAACGATGACAGAAAAAAAAAAAAAAAGTAGAGAAAGGATTTATTTTTTTTCTCAGCTTTCCAAAAGCTAGATATTCCAGTACTACTAGGTAGAGAGTACAAGGGAAGCAGGTACAAAACTATATATACCAGTAAAGAGACATTTGATGCATAGATATGAGTACCAATGTGCATGATACTGTTTTCTACAAGACTGATCATGGTAGCTGTAGAGGCCTGAAATTACATGGGTATAATATAAATCCACAGGACAAAGAGGAAAAGTTGGCRCCATGATAGATTTATTCACATCTAGAAGATTTTGCTACTAGCAAAATGTTAAATTTAACAGCAGCTGTAAGGTAAAGGAGTCTCAGTTAGCAGCTACCTCTACTGAATGTATTTTTATCAAATCGAACTGGTAATAAGGAGAAATTCTGTCTAATAATTTACTACAGTAAATGTTTCCATAAAAGTGTTTCTTACACAGTGAGACAATCCATCAATTTTTGGTTTTGAACAGCTAAAGTTAGTAAAGATTGCTATCATAATAGCTACACTTGATTTTCCCATGAGTTCTACAATCATAATGATGTGATTGCAAAGTGCTAAGATTGGGATAATTTTATAATGAAGAAGACATCCCATTTGGTATGCTTTCCATTTGAAATTCTTTGATAAATATCTATATTGCAAGAAAACCACTTGTAAAGCATGCTTTATGTTATTATTGAGTAGCTTTATTACTATAAAGTAGTTTACCAAGAAAGCAAAGTAAGGAAGCAAAATCAAACTCTGCATTGAAAAAAGGTTATACCTTCCACCAGCTGTCTTTAGCATACAGAGAGAAATGAGACTGAGATTCAGCAATTCAAATCGATCATTATCTATCTGTACCTTCATTTATTACTCTGTTTACTTCTCAAACCTAGGATTTTTTTTTTGTTTTATGTTCCTATTCAGATATTGCCTTTAAGTGATGGTTCTATTTCAGTGTTGTTAATTTAATTGTATATGCTTCCTTTGAATTTGTAAATCTAKGAAGCTTTTTWTAAACCCTTACAATTTATTTTTCCWATCTTATATTCTTTCAAAGTTTTGTGCACTTAAGGGACTTTTGTTCAGATCTGATGCTAAATACATTTTTTTTCCAAATTATTTTAACCAAAATATAATTAATTGGTATCAAATGGTCTAATAATGAATTACTGTCTGGAATTTTTTAATGAGTCACCATCAAGACAGAATGGATTCTATGCCCCTCAAAAWGCAAAATTTCAGTCAAAGTTTGCATAAGTCTAGAGTAGTTTTTAAAGTATTAAAGCAAACATATTAAATAACTACAGAAGGTATAAAGAAGTAAACCCTCCCTGAAAAAATGTGAAAAATACATAAGAAAATTCAATAAAAAATAACATATTTTAACAATACTTTCATTTTGATAAAAGGGTGAGAGATTCATGTGTGATAATTTACTTTATGTGTTTTAGAAAGTATATTGAAATCATTTAATAGAAAAGTTGAACTAGAACAGATTGGTATAGCTGATATTGAAATCTGATAGAGACTCTCTGTACTATATAGTGTTAATTTTATACCACACAAACAGATTTTAACAGATTTTTATCTTGCATCAATTTCTTTTCCTTTTCTTCAAATATGCCTAATTTCTTTCAAGTACTGTGAAATTCACTCCCACTGCTCAAGACTGCAGTAAAAATTTGTCATTCCAAACTGCAGCATGTCTCTTCTAAGAGACATATTTTTATGAACCTGCAGCTGATGGGCTGTAACAGGCAATAATAGATACATTTTTTTGCAGTTTCAGATTTGGAACATAGGGCATAGAATTGAGTTGTCCTCCTATATTGCTGTTCATAGGTGCCTATTATGACAGAAAACCAAGTTATATAAATGTACATTTATGAAGCTAAGTACTGCAGAGAGTTCTAATTTTCCCTCCTGTTGTTGGATATGGCAAAGTTTTACTCTTCTAGGGGTTAGAACCCTTTTTTCCTAACTTTCTGGCTAGAATATTTACTTTTTTTTTTTTCAGTTTGCAGATTGTATTTATAATAACCAATACACCTCTTTAGAATTTCTGATATCTTGACATTTAACTTCATGGTTTTGAAGGGAAAATTCCTTCAGGAAGGCTAGATAAGCCAAAGTTTTTTCAGTTTCTTTTCATTTGATAAGTTTTCCAATGCTATTAATATAGTAATTTCCCTCGCAGTTGATGTCATTTTTGTTTTGCTCAAAAGAATATGTATTCCAACTGATGCTTGCACAATCACAATTTAATCACATCTCCATTTGTCTACTGGAAATAGCTTGAATGATATAGCCTAGAATTTCATCTGCTTTTTTAGATGTTCTTTGCCAAATTGCCTTTATAATTGCAATAATTCCATCATGTCTTTCATGATATGACAGAAAAGTCAAAACCATATTATTTTTCTGTTAGAGATAAGAAATGAAAAATTAAGTTACTTTATAACATTCTTGTCCAGTTTCAAAAGTGTACACATACACAAATACAACTATTTTTAATGCCTGAAAACATATTCTCTGGAGAAAAATAACAGACATTAATATTCAATTGCACTTTTCTGTTTTAGATAAGTTGCCATATTCTGATTTATTTTATGGAATATGAAGCTGATGCCAATGCTAAAGAATATTATTTCACATTTATTCTGATCTAGTAACCTACTTTTAGAAATGTAGCAGGTTTTGCACATATGTTTATGTCTAGATAGCTTGTATGATAGCTAGTATTATCATACAGAAAATACTTTCACACAAAAGTATTCATAGCAATTATAATAAGACAAAAAAATGTCACCTTGGATGTGTACTTTATTCTTTTTGAAAGGAGCAAAGAGATTATATTATAGCATATATAGAGTCCTGAAGGGCAAATAGGTTCAGGAAGACTTGATGTCCTTAAGGAAGTAAATCTTATAGGTGCAGGATATCCCCATGTGCCAAAAGACTATCCATTGGAGAAGAGAATTGGCCTGGGTGAACAGAGCTTTGTCTGAAACTTYACACAACRGGAAGAGTTAATGGACTTTTAGAAAAAGGGGCTGGTAAGTGATTTAGGAGAACTACAAGGGTGATGGGAGGCTGTGCACAAAGAAAATTAAAAGGGCCAAAGCCCAACTAGATCTTAATCTGGCTATTGTCGTAAATKATTATAAAAATATTTCTATAAATTCATGAATAGCAAAAATATGGCTAAGGAAAATCTCCATTCTTTATTGGATGTGAGGAGAAACCTTGACAAAGGACAAGAAAAGGCTGAGAACTTTATGACTTTTTTGTCTCAGTATTTAATAGTCAATAGTTTTTTTGCAGGGTACCCAACCCGTAGAGTTGGAAGATGAATGGGGCGCAGAATRAAACCCCAGTAATCCAAGGGAAATGGTCAGAGACCTACTGCACCATTTCCACACAGACAAATCTGTGCAGCAAGACAGGATCCACTCAAGGTCCCTGAGGAAGCAGGGAGAATTTCTCTCCAAGCCAGACTCCATCATTTACCAGCAGTTATGGCTAACTGCAGAGGTGTCACTTGACTGGAAGTTACAAATGYGAGAACAAGAAAGGCATTGAGGCATTGGAATTTGTCCAGACAAGGGCAACAAAGCTGATGAGCAGTAAAGCTCTTAGCAAGTACTATGAGAAGTGTCTGAGGGAGCTGGGAATGTTTAGCTCTTATTGGAGCTGTCCACAACTGCCTGMAAGAAGATTGTAGCCAAGTAAGGATTTGTTTCTTCTCCCAAGCAAGTAATGACAGGACAAGAGTTGTGTACAAGTTGTGCTTGGGGAAGTTAAGAATGGATGCTAGGAAAAATTTCTTCATGAAAAGGATTGTCAAGCATCAGAGCAGGCTCTCAAGGAAGTGATTTAGTCACCATCCCTGGAGGTATTTCAAACATTCATGCTTATGGACATGGTTTAGTGGTGAACTTTATTGTCAGCTGGGGGCTATGTACAAATCATGAACAGGACAGGACTTCTAGGAACATGCTTTGAGCTGTTTTATTTTCCAGCACCAGTCTCATTACAAGGTTATGACAATGGGACGATGCCATCAGCTCACATTCCAGGCAGCAGACCAAGAACTTAATGTTACAAGTTACTTTATAAGTTTTTTGACCAATCACACAAAGCAAAAGCACATTGACAGTAGTTCTATCCAATCACTATAAGCACAGGTACCTTCGGTTAAAACAACGCCTGTTTATTTTGAATACAATTCCTGCTYGTAAGCCTTAAAATACAATGCACAGAGCTCCATTATTAGGCTTAGAACTTCCTAATATCTCACTAGATATACTTTTCTGCAGATTAAGGCATTATTCTAGACAAGCATTAATACACAGGCCATTGTTCTATTTGCTCTTACTTTTCTACTTCTTAGTGTGATTTCTACTTCTAATGCTGTCAAGCAACAGAACAGGCTTCCTAGCGAAGTGATTTAGTCACTGTCCCTGAAGGTATTTAAAACATTCATGCTTATGGACATGGTTTAGTGGTGAACTTGCCAATGATGGGTTAATGGTTGGRCTCTGTGTCTGTTTTTCAGCCTCAATGATTCCACAATTCTAWGATATGTGACACTGATTTATTGTGGTATTCCTCTAAAATTTCCACCTAGCAACCCTGCATGAATACGCCTACACCACACAGGAGGTATTTAAATAAAGCCTTGGAAGAAAATTTGCCATCAGATGAAAAAATCTTCTGATACAGAAGATTTAAGACACCAAGKCATAGACTCTGACTGTTGGACTTCAATGCATTTCATATTTTAAAAGAAAGTAAAAGCAGAAGAAGTCTAAATGACGTGAATACTGAATCACTGAAAAAAAAATCTGGGAGTCCATAATGATAATTTTTTGAGCATTTGGGAAAATGCAGAACATTTCTCCAGCTATGCCAATCACAGAAACACTGTTTTCAGGTTTGCCCYGTGAGCAAGACTGTTATATGCATAGGTGTTTATTAGGAGTAAAACAGTAAGAGAAAACCAAAAAATAGGAGGTTTTTATTTGAACTAAAAATAAGTGTCAGTATCAGAAAATAACCCATAAATTATTTGTGCACTGGAACATTCATTTTCCCCAGCAGAATAATAGCAATCAAATATTACTTAGTGTATTTGTCATTTTCCAGGCCATCTTGCTCTGGCTTTTCAGATACRCAATAGCAATGCTCCACAACATGCTATGTGGAAAAACAGTGAGGAGAAATGTGCTATCCTAAGAAAGAGGCACACAAGTACAAGGATTTCTCTGCATCTGCCAAAAGATACATGAATTACAATATCAAGGGACTCTTGCAAGTATTATGTGTCTGTTCTTGCTGTTAGCAGCTTCTCCTTATGGTAGGARTGCTTTATTATTAATAAAATTTTCTCAGAAGAAAGTCTATTTCCATGAAATTTTTGACTCAAATTTTAAAAGACAAAAGTTGGAAAACATTTTTATTGATATCTCTTACACAAATCTGTATGTATACTGCAAGATTTTTTTTTATTTTAAAAAGCCTTTTTTCTGTTGTGAGGCGAGATAAAGCCTTTTAAGTATTCCAGRCAAACAGTTTCATTTTGCAATTTCAGATTTATTTATGGAAAATCAAAATTGTAGTCATTATTTCTTATGCAGAGAACAAAACATTCTGAAGTCTTGAAAATTTCCTGTAAACAGGAAAATTTGTATTTTACTAAGTACAAACWTATTCAGTGTAACACACTGAAGCACTATTTTGCTTCTATAAAATTCTTCTCATTGGTCAATAATTTTATCTTTTATTTCCCTTTGATTTTTATGAGAAACTTGGTCATATATGCTAGAAAAAGGAACTGGGTTTTTTTATTATCCTATAAGATACCCTTCACGCTTAWAACGGCTGTAAAATCTATTTACATATGCATGAATATTCTTCCTGGATAGAGCAAACAATTCTGTAAGAAAAGTGAAGTTCYAAAACATTTTTTCAAATAATGCATATCCTTTTCTGTCAGAGTAATCCTATAAAATTCTCTATTAAGATCAGAAACTATGTACTTTTAATAAAATTCTTTGAGAGTGCATTTTTTCTTTATTGAACATTTTTGTTGATTTTTTTATTTATTCAATTTTTTTATTCAATTTTCTTTGTAAGAGAAACAGCAGTACTAAAAACACAATTTAAAAACAGGTATCAGTCCTCTTTACCAGTTATTTACCAGAACACCTGGACAGAGAGAGAKTAAATGACAGAGAGCTTTCTGAAAAAAACAAAAAGTAACTATATATTATATATATTTTTAAGATATGTGTATATATATATATGAAAAATGTGAAAAATATTATTTCACTGACCACTGACAGTTAGTTCATCCACTTGAACTGCAGAACAAAAAGATGCACAGAGGCTATGAACATGAAAAGGAAATTGCATGCTATTACATGCAATCAATAGCAGTTTCTTATTTAGTAAAGAAATGAGAAAGTCATTTGAAGTTATTTTCATTCTACCAGTAACTTCATTGCAGCAATTCAACCTGAACAAAGCTTGATCTGTAAATAAGCATKCTCCAAAAACAATTAAAAATTAAATCAATGAGACTACAGTCATGAACAAAAACAGCTCAAGGATATTTAGATGCATAGACAAATAGACTTTTTCTTTCCACTAAATGAGAAGCTAGAAGTAGCCTCTAGGGAAGGGATGAGGAGCAAAAATGGGGTGGAAGGTAAGTAATTGGAGAAAGTGAGCAGCAGATATTAATCCCAACTGAGAGCACCTTGTTCATCCCTTGTACCCACTGCTGCAGCATCACTTCCAAGACACTGGTTCCTTTCCTGGATGCAATCACAGGCAGGGCAGCCCTGCAGCCCTGTGGCACTTTGCCTCTCAGCCAAGAGATTCCCTTAGAGCYGCCCAGTCTTGCAGACAGTGACCTGCAGCAGTTCAGTATGTACCTCTATTGGCTGCATGTGAGAAAATGAAAGAATCACTAACAAGAAATCATCTGTGAATGGCCCATAGAGTGAAACGTGTCCACAGAATTACTGCTTATAAGCATAGGGAAATTCCCTCCCTTCTTCAGTTTTAACTGATCCAAGAGAGTATTTGTAGCTGCATGTGGTGGTTTGACAGGAAACAGGTTTTCGGGAGGTTGTGGTCAAGCCAATGGGTGCTCAGATTTTAATATTGGCATCTCTTTTGTCCACTGAAATTGGGATACGCCTCTGAAAACACACAGGGGTTAAAAAACAGAACTGCTCCCCTGGGAAGCTCTCTTGGGACTTCGGCAGGAYGGAGGTCACATCTCCCTCCCCTGTCCAGCTGCTGCTGCTGGGCAGGGGAGGGGAGCCATGCGGTAGGCCTGGGCCTGGACAGAGAGGGGAGGTGAAGAGGCCCTTGAGGATGGAAGGGTGGAAGAACACCAAGAGACATCGGGCAGCCACCCCCCCCCCACCAGCGGAGAGAGAGAGGGAGAGCCAGCATCGGCATCTGAATCTGATAGCAGCGGCTGAGAAGGAGAAGGCGGGGGGTGCGGCGAGGAGGTGCCCGGCAGGGCAGCGTGGGAACTCCAGAGCTCCGGACAGGCAGAGACTGATATTTTTAACCCTTTTCTTGGATGATGGAAACTTTGCAAATGCTGATCCTCCTGGAGCTGAATGAGAAGAGAGATAAGAGATGAGATAAGAGGGGATGGACCACGAGGGAAGTAGAAAAGACTCTTGAGTGGGAGGCGGGGAGATGATGGAGTGGCCTTTTGGCTGGACTTTTCTTGTGTGGCCATGGACAGAACCATTTTTTTTTTTTCCTGTGACACAGAGACTGCATTTAGGGGGAGACAGGCCTCAGAACCAGAAGAGTCAGTGTGGATGCCCCTYGGCCCCAGGGGGTGTGAAAAATATGGGGGGGACAGGTGTCCCAAAGGAGAGACTGTGGTTTTTTTTTGGAATGAGAAAATGCATCCTTAAAAAACAACCCTAGAAGCAGTTCTGGTCCATGYACAGTAGTGAGAGCACTGAGCATGGAAGGAAGRYGTCACGATGGCAAAGATCTCCAGGCGGTGCTATGAGTGACATGGAGACACACGAGGTTCCAACAGTGTTTCCAGGGGAAGCCTATGGTACAAAGAAGGACTCCTCCTCCTGATGAACTGTAGATTGAGTATTCTGGAAGGRTGGTGCAGGATCAAGAGTTGGTGTTTTGGGGGAGGTATTGTATTGAAAATTTGGGGGGAGGAGGAAAATGCCTCTGCGCAGTTTTCATTTTCCTTGTGTTTTTTTTTTCCCCTTGTAGTTTTTCTTGTAGTGTAGTTAATAAAGTTTTCTTTGTTACTAAGCGAGAGCCTGCTTTGCTTATTCCTGGTCACATCTCACAGCAGACACCAGGGAGAAGGTATCTTCATGGGGGCCCTGGCATTGTGCCAGTGTCAAACCATGACACTGCATCATGCAAATGTTCTGTTTTCATTTTCTGGGATAGCCAGTCGCATGTATTAAAATGTGYATAAAATCAAAATGTGAATTAAAACAAACAAACAAAGCCAGTTAATTAAGAAACGCTAAACCTAAAACAAATTTTCACAGTATCAAGACCTTTCTAGGTCTCTTGTGTRAGGACAGGCTGGTCTAAAGGGAATCATATGTTCAGTAAAGTCTTGGGTCCGATGGCAGCTGCTGTAGGTCAGCTAACAGACCTCTGGCATTATGCTTTTTCTTCCTTTGCATTTTCTTCAATGTTATAGAAGAATTTTTCTTCAGAATTTTTCTCTCATCTTTTCAGATGAACTGAATTTTTAATACTATTTCTTCTCTTTCTATTCAACTTTTGATAGAAAACCTTAGCAAATGATCCCAAAAAGCATAAGAAAAWAACTCAAAAAAATGGCGAACAGTCCTGTAGGCACGCAGTTTGTTGTAATTTGGAGTGGGGCTGTGGCTGAGCTTCATCCCCAATGGGCACAGCTGTGAGAAGCAGGTGAGCAGCACTGACAGCAATGAGCCATGGAGTGCCCAGGGGCACTGASCAACCACCAAAGGGAGCAGAGGGCACACAGGGGCAATGCATGAACTTGAGGYGTATAAAAG
This sequence comes from Cardinalis cardinalis, assembly GCA_014549065.1. Taxonomy (NCBI): domain Eukaryota; kingdom Metazoa; phylum Chordata; class Aves; order Passeriformes; family Cardinalidae; genus Cardinalis; species Cardinalis cardinalis. The sequence goes on from JACDOX010000041.1 coordinate 3,153,964, forward strand.
GTTGGGCTAAAGAACAGGAAGGGCAGATGCTTGATGCCTTCTGCTGTGATGTTRCTCTGTATGGGCAGATGCTTGAAGCCTTCTGATGAGGTATGGTATTACTCTGTRTGGGTGAATGCTTAAAGCCCTCTGAAATTGCATGGTGACACTCTGTGTATCATTGCCATCTCAACTGTAGCATGTGCTGTGTCACAGTCCCTGCCCAGTGCGCTTCTGTTGAGTGCCCTGGAACAGAAACTGTAGCTGGTGCTATAGAACTTTTTTTTTCTTCTCTCTGTTTATATATAAAGAAAAGTGGTGTGCAAGGCCATATTCCCTTAGGGAAAAAAAAAAAAGATTGAAGGTACAGAGAGAGAGCATAAATGGAAACTCTCTCTTTAATGGCAGGTAAAGAATTAGAATTGCATGCTGTAACTGCAAAGATTCATTCTCCTTCTGGGAATGCCTTTGTAAAAGATGGTAAGGATCACAGAAGACACAAAAGTGGTTTCCTTGTAGAAACCCAGCCTTTTTTGGCATGTTCCTCTGAAAATTGTCTTAAACATTCAGAAAAATGTGATAGTGTAAAAATATGTAGGATCTGACCTTACTGAAAGTGGCCTAGTGCTTTTATTCCACCAGAGTCTTAACATTAATCAAAGCTGTTCAGAGGTACTCTCCAGAGCCGAAGGACTGTGATATTAAAGACATATTTGAACTTGGAACAAGTATATTTAAAAATAATATGAAACTGATGTGTATGTGACATATTCTTGTTTGGTGTTTAGTTTTGGCTTTTAGAACCAAATATGTCTTCTGCCCACAAAAAAATACCTTTCTTAAAAAAAAAAAATTGCTATGAACAAAGCCAGACTGATCTGGATGTGTCATAAGAAAACACAAGTTAACAATTACATTGTTTTACCTTTCCTTGGGTTYGCTTGTATGCTTATTCAGGAAATAATCAACTTAGCTAAGAAAGAAAAGAAAGAAAGTGATCCTACTGATCGCTGCTACAATATTAGTTTGTCCCCTCTCAAATAACTCTTCAGCTTTTTMTCACTTTCTGATTGCAATATTCTGTGCAAAAGCTACCATCACAGACCTGTGAGGAATTTCAATTTTCAATATGCTCTGAATTTTGGATTTCTGGACTGAAGTAGCATTTGTGTAAGATTTATAAATTGCTTTGGYCTCTTTCACAACACAGAAATTTATTTGCTAGTTCTTCATAATATACCACTTCAAATGTATCTTCTTTAAATAATTATTCAAAATTAAAACAGGCAAGTTGTTATTACCACCCCACAGAAGGTGAGGGTAACCCAGGTTCTTGTTACTAGGATTTATTGTAGAACAACTTGRTTGAAAGGAAAACAGGTATGTAGCCATTTTGGTTATTTTATCTGTCGCAGACATCTTTTGTGAAAAATCCTTTCATAGGATTTTACCTTCTGAGAAGCTGCAGTTTCAGCAACAAATGTAAACAATGGTTATCTGCTGCTGCGGAATGCAACAAGTGGCCCATCTCGRATGCTTATAATTAATGGCCAATCAAGGACTGAGCTCTTTTGGATAAAGTCTGAGACAGCTGCCTTTGTTATCATTCTTTCTTTTCTATTCTTAGCTTAGCCTTCTGAGGAAACCTTTCCTTCCTTTTCAGTATAGTTATAATGTAATATATAATCATAAAATAATAAATCAAGCCTTCTGATCGTGGAGTCAGCAGTCTCACCTCTCACTCATCCTGAAAACCCCTGTGTCCTCTTTCACATTTATCTATAGTAACAACAACATGAAAGCACTGCAGAATGAAAGCAAAACAGAACCCAAGGACATGCACAAGGGACAAGAAAGGAAAGAACAAGARTGTGAAGATCTCACCACCTATAGGCCTGGCAACGAGACTTGTGCAATCTTGATTGAGGTGGTGCTCACAGACCAGATCCATTGGGTGGTGGGGGGAGTTCCAAAGAAGTGGGGGGAGAAATCCTTGGAACACCAAATCTATGGGGTTTTTATATGCTCAAGTTTATATTTGCCCAGGTAGYACTCCTGGGGTGGGGAGTTTCACACTGAGTGATGTAACATTSTGGATCACAGGGCATTTTGGGAGTCTTCTATTAGCCTGATAGTGCATTAATCTGTCCAATACTAATTGATTGKAAACCCTTAATTATTTCAACTCTGAACTCAATCTTGCCTTATTCACAGAAGACCCTACTGTGAAGTCAAAAATAATTTCTCCATAAATAAGGAAAACTTCATTCTGGCTACACTGTCCTGGCTTACTTCCTTTTCCTGCTTCATATTAGCAAAACCACATTATTTCTTCTGAATTTCAGGATGAAACAAACCACAAACATAGTACTGCAATGAGGTATTGAGGCTCGGCAATTACTGTTTTCTTTATTTCAGCAGAAATAGCCTAAATGGAAACGTTATGAATAAGTCTTGGCTTAAACTGTCTGAGAATCAATCCAGAAAAACTGCTTCTTTTGTCTTCAAACAACTGTAATCTGTAAAATGGATTAAGTTATCAGAATAAAACATGCAGCACATTAATTCACAAATCACACTTGTGATAAGACAAAGACTCAAATTACAGATTCCAAGGTAGTTAAAGAAAGGCAGACAGTACTGCAGAGTGCTGCCCTAATTATGTGTTGTTGTTGCTGTATGAGATCAATAGAATTGCTTTTTCCCCAGTGACTTCACTGACATTTTGGTTTATACCTGTTAGCAACACTTCCAGTTTTATACTCGCGTCAAACTACCTCAACCAAGTCTCCCTGTCTTACATAAATTCCACTTATTTGTTACAAATTTTTGTTTTAGTTTTAATTAAATATGAATGACATGTTATATATATTATTTTGTTATTATTATACTGTATATAGCATAATATAGATAATTTTTCTTTTAAAATGACTTCAGTAACAAATGAGTGATGCTTACAGAGTTAGCACAGAATATGCAACTCTAAAATTTAATTTCATTTCTTAAAGCCATGTATATTATGACCTGCTATTACAATAGAACTATTAACTTTTTGTAAGCTTTTGATATTTGCCACTATGTATTTTCTGAATKATCAGTATTGATTTTGTCTGTCACCTTTGTTGTGAGATGGTGTTGTTATAATCACTGGAGCAGAGAGTCATTACTGTAACTAGCATTATTCAATTTAAGGTGCTTATGTTCTGATCGGTCAGAGGACACAGTCTTCAAAATATTTATTCATAAAATACTCCAAATTTTGTAATGTAATGAAAGAATGTACTTTTGATGAGCAGGCAAAAAAATCCTCTAGCTTTTCCCAGATTACAAGGAAATTTCATAAAACAGTGACAGAAGTGATTTGACTAGGGCATTSGAGTGTCCAAATCAGCAAATCACTCTTCTCTGCCAGGGCAGTTTTYTCTCATTCCAGATTTTTTTCCACTGTACTTCCTGCCATCTTATGTTAGGAAAGATGCTATGCCTCTGTCCTGTACAACCTTGTTTCATCCRCAGACTTGATGTTTTTGTATGTAATGAGCGAGGCATGGATTCCACAGGAAAAAGGAACCAATTCAARTCATCAGAGATTGCTACACAGGACCTATGCATGGAGGATATTTTAAAAATTATTAAGAATGTCAAGATCATTTATTTTTAACATAGCTTCCAGACTGCTTTAGAAAAACAAATAAGACGCCTCTCTCTACAAAAAAGCAATTGTACAGCACCGTATTGATTTTCCTGTCATTTGTCTCTGAACTTCCTTGAGTATTGCAGAGATAACGCAGCAACTGGTCAATGTAACAACTGAATATCTTTCCTTCTTTAGGGTAAGACAGTAGAGCAATGATTGGAGAATTTCCTGTTTGCTTCCTAAAACGCCATTTTAAATACCCTTGGCTCTAATCCAGATTTTCATCACACTACTATACAAGAAAGGACTATAGAGTACAGACACTATTTTTGAAGAAACAAAGAAATTTTCCATTAGAGTTCTCAAATTAAAATTTAAATACTACAAAAAGCTGTTAAAAAATCTAATAATGCCAAGTATAAGACCAGTCTGTATTTCCCTTTATTGCTGAAAGTATAGTTGACATRTATTTGTTATTGATGTCATAAGAATTTTCAGAAGCAGAAAAGCATTGCCTGCCTTAAGAAGGAAATTAAATTTTTGGACATCTTTTCAATGGAAGTGTTTYAATTAAACCTCTATTTCTGGTCTATACTTTGACTAGCAGTAGTAGAGGCTATCACTTTTTACATTGCTTTGCTTTTTGAGAATACTTTATTTAAAATGATCTTATTTGAAAACTAAGTATTCTTTATGTTCTGTCCTTGACTCCTGAATTCCACTTCTGAAGCAGAACTAAAACTTCTTTGGAGCCTCCACGAAGAAGCAGAGTCCTGTTGCATTGATTGCAGTCTCCAGCTTCTCCAATTAACTCTTAAAAAACACCCATGTTTGTAAGGAGTATCAGCTGTACACCATGACTCTCAGAAGATGTGTGAAASACACATCTGCTGGCAACTCTAGAATGGACAATGTTTTAATGAATTGTCTTTAAATTTAAGGAAGAACCAACGTGTGTTTCTTGTGTTTATCTTTTTTGCTTCTGAGAGAACAAACCACAATAAATTATTCTATGTAATGAACCGACAGATCCACTTAACATGGAAATTGCAAAATTAAATTTTCATTCTGCAGCAAAAAACAACATATCTGTAGAACGTTTTTTAAAACCATGAGTCCGTTGTGGCTTTAAACCCCTGTTTACTGCTGTTTGTAGAATATCTACTAGCTCTCCATATATGCAGATTTGCAATTTTTGTTCTCTAAATCATTATGAGTTATAAAAGACACATAGTGGCTRGAAGAACTCTGCTAGTATCTCTTTCAGTTTAGGAGTGCTTCATATTTTTATACAAAACCGTGTGTTMGCATGTGTCCTTTGAAGTACGGCGAGTGACAATCGTGTTACCAGAGCCACTTAACAATGTGGCCATGCAGTGAGGACCACTGGAGTTATTAGTTCTCAAGGAAAGAACTCTTTAATATGTGTAGCCTTGCAAAGGAAACACAAAGGGTGGATTTGTACAGCTATTACACTTTGGTCACTCAGACGTAGGGCTATATCAAGATTCTTTTTCTCCAAGTAGAGAGAAAGGAGAAGATCTCAACCACTTATTCTCAAGAGGTAGAAACCATGCAAAAGTTTACTGGCAAACTGTAGAAAATTAAGGAACATTGGTAAAAGAGTAAATACAATGTATCATCGCCTACCAGAGTATAGACTTGGCCCAGTGAACATAGACAACAGAATCYGTTTGATGTTATGTTCCATGAGAAGAAGGAAAAAGGAAAGAGAAAACCAGACACAGCTACCAAGCCCTGGGTTCCAGCAATGTAAAACTCCAAGGTGAAGACAGGGTTAAAGGATGATGTGCTTGGCTCATGGTGAACCTTCTTAAACCTTTTTGGCCGATCCTGGCCCTCCCTCCCAGATGGGACTTTTGTTCTCTCAGCCTTTTAGGGAGCAGGTTAGGTGACACTGAGGGCTGCCTGCAGTGTGACATGACAGACAGACTGTGCAGCTCACCAGAGCAAGGCCTGACCCACTCCCCTATCACACATTCCAAGCCCAAGATGTCCAAAACAAATCACCTTTTCTAGTCTCTGACAGCACCATAGAATTAACTTAGTACTTCTATACTTTAAAAAGAAACTACTCTAGAGCCTGTCCTATAAAAGGAAAATTAGAAGTAATCAACTTGCACTGACAAGCTCAAAAGCTGTGAAATAATAACACCTTAGTGTGTGAGGAAAGTAAGATATAATTGGTATGTACCACACACCTGTCATTGACTGGCAAAAAACKAGAAATAAATGCATCTGGTAAAATATTGAAGAGACTGCCTGACTATATATTTTTGATAACACATTTCAGTCTAAGTAAAACATCGTAAAGTCAATGTACAGCCTAATTGTACACAGACTATCAATTTCTGAATCAAAACRGACATATTTTATTTATTGTAAATGGAAGGAAGTTCTTCCAACTTTTGCTCTAGCTAAGCAGAAGATACAAAAATGTCCCTCTAGTTTTGCTTCTTGTATTAGAAATTTCACGAGTTTGTCCAGATTGACTCTGATTGGCTCAGGTAGATATTTAATAAGGCTACTTCCTTAAAAAATTGTAAGTGATATTAAAGCAGCAGTACAGTTAAAAAAATGAGAATCTATATTCAAAACTGAACTGCAAGTGTTTGATAGGTTCTCTTCTTTAAAAGAAATTGYTGGAAAGGACTCCAACTGTGTTCAGCTTTCGACCAAAACCCACTTTCATAGAATTTTGAAAACTATTCTAGGGARAGTAATAAAACTTAATATAGCAGTAAAAGAAATGTTTATGACATTAAGTTTCTAACTGAGGTCTTCTGAGATCTTAATTTCATCCCACATTCATTCTTTTCTAAGCTAATACAGAGTTCTCTTTTCAAAATATTTTTTCTCTTTTTAATTTTTTCTTTTCAACAAAGAAAGATTTTTGTAACAGTAGTGTACCTAACAACCCTAAACGAGCAAGAATAATATAYTCTAAATGGATGGGGGTCATTTTGTCCTTGAAAAATTTCTATAAAAGAATATGGGCTTGGAATTTACAGACGTAATATAAAATTACCACTGTACTAATCTTACATGATACAGATATTTATAGTTCCTAAATATGTCAGTCTTATGCATCTGATATTTACGTAATCTGAAATAATGTAACCAATTTTAACTAGGAAGTATATATAAATGTTTGCTTTATCTKTGATGGTATTCTATATTTTTACATAAAATCTTCTATGTCTTGGGCTTTTTTCCCCTCAGAATTATATTCTCAGTTTGTAAGAGTATAACTTAGAATGGAACCCATTGCATTCTGCTGCAATTTGAAGCTGGACAAACTAGTGAAAATATGCAATCTCTAAACAACATCAATAATAGGTTTAAATATATATATATGCACTTTATATATCCTTCAGATGTGTAATATTGTAAAGAACAGTAAAAGTAAAGAGCTTTTTGTTTTCTTGTTTTGAAAGAATTCAGTTTATTTACTTTCAACTATCATGATGAGTAAGAAATAAATGTACAAATTTTAGAATCCAGAAGTTCTAAGCTGTTTGGTTTCTTTGTTATTTATCAGTACCATCACAGAAACAATGTCAAGAACACCTTTGTATGATAAAAACCGTAGTTATTAAAAGCAAGATGAGAAAAACTTAGCTACACCCTCTATAAATTATCTCACTGCAGATATATTAATTTTGAGTTTCATCTTATTTGTATTACTCTTATCTCTCTTCTCGCTTCATATGTTCTTTGATTTATATAAGTGTCCTTCACAAGTGTCCAGTAATACAGAAATCTTTGCTTTTGAACTTAGTGATTAACAGGGTTATGTTAGCCTGCTGATACTTAAGATGAAGAGGAGGAATCCTGTGCTGCAGCTGAAAGCTCCCTAGCCCATGTGTATGAAAGCACACTGTGTGATGATGGCATGCAGGCTGATTCTTTCAATTTGCATCATCTTAGAAAGTAGAAGGGGTGAACCTAATAACCTCCAGGAGAATGGCATCATTTGAAGCAGTAAAAATCTGCACACTCAGAATCGTACAGCCAAGCTTATCGCTTCAGGTAATTTTGCATGTACTTTGCATTATTTTACTTAAATGTTGCCACATGTTAATGGTAGTGAGACCTTACTGAAAATCCCTCAGAAGTCATCTTTCAGCTTGTAGCGGTTTGGAAATGGAGAATATGGAGACAAAGAAACTTGTAGGGCAATAAATTAATCCATGGGCCACTTTATTCTGCAGCTACATTTTTTGCATAGAAAGTACTTCTCACAGCCAACAGGGACTCTAGCACCTCAGTATTCATTAAAACCAAAAATAAAACACAGATTTATTTCCAACATTCCTTGCTGTAACCTTGAAAGCAAGAGCAGTGTCTGTAACCAATGGAAGGTAGCAGAGTGTAACCAAGTGTCTTCCTGAGATGAAGAATATTTAAAATTATATCTCTGAGAGCAATGAACTTCCCCATTTATCTCACTCAATGCTTTGCAGACTCCATAATCCCATATCTACAGATCATGTCATTTGTTCATAATATTCTAGAATATCATGGTTTTTTGTAACCACCTAACATTTTGGGGTTTTTTCCATTTTTTTTTCCCATGCCCACTTGGGAGGCTCTGTTCACCTCTTTCTTATTCTGTAAATTCTCTAGAAGGGGGAGTTGATAAGATTTTGTGCATGCTAACTAACATGCTAACTATTCTGCTTTATATCATATTTCTCTTTTACCTTATTCTTATACCATCATGTTTAAAAAAAAAAATATCCTTACGATACAGGCTTCTGGAAAATTTCAGTTGCCTCACTTACATGATGCCAAGGATTTTGTCCATTCTTGACTGCTCAAGGAAACTTCTATAGGCTAAAGGAATAAAAGAGTCACCAAAAAATCTCTCAGGAAGTTTTATGACTACCCAGAGAGCAGTCCTGATCCCTCAGCCCACAGCCATATGGGACTCTTTAGAACAACCCAGTTAAGAACTTTCTGCCTGGTGTAAACTGATTGTGAGCTCCATCACTGACCATTAAACCAATTCACCATCAGCTAAATGCCAGGTCCTCACAAGAWCTGACAAGTGTGTTTTAAGTGAGTACCATTGTACAGCAACTACTATAGCCCTTCTGCACATGGAGTATAAGATCAGTAAAGATAATAAAATCTTCTACAAATGTCTGTTGAAAATATCCTAGAGAGTTATTTCCTCTTGTCCTCTCTTCACCAAATTGAAAAAATCTCTGACTTCTCTTCAAAGGCTCTTCCAAATCTTCTGCCTGGTAGATTCTACAGGTGTTTTTTCCCTGTTTTCTTGCGCATTCCTGTAATTCTAGCTATGACTAGYTCATTAGTAGAGAGCAGTTTGAACAACTCATTCTAGGAATACCAACATGACCGTGTGTCTAAATTTCATCACTGTATTACTAGTGTCAKATTGATACTTGGATCTGTCCTGAAATCCTGATTCATTTAGTAAATTGGTCAGTATGGACATACTGTGAAGAAATTAGTTTTCACTAATCTTAACTTTTTTGATAATTTCTTTTGAATATTTAACTTTGTTTTAAGCTTATTTTTTTCAAACAAGTGTTTATATTGAACATTTAAACTCTATGATAGAATCAAATAAAAAAGACAGCATAATGTGCTCATTCAATTGATGGCTTTCAAAATTTGCATCAAAGAAAATACAAACTGGCATCTACCTGTAAACATTGCTTCATAATATGCTACAGTAGACTGAAAATTCAGGGGCTTTAGCCCATATAATTTYATTCTACTTCTCTCCACAGGAGCATTGTTAGAGTTGATGTTTCAAAGCACTGTAAAGAAAAACAATGATGCAATTCAAACCACTAGATAGCAAACAGGTGAAATAAGCTATTTTTCCAAAACAATAGGGTGCATGCTTTTCTCTCTGCCTAGCTCATCATTTATGGAAGAATAGTTTTCATGGCAATTCAAGCAGATTATACATTACAAATAGGACTGCTATCCACATAAATTTTACATAACTTTTTCACCTGGAAAATAAATATTAAAATGGGCACATCATATAGATCCGATACTTGGAGGAAAATTTATTTAAACTTCAGATATAAAACTGAACAGAGAAAACTGTCAAAACCTTTCATGAAGAACTGCCTTGGCTGTCACCCATCCTTGTGAAGCACTATGGATGCACAAAGTAAAATGTGGAACCCATAAGGAAGGCAAGATCATTTACCTTCGAAGAATCATAAGCTCATACGAAATTCTAGTACCTTTGTCTCTGACAGTGCAAACCCATCAATATTCTGCTGTTTTGACATCCCATGTCTGCAACAACTGCCTAAAAGCAAGTTCTGTAAAACAGAAAACTTTTCTGCCAAAATAATGTACTTTATCTTGTAACAAAAATCTTTTAATCTGTCTGTGGGATAAAAAGCTACATCTCAACTCTACTCAAGTACTTCCCACCTTCAGATGAAATGCATGTCCCCTGGTGCCCATGAAGGGAGCAAGAGGTGAAGCTGATAATGATCTCCCTTTCAGGGCAGCCTGAGATGCTGCATTCTGTCTCTGAAATATGGCTTGGCCCAGAACTGCAAGATTTGCCTCTTCTGGCAGTCATTGAAAACTGAGGAGTTTTCAAGATACTGTCAGTACACCCACAACTAACCCTTGTAAGAGCAATGCACTAATTTCAGTGTTTACATGATGTTCATCTTCTTGTAGATATAAGACAGAATGACATTAAAGGCAGCAGTATAATTAGAAAAAACAACAATAAACAACCCCCCCAAATAAACCAAAAAAAACCCACAAAAACCCCACAAACTTCCTAGTTTTTCATTTGACAAAAAAATACAGCATTAATTTTTTTTTTGAGAAAATGTAAATGCATTTATACCAAAATATGGCAATTTGTCAATAACAATGATGAATTTCTATTTTTTTTAGCTTGTCTTTAAAAAGTTCTACTGTTTAAAATCTATTTTWAAACTTCATTATAATGAAGTTGGTACGAACCTGTTTTGAAATCACAGATATATGTTACAGACATGGGATATTGCATTATTGATCATGATAGCTATATAAGGAAATGATCWGAAATTTAAAAAATACTAATTTAGGAATTTAGGAATAAACTTCCTAAAAATGGAGAATAAAACCATTTTWAAATTATTTTTCATCATTCCAGAATCTTTAAGCTTCAGATTTCTACCAAGCCTCTCACTRAAAAATCTATGGCAACTTAACCAGACAATTAGTCTTCATTGTGCTTGTGATTCTGTTATGAAACCATAGAGTGCATTGGTCTTAATCTTCCTTTTGAAATTAATTGGAGATTTTAGTTGAATCCATTCTGGCTTGGCTAGGAAAATAAACTGGTTTTTATCCTTCTGTTAAAAAAAAAAAAAAACCAAAAAACTTTAAAAAACCAAAACAAAAACCCAACAACCTAAAATACAAATAAAATCCTATTTAGAATTTTTAATCTTTGCAGCTGATACTTTTTGGAAAAAAAAACAAACCAGGTAATTTATTCACAGCTAAAAAACCCGTACTCAGTATTGTCATCCACTACAGCTGTCTGATTAAAGCATTAAGGGTCAGCACTTGGAAACTCAGGAGTTAGCCTGAGAGCACATGCTCTGCTGAGGCGTTTATCCAGGCATCAAAATGCACCACTAAAAGCTGCCGATTCCTGCTCCATTCCCACACAATATTATCAGTTGATAGCCCCAAAACCATGAGAACTTGACTCCGTTGTGTTGCTTAGTTTTACTACTCTGTTTTCAGCCTGATGTGTCTGAAGCATCTTTAAAACTGATCTTGTTTTCATTAAACAGGCAGAAAAACTTTATGCAAGCAAAACRCACTTATGCTTACCCCCTCAGGCCATTCAATTAAACTTCTTTATTCTTGAAATCATCCAACACATAATCATTTCCCAAATGTGAAAGAAGGGTTCAATCAGTTCAAGACAAACTGAAATTCCTGAAATTTCATCTCTGCTGTGAGGCGTCCTGAATTTTTATCAATGTCCTGCAAAKCCTCCCATCTCCTACATCTCCTCCCAGCCATGTAGCACCTCTCCTTCCTTTACACTCTCTTTGCCACTTGGCTTTATACTATACCTTTGTATTCAAGCCACAAGTTCTTGGGTGAAATTTCCTTAGAACAGGAATTAAAAAAACCACTGAGTTTTCTGGACTATACCTCTTGAGTCCTGCCTTGCCACTCTTCTCCCAATTCACTGGAGAAATGTAAGGAGTGGGATATTGACACAAAGGAAATGAAAGAAGAYATCTGCTTGAGGGAGACAGGAGCAGAATGGAGGCAGTCCTTTAAATGAGGAAGGGCTGCTCTGAGTGTGGTAAGGGGTGCAGTGATGTCTGTGAGGAGGGGTTTATCTCAGYATCCGATGAGAGAACTCATGAGGACGCTGTCATTGCATTCTGCAGCTTGCATCTCATGAGTCTCCCACTTGTCCCTCTGTCTGTACTTACTCTCTCATACTGCCCATASAGTAGTGTGCTCTTCAGGGTTTATTTGAAACCTTTTTACCAGAGTTCATTGGGAATACAGTTCTTTGTGTTGAGAGATGCTCAAGTAATGAATAAAAACAGTTTGTTGGTGCTCTTCACAAGAATTGGAAACTGTGCAAGTGTAGGGGGATAGAATATAAGAAAATAAAGATAGTGTAGAAAGTAATCTYACCCCTAAGGAGTTGCAGCTGGGCCAATTATCAAAGATTAGGAACAGGCCTGACTTTAACAGGCCACAGCTGTAAACAATGAGAAGAAGAGTTCTATAAAAGAGTRGGTTGGCTGGTTGAGAAGGGAGCTGGAGTCAGTTGGYTGCCTTGTGAAGAAGRAATTGTCAGTGCTCTGAGGRGCTGCCCACAAGAAACATCAAGAAGGTATTAAACTTTTGCAATAAGGAGACAACAGTRTGGAACCCTTGCAATAAGATGACAACATATAAGAAAATATCACTCCTTCCAGTGTAGATTGGTAGCACCAAGGTAGTGCTGGTAGAGGTAACTGATAGTGCTGCTCTGTCTTTCAGCTTCGAAGAACACTAACTAACATTAGGCTGGCAAAAGACGTAATTAATTTAATAAAGCAAGCACTACATCCAAGTAACATAGATCACAAAATGTTGACCAACTTTCTTGAATCCTTTTTTTGGTTTATCTGTTTGTTCTTTTCTTGTAATTACTCAGGGTAATCTGCAGTTCCAAGTTTATCTTTCTTTATTTGTGACCTTTTTACCTCAGGTGGGAAGATGCACTGACTACTATTGAAATATTTTGACTATTTCCTTGCTGACTGATAGATGTTTTTTATTGAATTTTCTACATATGTGGATATAAGAATCAGAGAATACAAGCAAATTTATCTGAAAGTTTTCTTAGCATCATAATTCCCTACTGCTAACTCAATCTCTTAAAGCAGGCATAGTTTAGCYGTAAGAAAACACCATCTATCTGTGTTCTACAGCTGCAGTAAATTAAAATTTCAATGTATTAATATTTCAACCTGGGCCATAAAACTGCCCAGGCACTTATTAAAAACTAAATGTTAGAGTTTTTTACATAAAAATAGTATAATTTCCTGAGGTGGCAAAAAAATTGTAGCAACTAATACTTTTTCTTATTTTTGAAGAAAAGTCCTAATGCCATTTTTCCCCCTTCCTCCCCCTGCCCTCCCCTCCCCTCACCCCTAGAATTTCATGGTTCATTTCTTTTTTGATTCCTATTACATCWTTCTACTATCAAAATTACTGTATTCAAACAAGATCTTCAAATGTATTCAAATATTTTCTGAAAGGAAAAATCCCATTTCAAAGGAATATAGAAATGAATTTAAATGGGCTCAGACAGTTCAGGTTAGAATGCAATTTACAGCAAATTAGAGGTAATTTTAGAAAGATTGTGGCCAAAATAAATGACAATGAAAATGAAAGCACAGAAATATGTGATTTTAAAAAATATATAAGCATATCTAAATCATAATTTTCAAGGGGATAACCATCTTAAATCTTTTTTTTAAAGAAATTATCACAGAACCAGAAAGATCATTGCTAAGTATTTTAAAAGAGATGTCCTACGGAGAAGTAGTAAAAAGAAACTCAAATAAAAAAAAMCCCAAGAAGGATAATGTTACTCTTTTTATTTGACACTTAGGAGATATTAAGAACAGGGCCCTATGTCTGCACAATATACCACATTGAATATGATCTTAAAATACAATCGTCTTTTCCATAGATGCCTTTTTTTTTCTCATTTCCCTCCTATTTGAATTTTCACAGGCTTTTATTATCTGCAAATAAAAAATAAAAATATGTTTTAAAGAAATTATATATTGATATTCTGTTGAGCTCCATATTGCTGATGAAGAAATTAATGCAATYTTTTTTCTTTATGGCTAGTGTACAAGAAACATTAGCTCAAACAAACAAATATACATGAGCAGCAGCTTCTGATAACTGCACCAGGATTGCTGCAGAGTAACATATCTTGGTAAGCAATGTAATTTGAGGAAAGGCTTATGTGAAATGTAAAAATATAGTCCTTTTTTGTCCCATATGGCCAAACTGATGTTCCTAGGCATTTTTTTATATATCCTTTTCAAATTTTTCTTTATATATGTATAAATACACACACATGCATACCTAGATATAGATGTATATATGAAGACTGCAGGTATATAAAGAAGGATTCTCCCTCATTTTACTAGTGCCTTTCATGTGTCACTCAAACTCAGCAAAGACAGCACTTTTTTTCCCAGCTTAACTTTATACAAATCCAGGGCAAAGCATGTTGCCCTACTTTGCAAACTCCACAGTGACACTTGCTCCTCCAACAGATTTTTTAAAGAAATGTAAAAAATCTGAAATAAAAATAAATATAGAATATGGATACAATGGGTCTATCTTGGGCCTGTAAAATCAGCTACAAATAATCTGTTTGAATATCACAAAACATGGCTTGATTAAGAATATGCTTAGTTAAATAATCAAATAAATTTGGTTTTGCTCAGAAGAAATAGGGAGAGAAAACAAGTTACTATGGGAAAGACCTCTCTATTGTCTCTACATTAAGAACCAAGAATGGAGTGTGAAAGGCTTAAGAAATGGAAACAGGTGTTTAGCTCCAGCACAGTTCTTTTGCTCAGATCTGTTAACATAAAAGGGCGGTAAAAAACTTTTCACTTGGGTTGATTAGAATATGAAAAATATCTAATACACAAAACTACATTTGTTACCACACAAGGATTAAAAAAAAAACCCTAAAAAACAGAAACAAACAAAACAAGTTAGATACAGGCACTTGGTTGATTCGATTTTTCTCATAGCTAAGTCCAATAAAACAAAGCTCAGGCAGAGCAGACCTGACAAGCTTTAACTGAGGAGTCACAAACTCAATACAAAGCTTATGGACAGCTGTGAGCAATGATAATATATTGCAGTATCTTGGGGTTACAACTTCTAGCACAAAACGATAGTGAAAAGTAAAGAACTTAATTGAACTTAAACTACAGGAAATTTATAAAGGCAAAGCATAACTTCTGCTTTGGAATTTGGTCTTACATTTCTGGTCTTGTAAAAACTATTTCCTATTTCCAATTTAATGTACAGAAGTACAACTGCTTGTTCTTGACCCTAGTCTGTCTCTATATTCTCCATAGAGGTTTTTTCAATCAGAATGTCCCATTCTCTACAGAAAGGAAGTACTCTTAAAKTATAATAGCAATGGCCCTTCTGTTCAGAGGGAAAACCCTTTTTCAGGCAGAAAATAAATCTATTTTTGGAAATACATTAGTATTTTAGAATGTTTACCAATGCACTCAAAATAACCTTAGAAATACATTCGAAAAACTAAGAAGGATCTAGGGAAAATCTTTATTATTTTGTCTCTTAGGCCAATTCCCACTCTGAGGTGGTGAATTGGAACTGATCTCTATGCAAAGCATGCACAAAATATTATACTCTCTGCTGTAGAGCTTCATGTGACATACAATTATTAGTATGTGAAGTTATAATATAAATGTCAACAGATCCTCCCCTGTAATCAGACTTCCCTATGCTCTAGAAATATGCAAATTTTTTCTGCTTATGATATTGCTTTAAATCCTAATTAATATCTAGATTCCCACTTAATTGAATTCAGTTATGACTGTCTATATGCTAATTTTTTTGCAGTTGCTGGCCATCTGTTTTGGTGCAGGAGTTTCCCATCTGTGTTTAATAATTTGCAGACAAATGGACTTTATTTTGCCATTAATCTCCCTCCCTTCCGTTTCTTTGTTTTAGCTCACAAAATCTGTACTAAAATCAAGTGACTGAGGTACAACTTTACTTTCTTACAGAGTAAACACATTGTTCCTTAACATCAAATAAAAATAATAATTTATAAAGAAAATTCAATTTCTATGTTATTTTTCAAATTGTTACATTACAAATATTCTGTTTGTATTGTATTGTTTGCTGCCAATTTTGTGATCTATTGATGAGCTCCATAGACTTTTGTATCTTTATCAAGTGTTCTAACGTTAACATTTTCAAAAGAATTAAACAGACTTTTTTTTTTTAAGTGGGAGGTGTTTCTTTTATTTTGGGGTTAGTAATAATCCAGTTTGCGTTTTCACCTCACTAAGATATACAGAGTTCATTCATACCTTACATGTTTTCCCTCATTCTTTTTTCATTTCTAAATGTTCATTTCTTAAATGAAGAAACTTTAGGATGACAAAGCAACAATGGGACAAAGAAATGCAGTTTCAGGTTCATTAAGTCAGTGTAAATTGTGGTGCAGATAGTACAAAATGGCTTTATAAAAAATTAGAGGAAAACATCAAGTCTATTTTTATCTACGTGGAGTCTAAGTGCTAATTCATTTCACTTTGCTTCTATTCAACCTTGCCATATCACCCACTGCCTCTGGGTGTGCACCCTGCCTGCTTAGATATCCATGGATCAAAAGAAAACTGAACAAAATTTCACTATCAGCCGCCTGGCTCTTTCACATAAAAGAAATTCAGGTGTGTGGTTGGGCAGGGATTACTGTTATCAATGCTGTAAACAGATGCTGGTCCAAAAGATAAAGTAACAGGCATGCTCAAAAGCAGGTAAGAGCATCCTAATGAAGGAGCTGTTCCATCATTCTTGAGTGGGATCACTTACCCCTGTGGAATTCCTCCCTCTCTCTTTCTCCCTCTCTGTCTGGAGTATAAATGTACCTCTAAGTAAATAAACATACATAAAAATGGTATTCTAATTAAACCCCTAAAGTGAGATGCGAGTAATTTGTGCCTAAAAGARTTCTATATTCATTTCCCATTTTCTCTTGGCTTCATTCATTTCAAATGTCCAATTTAACTTTATATAAAAGGACCTGAGGAATGCTTTTTATTATCTTATACACTGCCCTTCACAATTGATCCTAGATTTAATTTGAGGGTCCTGGACTGCTGTCATGAAAATCATGATAACAAGTAGGACTCAAGAATTTTGCCAGTTATGAGAAAAACAACACATGAATTCAAAATAAAAAAATGGTCAGGAGGATCACTCTGGCTACCAGATCTTCTGCCTATATCCATGGAGCAACATGGTTGCTCTCCAGCAGAAAATATAGCTTTTATTTGGAATATTTACATGTTTCAATCAGACAATATATTTTAAGGAAAATGTTGAAAAAAATGAAAAATATATGGATTTTTTTTGAAATTATATACTCATATTTTCTGTCTTTAATAATGGATCACTCATGGTCCCTTCAAAGWCAATGGAGAGGAACAAAGCCATTTACAAGACAAAATAATTACAAACTGCATGTCCTTGTCATCAGCCTTGTATTTGCAGGAATAAAATGTTTATTCAACAGCATTTTTTCTTTCCTAACTTTTAAATGGAGCAAAACCTCTGTTTAATTARATAGCTCACCTTTATTTGTAACTTSATGTTATCTAATAGAATAAAATGACTTGATTTTTCTATGTTACCTAATTTTAATTTAATGTCACTTTAAGACAATTTGTTTGTGGATTTTAATTGTCCAGTGGTCTATGTGATGCACCTTGATTATTAGTATTAGTCTACACACCACAGAAATTTAATTTATTTTAAGTAATATCTTTTCTTGCTCAATATAGTGGTGTTGCATAGACTTCAATAGGTAATGGTGAGKAAACTCAACCCTCAGGAAGATATCAGCAAGAATGAGAAGAATGAAGCATAACATGGGATTTYACTCATCTAACACATCCGCTGACTTACATCTCCATGGCTTCTGCAGACTTGATTTTGAGTTAATGCTCTAGTTTGCTCTCTAGTCAATGGACAGTTGTGACTCTAAGGTCTCCAAGGAAACATCTGCCCACCAAACATAAAGCACCCAAAAAATCTTTATTGATTTCTGCCTATTCCTGTTGGAGAGACACTCATTGCATGGTGCACTGTTTTGTACTTCAGCCCCAAACAACCAGAACAGCAATTTGGCCTGAATGTGAGGTTTCCATAATTTACTCCCACCACACCCCCACCAGCTGGAAAAATAATTCAGTCCATGGGCAAGTGCCACTGGGGAGTGGCAGCAGCCCTTAGGTGTTGTGTGACCAGAAGGGCTACTTAACCATTACCTAATCTACAAATCCAAATTCATTGTATACAGTGATGATGACTGTCTACAGTAATGAAACAATGTCAAAATGTACTGAGAGATTGAAGCATGAGAAGAGGCAGAAATGCTTCGTGATTAGTTCAGACTAAGAACTTGACAGAATAAACAAAACAATGCATGTTGTAGATAAGATATATTCTGGCTTCAACCTTTCTCATTGTATTACATCGAGTGAAGCTGACAGACAAGGTTCTTAAATTTGCTTACAGGAAGACCTGTTTTATACTCCATATGATTAAATTTTGTAAATTTCCTCCAAAATCTACTGTGGAAGGAAAATCTTAATGAATATAAAAGTAAATGTTTGCATAAATCATAAAAATACCTGCAGTGACATTTGACACACAGCCTTAGTTGGTCATTATTTAATTTTGTGCCATTACATAGGCATTGGGCCACTCAGTGGCGTTCTTCATCGTAGAAGTTAGCTGCATTACAGGTAATTTTTCCACTCAATTAGTACTTTTATTTTGCCTCTATCTAAATTTGTCTTGTACCTGCTTTATGTTCCTGAAAATATATATATATTCAAGTTGATGTTCATAAATTTCTATTAATTGGAAAAGAAAAGGAATTGTTATTGAAGTTACAGTAATTATTTGAGAAAGAATTTTTTTGTTTTACTTTGAGCACTGATAATCAGTCATTCTCTAAGACAGGTTCAAAACCTAAAAATGCAGCATTACCATTATGAACTTATTATGAATTCCATATGCTACATCCTGCAGCAATGAAGCCAACAAGAAAAAAAATCTCACTCAGACTTCACATGGGAATACGGTCATACCATCYAAATACTGTGCTTCATCATTATTCATAAAGCACAATTTTAAGAACTTATACGAACCCTAAAGTTTAACTAAATTAAAGTTTTGCTAATTCTGTGAAAACATTAAATGTAAATTTGTGGGAAATTGTAATAAAGAGTAAAAAAATAAATCTTTTTTTTTTTGAGCCTTTCCAGAACAGTCATCTTTCAGTGTTAATGAATTTTTCCRTGGGACTCAAAGATGAGATGTAAGCATCATACAAATATCAGTTAAATTCTTGCCAAACTGTTGTATTCTGAAGAGCACTATATATTCTAGGAATATGTACAGGCATWATTTAGCACCACTTCTCATTTAATCAATTCTTCTTATAGTTTCAAATTATGCTTTGTGCTAACGTTTACAGCCACAACACTTACAAACGAAAGGAGGAAGGAGGTAAAATCAGTTGTTGATTTTATTTTTTTTTTCATCAGGGAATGGAAACTCCTTCTTCTGATTAGCACATTATCTTTACTTAGTTTCCTTTCTTTAGGTTAGTCTCCTGCTCAGCTGACTAGCACAGCTAGGTTCTTCAGTGACGTCATCCTTTCTGGTACTCTGAGCCTCAACATTTGTTCCCACGTAGCTGGCAAAAGCAGGATGTGGTGACAGACTTAATGCTTTGTGTCAACAGGATAAACAGCATGCTTATCTCGAGAGCTTTATCAGATTAACCCTGGTGTAGCAGCTTCAATAAGATATATTAATATATTTCTGCATGACAAGCTGTACCTAGAAAATATTAAGCTAAATATTTTTTTTCCATTTTCATCCAAATATATTTTGATTGCTATCTGGAGAAAAATCAGCTGTGAAAACAAATGGCAAAATGCTTGTTCTCAATATTATTTGTCTTTACAGGAATTATTCAGCAATTAAAAATAAATAGATTGGTTAAAATAGTAATTAAGCCTCTCATTCAGGCAGCCTTACTCACGCAGAGATGATTTTGAATTCATTGGCAATGTCACACATAGAAGACTTTCCAGAATTGTGCTCTAGTTGCAATTACCCTACATATACATAAAGATGTTACATTAGTAAAATCTATGGGATAGAAATTCAGCTGGTGTAAATAGTGGGGTTGGCAGTGAATTCAATTCCACTGATTTACACCAGCAAAGACTCTGATCTAATGTGTTTCAAAGCTTCTATGTAAAGAAAAACTTCCCCCCAAAACTTCTCCTGTAATACAGTTTTTGTGTACTTGAAAGCTAGATTAATTTTACAAAGCTTGAACATTACTTCTTAGCCACTGCCTAGTTGAAATGAATCAAGATTTGTGATTAAAACATGGCCTAATACAGTGTTTAGTCATACTGATGCACAGTTTAGGGTAGCCTTTAGCTGCAGTCAACAGACAGATACCATCTGTCTCTGTCTATATAAAGGTGGAGGAAATCAGTTTTTACAGCATGTATTGCCTTCCCTCCATTGCATTTGGAGGCTTGCGCTAAAAATCTAATTTTTGATGGCTGAAATTATATTACATGAATCTTGATAATATGGAAAATCAYTTACACCATACAGTGTACATATGTTGTACTTTATGTGGCACAGGAATCTATATATACTTAATCACTGATGTGAATATGCTGTTAAATACATTGCTGAATCACAGAATCTGCTGAGTTGGAAGGCACCCACAAGCATCATCCAGTCCAGCTCCTGCCCTGCACAGCACCATTCCCAGGAGTCTGAGAGCATTGTCCAAATGCTTCTTGAGCTCTGTCAGGCTGGTGCTGTGGCCACTGCTCTGGGGAGCCTGTTCAGTGCCCAAACACCCCCTGGGTRAAGAACCTTTTTCTAATATCCAACCTGAACCTCCCCTTGCACAACTTCAGGTCCCTCACTTTAGTCCTGTCACTGGGCACAAGACAGAGGAGATCAGTGTCTGTAGGGTGATAGTCTTTAGATTGCAAGGTAAACTGCAGGTACGAACAGTATGTATGCACATTTCAGAATCAGAATAATGAATCTGCCATGTTTCTATTATTCTTAATTCTTATTCATCTTGCATTCAGAGTATTAAGAAACCAATCTCTATGCATTAGCGGTTTCAAATGTGTACCTAGACCAGCACCCAAATATTGAGTTGTTTAAAATCATTATTTACACAATATTTTAGATTATCTCCAGTCTCTTCTCACCTCTTCAGAGGGTTTTTCTGGAACAAAAATAACCATTTCCAGGAATGGACCATGAAGTTTACATCCTGCAAATGTAACTTTTTATCAAAGGCGAAAAGAATCCCTTTCAACTAAGACAAAACTTGGGAGTCCTTATTAGCATCAGATCAAATCTTGTTTTTCCTTGCACCTTGCGCATAGTGAGAATTCAGATTGCAGTAGTGATTGAAAAGGCAGGAGCCCATGCAATGGTTTTATGTGTAATAAAGCATAAAGCCATTAAGTCTTGTCTGTAAGTCACACTTGTGACTTCACAGGGACTACCTAACAGCCCTGTAAGGAAGTATTTTTTAGCAACTGACATAAAGGCTTGGAATTTATGACATAGCATTGATCAGTTGATACTATGCAATCTTTGAACAACGTCTGTCTTCTTGGGACATCTCTTGCACATGTTTTTTGTTAAAGGAAAAGAATAAACACAGTGTTTAAATACAGAAAAGTTGTTTTCTCAATGTCCATTGCAGCTTGACTATTATAGTGGTGAGAAAATTCATAGATCAACAACTTTTTCACCTGTTTTTAGCAATTGTACAAAAATTGTTATTTTAGTGGTTTTTTTGTGGGKTTTTTTTGGGTTATTTGTTTTCTTTTTTTTTAAGTTATAGGTGAGTTAAAGGTATTATAATTTTTTATTTTTGTATTGTAATTTTTTGTAATTTTTTATTGTAATTATTTTTTCCCAAGGACTTCTCTAAGGACTTCTTAATGCGTTGAGACCTACATCTTTCCCCAAAGATCTTTGTAAAGATGCCCTTCAATCTTGTGCATCTTTCATCTGTTATCTAGTCTGGTCAAAAGTAGATGAAATCTATATCTTGTTATTATTCTAATTTCTTTTCCTTTGTACCTGCCTGTAGTTTTACAGACATATGAAGGCCTACCATGCTAACTTATTAAACTTGTATTTATATCTCTATCTGAAAAAAGGAAACACCCAGAATGCTAAAAACTGGCTTCTATCTCAACACCACATGAGCAGCACAAATGTTKATGTAATTGCCTATCACAAAAACCCCACTTCTAAATAGGTGATTAATATATTCCAGGTTTTATTTTGAGTTGAGATTATAATCTGAACTGGRTTCTCTGATGTTTCTGCATTCTCTTAGCAAAAACATAGATACCATTCATGGATATATGCAGTGAGCTAATGCAGGTTGGTAGAAGGATTCCCTTACCTATAYCTAGGTTCTGAAGTCAGGTCACTACAATCCCTATGGTCTTGGGGAAGAGTGGCTGGAAATCTGCCTGGTGGAAAAGGATTTAGGGTCCACAATCAGCAGAGCGTAACCCAGGCGGCTGAGAAGGCTGATGGCATCTSATTTGTATCAACAACAGTGTGGCCAGCAAGACTGGGGCAGAGATTGTCCCCCTGTACTTGGCACTGGTGGGGCCACACTGAATCCTGTGCTCAGTTTTGGGTCCCTTGAAACAAGAAAGACATTGAGACGTTGGAGCATGTCCAGAAAAGGGCAAAGGAGCTGGTGAAGTGTCTGGAGTCCTAGTCTTATWGGGAGTGGCTGAGGGAACTAGGATTATTTAGCTGGAAAAAAAGGATGCTCAAGGTGGCAGAGGTCGGGGGGGCCTTATCACTGTTTACAACTGCCAAAAAGAAGGTTGTAGCAAAGTGGGCATTGATCTCTTCTCCCAAGTAAAAAATTGCCAGGATGAGAGAAAATGGCTTCAAGTTGATCAGCAAAGGTTTAGAATGGATACTAGGAACATTTTCCTCATAGAATGGGTTGTCGAGCATGGAAAGAGGCGGCCCAGGGAAGTAATTGAGCAACCATCTCTGGAAGTTGCTTAAAAGATGCTTAAACAGGGTGCTTGGGAACATGGTTTACTGGTGGATAATRTTAGATTTATAGATGTTCCAAGCACAGTAATAATGTAGTGATACATAGCTATATGTGATTTTACCCATCTTCACTATAGACAAGAGATAAATAATTTCAAGAAACATCAGGATTAAATAATGAGGATGAAATGAAAATGAGTTACTTCTTATGTTTACTGGGAGCACTATAACCCCAGGAGCATTTAAGGTATAGAATGAAAAATGTTAGTTTGCCCATCTTCCATGAGTCTTTGTGCTATTAATCATTAATGAATGGGTAGGGGCTTCATTATCAGAATCTATATACACAAAAGAAGTATGTACAAGAGTTCAGATATCTGTCAGGATGCACAGGTGCTGCAGTGACATTAATAAAGTAAACAGCACTATTCTTGGTCTCCAGCACTRCACGTGATCATTTACATTAGCTGTWGGAGTCTGGCATGTTTCCAAACTGTGCCAATTAGTGCTCTCCCAGACATTGCTCAGCCACAATCCAGAGACTGTCTCCAACAGGGAGTATAATTGAGGCCATTCTTAGCAAATTGTATACTATTGTTTATTTTTCTCAAGGTCAAAGGGTAGACCCAAGCCCATTTTGTTTACAAGTGTAGTTGCAGCATAGCAYGGCATAGCAGCTGACATGATGAGCAGTGGGACATCTACATGGATTAATAAGGAGCACTGAGAGAGGATGAAGTTATTTGCACAATTGGAGTTACCATTAAATGACTTTTRGGTCAGGTTTTGTCAGCTGATAAAACACATTAATTTTACACATTTTAATAACTTCCTTCTTACTAGACATTATTTTCCTAATTCCTTTAATCACTGGCAACAAAAACATCTAAAAATAAGTGTCCTATAAATTAGGTGAGATTTCAGTTCTTGATAGGCAAAGCAATATTTCAGGAAGAGGTAGGAAACTCACTTTCAAAAGAAAAAGAGAAAGTTAAATCTAACTATGGAAAGTCATACATAACTTTTTGTTTGTATTACTAAATGAATAATATGTAGAGAAATATAACGATTARTTAATTTCTCCCTAAAAGAGGACACAATTTGAAGAATTCTGACATCTTTCTTATATAATTTGTTACAGCAGCTTTCCTGATATGGCCACTGCATGAAAATATATTGAGGAAAGATGATGTAGAGATTCTAAAGTAGCCATTTTGTGAATTCCTAACACCATCCTCCAAAGGGAAGCACATGATCAAGGTCTGCAAAATGAAGATTCTACCATAAATTCCCACACATAAAGAAAATGCTTATGTTCAGATCTCCCTTTCTGCTTTTTATTTCTCCCTCAAAACAGCTCAAATCACTTCTTCCCAATAGTCTATGCAGTAATTCATCACTGTTTTCAAGGTGTCAGTATTTCACCATATGCTGTTTTATCTAAGAAATGCCAATTACCAGATGTACTTCTCTTTGAGGAGAGCACAAAACGTAGGTGGCAACATCCTCTTTCCACAGTGAATTTTAGGTAGCGAAAAGACTCCCACCTTTTGTGATATTAAATTGCCCTGCTTGAAATTGATTTGACCCTTTTGTGAAGAGTAACAACTGAATTCTACTTATAAGTTTCTATTTATTTATTTGTTATTATTTATTATTTTATAGTATTGTATTATACCCTAGTTCTATACGATTATTAACTGTAATCTATATGATTACTATATTTTTATTATTGTCTATAARTCATTCTTAGTAAAAATCATCTTTTATTAATTTTATAAATATATCTTTTCAGACCAATATATAGTTTTCAGCTTTCCAGTCTGAATTAAATCAGTCTTTATTGCTTTCAAAAGACCTCAATCACAATCTACATAGTGATGAACATTCCTTGTATTTATTTTTCCCTAATGCTACACCACAGCATTACATTTCATCTTTCTCTTTGAAGTGCTCCTGAAACAGTAGCTATATAGTAACAAATAATAGGAATTATCCAGTTGATTAATAAAGATAAACAAGCTATACTCTAAAAACCATACTTGCAAACACCATCTCATTTAAATCAGATACCATGGTATCTACTTATTCAGTGGCTCAGTAAAGCACCTTGTACATAATGTGCTTCYCAGTTGGCAGAAATGACAATCCCTCCACTTTTTCACTGGTAGTATAATTGCATAGGACTGCAAAAAAATCAAGGTGGCTTTTGTAACATGCATACAAAACATGTAATTTTAAAGTCCTCAACTGTTCTGAATTATGTCAGCATGACTGTGGAGCACAATGGGTTGTACTCATGTAAGATAGAGTACCAGTGTCATGTCCATTATCATGGAAGATAATGGACATGAAACTGCTTTGACTAGGCTGATTTTCTTTATGTATCTGACAAAACAAAAATCATACAAATAATCCATTTTTATATTCTCAGAATAATTTGAAAATTTCAGAGTTTCTTGTGAGSGTCTCCAAGACTGAAAAAAACTAATTTAACAAACTTTAGAATCAGCTAAATAATTTTAAGGACCAGGATATCATAGACAAATGCTATTTACCTATAAAGATATATAAATGTAATGTTTTCCAGTACCATGCCAATTCATTTGTATATTACAGATAGACAGATGTATACACATACACAGAGACATACAGTGTACTCAGCATTTTATATAGCAGATATGCCTGAAAATTAAAGCATGAAGTTGTATTCTAATGACATTACACTTACTGGTATTTAGTTACATGAAAGGAATAAAACACAGAAAGATAAATTTTATCTTGGAAGAGACCTCTAGAGGTCACCTGGTTCAACACCCTGCTCAAGGTAAGGCCAGGATAAGGCTGCTCAGGACCATGTCCAGTCAAGGTTGGATTATGTCCAGGGACACAGATTTCACAATAATACCTCTCCAGGTAACTTCTTCAAATGTTTGACTGCCTTCTGTACAAACATTATCCTGCATGGGGAACTTCAGAAGGCAAGATTGAGAATAATGTTGCAAGAAGGTAGAAAGGTACTCTTAAATATAGCAAACAAACATTTGCAATTAGCTTAATAAAATTTATCTTTTAATAGTAGCAGAAGATAAAGAAAAGACATTAAAAATATTCTACCAAACAGAATCTAAATGCAGAAGGAGATATATTGCATGGAAAATTTGAAAATATTTTCCCTAACAAAATGTCACATGCCCCATGAAAAGACAAAGTAACATTCTTCATTTTCTGTTCACSACCTAGGTAAATGAAAACATGGCAAACCTCAAATGAGAACTTGTTATGAGTAGAAAAAGGACAAATGTGAAATTTTTATTTGATTTCTCATCTCTTCTTAGAAGAGGATGAAGGGCAAATCTCACTAAAAAGTTGAGAACAGAAGAAAAAAAATATTACCCTAGGTTTCTGAATTGTTTTGAAAATGTACTGGTTCCTCACTCTTTCTCCATCACTTTTTTAACCAGAATACTTGGAAACTGATGTGTGTTTCAAACCACAAAYTCATTTACAGCATTCAGAGTGTAAAACTTTCAGAACACCAAGTTTTGAGCTGTAATTTMTTATGTTTAAAAAATTAATGATTATTTATATTTATCCATCAAATCTGAGCATAACTGATGCCTTTAATGAAAGGGGGAAATATGGTGTGTCTGTAACTGTGACTATGACTTTCAGGAAAGTGGGTCTCCTTAAGCCATTTTTTCCATTATTACTGACTATACTAGCTCAATATAAATTCAGAAAGCACTAGAAACTTGAAAAATATGTGAATTTCCTCCTAAAAACTACCAGACTACTTCATGAATGAGGTTTGACTTTTCTTTGTTTGCAATGCACATGTGTTGTCATCTTGGAAGTCAGATGGAAGCTGATTATCTAGGTAGTGAAAGGCAAAACTTCTGCAGGTGTTTAGTATTTCTCTATTTAGACAATTATCCTTCCAAAACTGATGATCAATACTGCTCATCTTGCAGAGAAGCTTCATAAGGAGTGAATATCATTATAGAGGTGTTACACCAGCCCTTAGACCCAGGGCTGTCTTCCTGCTCACCTGCAATGCCTTTTCTTAGGTATAACAAATTATTCCAGCACTACAAATCCCAAGAAGCAGCCMCAGCTGTTGAGGAATGCACCTTTAAATGCACTGGTAAATAGGCAAAAATATTAATACATTTGTCCTACCTGCTTCTCTCTTTTTCAGTGCTTTGGGGGTTAGCCTTTATTTTTCTCCTGTAATTACAAAATGGTAGTTTTTCTTCAAAGGAACCTTGTCCGCTAAGAATGATCTATGGTTGCCTGTCATTTCRTACATTCTATTCTAATGATATTTTCCCTCACAGTAAGGAGATGGCTACTCAATGAGCAGTGCCACTGTGTCTATGTCAGGTTTAGGCAGAGAACACTGTTAAATGTGAAACTGGCTGACTGACAAGACATCTGGCACACCCAGGACCGCAACAGTTCCTTTTGCCCTAAGTGGGACACAGCAAAAAGCATTGTACATTGCTAAGGAGGCCATATGGTCTGTCTGCCTTAAAATGCCATGCCAAATATTTTGGCGTGTCTGTGCATGTGCGTGGCTTAATTTAACTGTAACATTTGGGCTTTTTTTTCATCCATATATTCTGTTTCCTTTATAATTAAACCATCTCCCTTTGTATGCATCTCTCTGACAAGAGAGATGTCTATGTACAAGTTTAGGGCTTCTGATGATCCCTGCTGCCTTTTTGCTCCTTTTTCAATTGAAGTCTGACATTAAATATAGGTCTCGCCTGTGTGAGCCAATGTTATTCAAATGAAAAGAGACCTCCTCATTATATATACAATTTAAGTATCAGACATGAAGTCTGAGGACTGCATCTGCCTGTCACTCTTATCCAGACAGAATAAGAGGTGCTGTGATGTGCTTCTGTATGTACATAACCGGGAGCAATACACGTCCCCAGCAGAACACCCACACACAATCTTCAGGGTTTGATCCTACACCAGTCACGCTTCATGAGCATACATATTGCTTTATAATAGTCCTTCTCTTCAGCAGCATTTAAATCATCAGCAGAAATGTCTTGGCTGCAAGCATTCACAGAATTTTTTCCACTTCAGGAGTACAAGACAGAAAAAGGAACAAAGGGATGGTTCTGAAAGGAGGCTCACACACTCACAGAAACATCCTAAAGAGGCATTACTATGCCCAGAACAAGCAATCTGTCCTTCTGACATGCAACACAAAAGATCAGAAGTGCCATGTGAACCAGACACAGCAAGGCCAAGAAAGCTGACCTTTTCTTTTGTTTCTACAACCTAGGTGAGGCAGGTTTTACATGCCTGTGTGTCACTTWGCTGCTGTTTGAGGATACAGTTTCAAACCTCAGGATGTTACAAATCGTACTCATGAAAGAGAACACTCAGAACCGTAAGGATTTTTAGCATTCACATACAGACACCCAAAAAGGGTTTGCCAGTAATTTTAAAATTACAAGTCTTAAAAATCTGAAAATTTAGSTGTGCTGTGCTTGAAGAAGAGTACTTTTATTCTAAAGGGAACACTAGGAGAGATCTTAACCATATCTTCCAAAAAATCGAGATAGCAAAATTGAAGCTGAAAATACTGCAGCGGTATTTTAATTCATTTCATACTGCACTCTCATCCACCTCTAAGTAATACTGTTTTGCCATTTTGCCATTTCATTTTTCATTCCATGTTTGTTTATTTGTTTGTTTTCCAGATAATTTTTTACTTTCTGCTTCATTATCCATAGCACTCCTAAATGCAGCATAAATGGCAGAATTTGAGTATAATTTTCAAAGCCATATTAAGCAAAATATGTTTCTACATTCCTAACAGTATWACTATGCAAACATCGACAACACATCAATACTAGAGAGTGACAGTTCTGTATAATGGRAGAAGAAAAACCTTACCACAAAACCCTTGTGTTCGAAGCATGAGACTACCAAAGTCAGTCCTTAAAGGCACAACAAGCTTCAGAGAACACAAGCATAACAAATTGRTACTGTAGGTGCATTCCTTTGGAAAGCGTTGTTTACCAAGTCAGTTTCCAATACGAGTGCATAACCTAGGGAGGTGCCGCTGGAAGCAGGAAATCACTTCAGCCAAAGAGAACACTTTTCAGCATTTCCACAGGAATGCTAAGACATTTATAAGACATTACAGATTTGTTTATTTGTTTGTTCTTGTCTCTATAGTGAGAGTTGCTAACAATATTAAACAGAATAGAAATAGAAGAAAACCTTCTGGAATCAGGTGTGGAAAGAACATTCTGTGTCATAAAGTCATAGTTTTCTTCTATCTCATGTGATCAAGGGACATAAACCCTTTTCTACAGACCAATATCAGATTACTTTTCAAGACTGGTAAGGTTTATTTTCCCTAATTATCCTTTTGGAATATCTCATTCCAAAACTTATAAATTTTTCTTATAATTTTCWGCCCATAAGTATTCTCGATACATATTTGTACATCTTTTTTTAGATTATATACCTCTTTTACTTCCCCTGTTTAAATACCTAAAGTATTTATATGGAGAAAGCCTTTTTACTGTCACTATTTTGTTAAGCTAAACACGCAATCATTCTACTAGCAATATTTCAATGCTGGTACTGCTGGTATTTTTGCTAGTCTTATCAAGAGGTGTTGTTTCTGTCTGAAGAAATTGAAACTCCAGCATTCAAATTAGGGGGACAAACTCATTGATGATTTATCCAGCCTGGTCTCAAGATCTTAAGATTTGTTACTTCAAGCTGCTAAATTCTAGATGCCACTTTTCTTTAAATTTAACCCAAAAAAATTGTTCAGTGTAGTAATTACTATGCTATTTAGAATTTATATGGGCACAATTAGAAACACATTGATATGTGAATGTTTAAATATACATATACCCTGCTACAAATGTATGCACATGTATCCATAGTTACCTACCCATGTACAAACTCATCTAAATTTTTGTGTTGTCATCCACAAGGAATGGCTAGCAAGGACTCTCAGTGCCATGCCAGTGCTATGTGCAGCTTCATAGCAAGAGCCAAAGTGAAACATCGTGGTGCAGCTTCTCATGAACAGTTTCTGCCAAGAAAAGTGAAYGTATTTTTTGCATGAAGATTGATCCTGTGTAAAGTTCCTGGAGAGTCATGCAGCAAGTTGCAGAATATTAGAAAACTTATGGGTAAATACAAGTTCACAGCAATCCTTTGATGGTAGTTCTATCTCAGAAAACGTACATAGGACTATTCATGCAAATATTTCTCATAAGGACTCTGCCATGATTTTTCTGTTATCTTATGGTGACAGAAACTCTTCAATCCAGGAACATTCTTTTGAGCCAAATTTTATTCAATTAAATTTGACAAATAGGATGAAGAATCATACAGAAGAGTTAGGCTGGTTTTATTTGCTGATATTCCCTGGCAGAACTGCTGATATTCCCTGGGCAGAACTGCTTATGAGCAGTAGCTACACAGACACCACAATATCTTTAGAGGTACTCTAATTCCCCTAACAAAGAATTTATCTTGTTTGACCAGCATTTTAACACCTCTGGTCTTATTTCTGGTCAAGCTGTTCCAGACTTTTCCAAACTTCTTTTCACAGCAATAGGGAAGAGGGAAGAATTTATATCACATGGCACACAGGAAATGACTGCTTATATAAGCCAATATTTCCTATTTTTAATAATTTTTCTTTGCAGTACAACATATTAATTCTATAGTATAATATTATCAATATATAAATGACATGGTTCCTCTAGTGCTAAAGTGCTCCAGCTGTACAAGCTGAGAAAATATGTTGCAGCAACCTTTTCATAAAGAGCAACTGGCCTCCAGAACAGGGTAAATTTGGTAGAGCAGATGACCAGGGAGGCATACTTTGCTGGTAGAGTGTTGTGACCAACGACACAACTCTATGTCCAAGCCCAGCTGTGCAATTTAGCAAAGCTGTGCTTGTCTATTAACGTATCTATTCCTGGAAGAGAGGGAAAAACCAAAAAATGAAAAAAAAAACCAAAACAAAAAACCAAACAAATAAACAAAAAAACAAAAAAAACCCCACCAAAAACCCAACAAACTGATTAGAATATGCTCCTTTACCTTTGAAAAAAAAACCAAAAACAACAAACTAGAAAAACTCTGTAGGTACTGACAGGCAGTTTGTTGGCTGAATTTAACAGGAGGGAAGCCTACATTTCATCAGTTCTGCCCTCATTACTGCATTAACTGGAAATTACCATAGCTGGCTGCAGGGGACAGGAGGATAATTTTTCCAGCCAAAGAAAGAAATAAAGCACCCACTGACACTCCCAAAATGATAATATTGCAATATGATTATATGAGAAGAATAACCATCTCAAAAATAAGACAGAAAAAKTCAGTGGTTCTGAAAAGAAGCAAAACTAAACACAGAAGAGGAAAAAAAATATGGGGGTTTATGTACCATTTCCTAGTTCTAAGAGCAAATCCTTTGCAGAAATACATATTATGAACTTGCATGTATATTTTTTTACTATTYTCCATATGCCTTATATTCCTTTATATTAACATTTACACACACAGTTCGGCATGCCATTAAAAAAGGCACTTACAAAACAGATACTGTTTGTATCACTTTCCAACAAGCTGGAATGCCTGAAGCACTGCACTCTATTTGGTAGACACATAACAGCGTGGCTTAATTTTTACCTGAAGTAGATAACCCAAAGATTTAAAATACCTTTAGGACCAATCTATTGCTGAAATGTGCTGAAAAATAAGAAAATTTAAGAAGAGTCATGCCAGATAAAGTCAAGGAAGTCTGTTATAATATTAGATCATAAAATTTGTCTTTGGAATCTTCTATGGATCTTGACAAAACCAAAGTAATTTCAGAGTTAAAGCCGAAAATAAGTTTTGAATTTCATAGTACTGCACATTCACATTAAGGTAGCTTGAAGAGTCCTTGGTTCTTAGAGTCATAGATGTCTTCAAGGGCAAAGTGATAATAAATAAGAAACAGAGTGCCTTAAAGGAATAAGGTGAATAAGATTTTTTCTAAAGGAAATATTCATGGACTTAAGTATATATGTACAAATACAAGGTATTTGGGCAATAAATAACTCAGATGAGATACCAGTAGTGATTGCTTTGAGCTGTAMAAATTGGATTTGGATGCCATATGCCCCAAAATTTAAGCAATTTCAGATGTTATTTCTGGGGTCAATTTCATCAGTAAGAGCGGATGAGCTAAATGACAGATGGCCTCAGTTAGGGATGGTAACAGAGCCCATATGAGAAAGTTTAACTAAAATAATTTCTTTAAGGAAACATTATATTGAAGAAATAGAGCAAARATGAAGGAAAGTGTTGCTAAGTTACTCTGAAGACTATTCAGACAGCTTTTTCTTTGTAACAATTGCAGTGTTATTTTAAAAATATCTCTTTTGCGCACACGTTGATGAAACTGTTTGTTTCTGTCTTGCCATGGTGTATATGCCACCTGCTGCTAGATATATACACTAGTACCTAACCACTCAGTTTTATGTTCCCATGCCCATGGGATGACTTGGTGCTCTGCCTTCCCAGAAAGGACCAGCCTGGCTGCATCTGTCCCCATAGCTGCCCCTGATTAATTGTAATTTSCCATTATTATTGTCCATGATTATTGCACCACTCTGAGCTGCCTCCCCTGTATGTGTGATACACCAACCACCTCAGGGACAGTTGCCAGACAGCCCTCACAGGCTAAAACACTGTGTTCAGGCAGTCAAGGTTTTACAAGTCCTGGAGAACACAGGATGCCCGGTGGCTGCACTGACTGGCTTTTGGTTTGCAGTCCACTCAGGCTGCTATGAAGTGCAATCCAAATATACTCAAGTGAGTGAGTGTTCCTGGAACGTTTTTTTCAGCTGGGCCAGACCAACAATTTTGTCAAAATGTTCTGATGCCACTGAAATTACACACAGTCTTGTGCATAGGTGATAAATCAYTATCATAGTGGCAGAAAAGCTGTGCTATGAATATGCACTTGCAGTCAAATACAGCATGAACTCCTTCAGCAAGACTCCTCCTGTTCCCAATTCCATTGGATCATTCTAGCACTCAGTGACCTCTCTGTACCTGAGTGATGAGCACCTGCAACAATTCCTTATTCATTATTACTTAGAAATTTCTGCTATAGGAGCAAGCTTATTCTTCTCATATTAATTTATTCTGGGATTTCTCAATCAAGAGAAATCTTGGACCAATATATGATATCAAGGGATACTTATTAAAGGGATAGTTATTAATCCTTCCATACAAAGCCCTCAGCCTTATCTCATGAAGTGATCAGAGATTCTTCTCATGAAATCAAGTCACCACCACACATGATGGAATTCTTCTCTCCCAGATATGGCTGAACTCCTGCCTACCCATAGGAAGCAGTGAATGAATTCCTTGTTTTGTCTTGCTTTTTGTGCCCAGCTTTTGCTTTCCCTATCAAGCTGTCTTTATCTCAACCCATGAGTTCTCTAGCTTTTACATTTCCACTTCTCTCCCTGGTCCCACTGATGGGGGAATGAGAGAGCAGCTGCCTGGAGCTTTCCTGCTGGCTGGCGCTATACCATGACACGGCCCTAAGAATTTTTCTCTATTCTGTTTTGGGTATCTGTTTGGGTAATTATTTTAAGAATGTAACCAAAAACTTCATCATGGCTATAATTGTGAGAGACCTCCTGATTCTGTGGTTCAAACCTAGATAAATAACCTTGATAAATGCCTTTAGTTACTTCACCATTTGTATTTTAGTTTTGCCCAAATAAGTCAGGAAATCCAAAAGCAAATACACCAAAAAAATAAAGGTCACAATGCCTAATGTCATAACTAGGGAAGAAAAATGTTCTCTAATTTCAGTGGTCTTTGAGCATCTTTTGGTTATTTGACATAAGTTGCTAGTTTAATTAATTATCTGGCTTAAAAGCCAAATGCAAACAAGCTCAACTATAAAACAGTGCAAAAGTGGGAAGCATTACAGATATTAAGATAAAGAGAAAAAAAKACAACAAAGTGGCAGGAGAGTTTAGTTCTAACGTGTCTGCAGGTAACAAACAGAAATTCATTCAATCATTGTAAATGCAAGCTGATATGCCAGAGAAAAAATATACTCAGATTAAAGTGTTGAGTAAAAGGAAATAACTTATTTGTAGACCAATAAATCAGAAAATTCTTTGAGGAAACAGTGGGCAGCAAAATAGATGTTRCATAATCTAATAAACTTTAAAAAAGAAGGCCAGACAGTTTGAGGCTAGATTTGCAAGCACAGAAAAATGTCTTGTATGTGTTTCAAAATGGTTTATCTGTCATTTCTTGTCATTGTCAGATGAACGTGACTGTCTTATTCCATAATGACAAGAAATTGAAAATAAAATACTTTGTTAAATACTTAGTATATTTATGCCAGGGAGATACTTACATATATAATATGTAATGCATCATAGTAAGTATTTCACAAAAGGTGTTACAAAATATGGAATAACATAACTATGTGATTTGATATAAAGAAATAGATTTGCATATGCACTCAAGACTATATACAGTGGAGCATCAAATCATACACATAATTACATTTTAATGCTGTATAATAACTCTCGTGATTTAACTTCTCAGTCTAGAAAAGCACTTGTTAGTACATTGGTTGTACTGAAGGCATTTATCAGGTGAATTTTCTCAAAGTTCTCAGGAGTTTTGCTGTACCATACTGTGGTAGTGCATCCCCTTCCCCCCACCTGGCCTGCACTGTGATCTGAGACACATGCTATAAATTGAAACAATTAATGTCTAGAGAAACACTGAGCAATTTGAGATRCCATAAACAAGAAGGAAAACAGCCTTGCCAGAAGAAAGGTTWGATTTAGACATAATTCCTGGAGAAATTAGAATGATTAACATATAGAAAATAAGACTACTACTGCGTAAATAATTATTTTATTTCACTACAATATGAGTGGTTTGAATGGAAGAAGTCCTAGCCTGTGGCCTGAAGGAATCTGAAAACTAGAAAGAGAAAAATGCTACAAACCTAATTTCATATAAGACTGTGAGGATATTTAGAAATCAGAATGATTGCTATTCAATAGCTGTTACTTCAGAAAGTGAGATGTGGGGAATAATTTAGATATATCAAGACCTTAAATGTGATTATGTTTACTGGAATAGAGCATGTAATCTGAAAGCYATTACATAGTCTGAAAAAAAGGAGGTGAAATTAATTGCACCGTAATGAAGCACAACTTATGAAATCACTACAAAAGAAGTTGAGAAAGTTAGTTTGTATTAGAAACCCAAACTTCARAAAGTCAAATGTCTATTATTCATATTCTAAGAATATTCCCATACTAAGCAACATTTACTCCAGAATATTGTAATTTTGTATTTAATTTTGATATAAGTTTTAAAATCTATCAATCCCTTTAGAAGAAAACAACGAGCTAAAGAAAAAAATACAGAAATTATTTTTTTGTAGACAGGGGTAGAAAACTGTGCAATAAAAGGAGTTCTCCTAAGTTTAATAAGAGACCTACCACACACTGAAAATATGTATTTTCAAAAAAGTAGATGCAGCTTCTTTGCTAAAAAATCAGCTACTTTCAAGTTATATAGTATAACTCAATGCATTAAATTCAGTAGTAACAGTTCCRTTTATTTTTTCTAATCAGCAATGAGATATAAGGAGGGAGATGACAGGGAAGGCAAGGGAAAATGAAGTTAGGCAAGGAAGCCAATGTTGGAGTAGCTTCTAATGCCAGCTCAGAAAAAAAAAAAAACCAACAAAATGCTTTTGTGACTAAACCTACAACGGCATGTAAGCTGTTGAACGACCTGGAAAAAGGCCTCAATTACTTGTTAAGCTTTGTGAGAGTGAGAAATAAAGAATAGTCACAYACGGCTTGCAGGAAAGCACAGAAGATACATAAAGGCAATAGAAAATTTGTTATCTGTAGTATGATGCTGTGTGCTAACCATGCTGACTCTGACCCTGAAAAACATTTAAGGATGTAATTGATTTTAATAATGCCAGTCTCCTTTCTTGTTTAACATGGCTTAAGCTCATGTCTATCAATGCTTTATGGAATCAAGGTCATAACATGATCTTAACAAGGTCTTAACTTTCTTCAGAAGATTCTAAGACACTCATGTGTTGCAGTTCTTCATTCTRGTAGTTTTAGATAATTTGAAAATTATGTGCAATCCTATAAATCATATACATGCTACAGAACAAGCACATAGGCATGGCAAGGGAGACAAATTTCAAACCATTTATCAGGTACACTTGCTCCACTCTGCTGTCTTTACAGRCATTTTAATCAGATACCTCTGCCAGATTGCTATGAATGTTTTTGACATCTCAGGAAGACGGACATAATCGATTGACTGTCTCAGCCTAACCCTCACTTTCAGATACTCTGGGTAACGTAGGAAATACTTTCTATAATTCCAACAGTCTTTCTCCCTYATTCCCTCATTTTTGGTCACTAAAATCTCTCCTTTCCTATTCTGTGAGGTAGCCAAGCAAAATATGACATTCATTTATTTCTTCCTACTTGGAGAAATGAGGATATTTTAAGCACTGAAGATGATTTTTCCTCCATCTTCTGATGGACTTAAATCAATGTCTTTGAAGACCTGATAGGATTCAGATAATTTTGGACACAGTTCATTCCTGATTACCATGTAACAAAATGTACTTCTGACTGCAGTTGTTTTTACATGTTCTCATTGARTTCAATTAAATATGTTTATCTCATTAAAATTTGATTAGTTTTCTCAAAAAATTTCTCCTCAAACTCGAGCTCTAAGCAATTCTTTCTACAGATCACTTGTTCTTGTAAACAATAGCTAAAATGGATGTAAGGGACTCATTTGGTTTCTGAAAGGAGCCCTGCAGTGGAGCTTTTAACTCCATACAGCATCACTGATATGTACAGACAGTTCTGGGCAAAAAACAGRATTTGATATGAGTATAATGGATGTCAGCTGGTCTCCTGTGTTGAGATGCGACCACACAAATCCTGCTCTCAGCAGCAGCTTCCAGTTGCATTCAGTTATATGCAATGGTAAATTGCCATCCCAAAACTAAATTTCAGACTGCTTCTAAGCAMTAACCTAGACTGTGGAAAAATGCTGCTCAGCTTCTGCCTGCTGAGGGGTCCTGAGGCAGCTGATCAGGGACCTCACCCAAAAAACCTTTTATACATAAAAATGGCATTATTTTAAACAATAAAATAAAATATAAATCAAACTTTTCCTCTGTTCYTTCGGCTACTTATCACACTGCCAACCAGTTCAAGGAGGAGGAAATAACAGGTCAGAATTAAACAGGGAGTAGTACACATTGTGTTCTAACAACTCTTTTACCTTTTAATACTATGGTGTTGGTTGTATTAGCCCTTATTTAGAGCAACACTAATGACAATAAGGAGAACAACACGTATTAATATATGTTCAAGTATCCAAAACTGGTCTCCAAATCTTATTCGCTGAAGAGAATTAAGAATATTAGCTTGAAAATTAAAAAAAAAAAAAAAAGGTTCTGTTATTGGAGAGCTTAGATCCAAGAAAAAAAAATTGATCTTTATTTCAGAAGGTATATAATACCARACAGATAAATTAAAAAAATTTGGCAACCTTTAATCCAATTCCCAAGGGCTTCATCTCTATTTTATCCATCTTACATATACTTACTTACAGAACAAAATACATTTRTCTTGTCCTAAAAGCTATTTTGTCTCTAGGAAATCAACAGTATGTCACCAAATACCAGTAGTTTTTGTGCAAGTCTTTTCAAAGAGTATACAAAAAAACAATTAATGCTTTAAATTTTTTGGTTTTATCTCTCATTTAGATAGAATCATTGCTTTTTTTTTTTATTTTTAGGCAGAGGCGTTGCCATTATATTGCAAAGGTTTCATATTGTTGTCTCATTATTGCAAGAGTTCCATATCTCCTTGATGTTTCCCGTGGGCATTTCCTCCAAGCATTGMCTCTTCCTTCTTCTCACAGTAGCCAACCAACTCCAGTTCCCCCTCAACCAACCAACCCACTYTTTTACAGCACTCTTCTTATCTCTTCTTATTATTGGCTACAGCTGGGGCCT
Source organism: Cardinalis cardinalis (assembly GCA_014549065.1). Taxonomy (NCBI): domain Eukaryota; kingdom Metazoa; phylum Chordata; class Aves; order Passeriformes; family Cardinalidae; genus Cardinalis; species Cardinalis cardinalis. The sequence goes on from JACDOX010000041.1 coordinate 3,192,171, forward strand.
GTTAAAGTCAGGCCTGCTCCTAATCTTTAATAATTAACCCAGCTGCAACTCTTTAGGGAGTAAGATTACTTTATATAATACCTTTATTCTCTTATATTCTATCCCCCTACACAGAGGCAGTGTCCTTATTTTACAAAAACAAAAGAAAATGGTGCACATATAACTTAGTAATTTTTAAATTATTTTAAAAGGCACTAGGTGTGATCACAAGTGTTCAAGATACATCCCATGGCACAGTATGAACATACTGTGTTAATARTTGTGTGCTAAGTAATGGAGGCAGAACTGAACTCTTACTGTATCTAATTCCTATATTTTCTGTCAAAATTGAGAGCTCTTTTCATCTGGCTTGTGTGGGTTTTTTAAGCACATCTGAGATATTTGGATGTCCTGGCATCCCTGTGACTATCATGTCAGTTAAGCAGCTCCTTAAAWTTTATCTTTGGGTTTCTGTTTGATCTTTGGGCTTCCTCCCAGCTAACAGCTGTTTGGGGAGCATTTCCTTTAAATACTGAGGACAGAAACCAAAATTTTCTCTAAGGATTCCTCCTTTATCTTTTTTCCTTAGGCCTTCTGCTAACATAGATTAAAAGCAGTAATCTAATTTATGGGTTTTCTACAGGCTCACAGGGAGGACGACTATAATAGGATATTAACGTTTTCCTCATATGCAAATACAGTGAAATGAGATTGATTTTCTTTCTTTAGTTCTCTTTTTTTATTTCCAATGTATTTTATAGGAGGAAAGCTATGTGATACTTTACTTTTGTGTGATTCAGAGTATGACTCACCTGGAACTGAACTCTTTAAAAAGATTCTTACTCATAAGACTGTTGTTGTTTATATCCAGTGAAATCTCTAGATTTGAGGTACATGCAAGAAAAGCTTTAGGGTGGGCCAAAGTGATTTTAAAATTTTATTTATATCTTTATGTTTTTTTCAGAACTAAAAGGAATAATTACTTATTTTAGTACTTATGCTACCATTTTCCATAACAGCTATTGCTGTGGCAAGATGTTAAAATGGTTAATGACGAAGAAACAGAAAGCATACAATATATAAAGACATAAAACCCCATAAAATGTTGCAATTAGAGAAAGACCAGACAATAAAATCCCTTTTTGTTGTGTCTTTCTGTAAATGTATGTGCATTTTACTTTTTCTTCCTCAGGAAAAGCTAGTCACTAATCTTAATTACATTCCTGAAAAAGACTGTTATGGAAAAGCAGAGTGTATTAAATGAAGCAGACTATAAAATTCTTTCATGGGAACAAAGAAGGATTATCCACAGTTCATCAAAATGTTCTCCTCTGTACCATATTATGTTGTAATGATTAAAATAAATTTCTGTATGTGCTTGATAGAACCTTGGAGGTCATGTTAAGGGCAATAGTACAAAAGGAACTCTGATAGCCAAATTAGGAGGAAGTATAATCTCATAGATAGAAGACTGCTTCCATAAACTTTTATTCATCTGTGTAAAACTGGGCTCAAAACCAAAATCATCTCCATGCTCCTTTAAATTTATTTTGTTTTCTTTCTGCATCAAAAATTTCAGCAATGAATGAGTGAGCATCAGGCAGTACACTTTTACAACTGTCCATATTTTTTAATTACATAATACTGAATTGTTAAATAGCTTTTGCATTACTATTGTCTATTCTGTGTGCAGCATGGATGTGAACTTCTTGTACATTGCTCTCTTCAGCAAGTTTCTAATCAATTCTCATTCATATTAACTTTGCAGACCATGGACTAGCAAAAACTGGACTTCACTCCTTAAAACTGAATTAATGAGAAGCTTGTCAAAATTCTTTCATAGTTTGAGTGTAAGGGAGGCTGAGATTTCTATTTCACTGCAGTTGCACATCACAGGAGAGAGAAGCAGCTGTCTGTGGTTGAAATCCATTCAGGAGAACTTATTTCCTATACTCTGGCCCCACTGCTTTGGGACAAAAAAATGGGGGTAGGATGGGGGAGGACAGAGWGGTGTCAGTGCAGATAACAGGACGTGAGGAAGAAACAGGGATAACAGAGCCTCTGAATGCAGATTTCTTTCTCCTGTCCTTCCAACAGCTCACTTCATTCAGTTCCTCTGTCCTCAATTGTCCCAGGACAAGTGTAAGCAGATATAAATTCTGGGAACTGCCCTGGAATGGCTACATCAATGAAAATGCGTAAGCAGATAAAAATTCTGGCAACTGCCCTGGAAAGGCTACATCAATGAAAGTGCTGCCATTTTTCTGCCTGTGCCTTGAAGGCAACTCCGGCTGATAGGCAAGACTGGGCTTTGAGCATTATGGTCTGTACAGATGTTAAAATCTAAAAATGTTGCTTGAGGCAGAATACCAATGAGTATTTTAATAAAAGACTGCTTGCTGTTGTGACTGTAAACTTCACCCTCACATCTTTTTCTCCAGTTAGAATAAAACCCCYGCAGAATCTGTGCACCCTGACTTCACACAGACTCCAGAGTTCTTCCCTGAGATATCTCTAAACTAGTCCAGAAGCTGTTTATTTAGTGTTCTGGAAGGCAGTATATACCTTTCAAAATGTTGCATTGCTAGTTTTGCCACCCATATATATCTGATAAAAAGCAATTCCTATTTCTTTGGCCACAATAGTAAATATTAATAATAATCTTGGAAGTCCAATGTTACACACACCTAGAAACTTCTATTAATAGAGAAGTTCAGTTAAGGTGATTTATTTTCAATCCCCTCACTAACACTTGATGTCTTTGACTGAAAATCTCCAGAGAATTAAATTTTTTTCAGTGAGTTATCCTCATCATATCCTAGGAGGCTACCAAAATTGACAAACATGAATGGAGAGTATCGGTGTGTTACTAAGCAATGCAGTCAGAATTCAGGAGAGAAACTTTATGAATAATTAATTAAAGCTCCAAAAATCGTCTGCAAACTATATAGACAAACCTTTAATTTTATATGACTGAAGGTAGCCTGGGGTTTAGTTTGAAATAGCATGTACTRATTTTGTTACATTTTCAGAATTCTCTGGAGTTAAAAAAATATTTGAGAGTTGATGTTTTTTATTCATTTTTGGTTTATTCAGAACAGTTATGAATGGTTGGTAACACTGAAATTTACCAGAGATCTGGCAGCTCTTTATAAACATTTTTCCTAGAGTGTAAAGTTCTTGATTTCCATGTGTCAAAAAATCAGATGGGATTTTTTCTCCTGTGAGACATTTCCCATGATCTGTTTCTTTGAAAACTGGAGATCTTGGGCTAGTTATCACTTATTAATAACAATAATTTTTTTTAATAACATGATCTCATATTTACTAAAACACTGTCAAAGCCATGTATAGAAAAATTCTAAATCTTGCTTATGCAAAATAACCCAGTTAATTTCTCAGGTGACAAGGAGACTTTTCTGAAAGTTTAACTGAATTGTTATGCATCTCATATGGAAATTAGTGCTTGAACATAGAAATCCATTTTTCTATAGAATAACTGAAACTCATTAATTGACTTCCCTATAAAAGTCAAAAAATATCATAAGCAGCTTCACAATAAGAGTTAAATACAACATTATTAATAGGACATATAGCATTTTATTTCTAAAATTTTTAATTCAATTTCRTTTTGATTGRTTACTACCTTGAGTCTGTAACAAGYATCATGAAAGCAACAGTATCTCATGTCTAATATTAAAATTATCTTCTTAAATTAATCTTTTATTGCATTAACTCTGTGCACCTTTTAAATATTAAAGTATGGAGAGCTGCACAAATCCAAATAGGTTGTGCAATAATTTAACAGGCACAAAGGGTAAAAAAAGAAAAATTTGAAAAAGAACTTCAATGTTTTATGTTTGTGTTATAAATATTTCTTTAGCTACCTCTGAGCCCCTACTTACATTYCCTTCTTTATTATGCCGCTCTTCAAAGTGGCCAGAACATTTTCTCCACTTATTTGATCAATATTCTACTCCCACATACTAATAGCTTGAAGGTTTTTTACTCAATCACAGCCCTCTTTCAATATTTTATCTTCACATAATGCCAGGAATTCAAGCGTACTGTCACTATAATTAACTAAGCACAAAAGTTGTTAATTTATATGGGATTTACCTTCCTGACAGCAACCACTGGAAGCTACTTTAATGTCTTCTCACATATACATCTGAAAGCTGACTTTCCAAAACAAATTACAAAATGGAGAGCAGTGAAGGTATGGTCATACGAGCACCAGCCTGTGGTGAATTCCAAATGGATGCAGAAAGACCTTTGTGTTCCCAGCACCTGTTGCTGCTGAGACAAAGAGGCTGCGGATCCCATCAGCACTGTCAGAAGAATAAGACACAGAAAGAATTTTTATTACTCAAAAGGAAAAATGAGATTGCCCTCATTTAGTAAGACCAAAATGTCTCACTATAAGTTTGATGTTGGACATTTGCTTTTTCTGTTGTACAATAATTTAATGATGGCTGATAAAGATGACAAAACAAATGAGATGGTTTTGAATGCAAGGTAAAGAAGAATTCATAATCCTGTGTATTCCMCTTTCTGCCTTTTACAATAAATTAAAGTTATCCCGCAGCTGTGGAAAGAAGAGGCATGGGGACATTAGCAGGTAGAATAAGAGAAATGTTACTCTAGGACTTGATGGTTAGTGACATTACTCAGGAATTGCAAATTCTTGCTTTGACTTTCTGGTCTTAAACAATGAAAGTGTAAATGGCAGAAGGACCAAATGCTGACATTTCTCAACTTTCTGCTGTCTTTCAAACTTAACTGTAGTAACTAAAAGAATCAATCTCCCACAAGATACAGTGCAGCAGTCAGTCCACTTATCCACATGCTCTGCAGAATCCAATATTTTAACCACACAGTGGTTTCCTTGTGTGTCTTTTAAAAAGGAGAAGGCCTGCTAATGATTACAAAGAAAAGACTCAATTGCCTTTCAGAAGTGTGAAGTTTTCTTCCAAAAGAAAACTTCAGAAACTAATTTCTCTTATTGCCCTGCTCCTCTCAGTGCTTCAGGCATGAGGTGCTATAAGATAGAAATATGTATCACTTTTCTCTCTGGAAAATGCTTTAAAGATGAGCCTTGGCTCTCAAGATACTACACTAGAATGGCGTAAAATGTATTCCATCAGCAAATATAAAGATCTTAGTCAAAACAAGTTAATTTGTTGACAGATATTTCATTCAATTGAKCTGGCTTACTATCTGACTGCTCTTGTCAAGAGTTGGCAATAAAAATAGTATAAGATGTTTATTAAAAAAATCCCCGCAAAGCTTTTAAAACTTTGCAAAATATCCCTGTTGTGTCCATCATGACTGTCAAGTTCACTATACTTTCCAAGATTTCTCTCAGACCTACAACATCAGTGATAAGCAGTTGATAATGAAAAAAGGTCTCTTACTTATTTTTTAGCTCCTCTGTCCAATGATAGTAGAAAATTTGCTAGTAGAATTATTATTGTACCACTGTTAAGCTCAAAGATACTTCTGAAGTATAAATCTGAGCTCATGGAACCCATTCTTTTTGTTTTGAAAATTTAATGGGAAGCCATGTCATCAGTGAGCCCACTTGGTCCCAGGCAATGGTACTCACTTGTAAAAGTCACTGTCCTTTTCTAGTGATGGAAAGGCAAATATGCTGTGCCACAGAAAAACATATCTAGTGGGAATAGACTTTGCTTTGTGAAGCTAAATCAGGAATAGGATTCTTAAAAATAAGATCTTCTTTGGTTCAATTACCATGCTTGTTGAACAAGCAGCATTCACCTAAAAAATGCAGAAATATTCTATGGCTTTCCCATCATGACCTCAATTTGTGATGCCTAACACAGAGTTACAAGGTCACCTTCATGCTATTAGAAATATTTTCTGGCCACTACATGTAGAATCAGATTTGCATAACTTACATAAAGTGAGCTACCTTAAAAAACTTGTATAAATGACCATGAATCTAATAGCATCTGTAAAGATAATATTTCAAAAAAAAAAACCCAAAAATGAATGCCATTATCTTGTGCAAGTGACAACATAACAAAAAAAAAATACATAAACTCTAATATGATTCAAATGACTTACAAATGCAGCTCAACTATAGTCTTAAAATATTGGAGATAAACAATTCACAGGATCCCCAAAATTATGCCAAAACTCTCATAACAACTGCATCTAATCTCATCATTAAAAGTCTATTAAAAGTGGTTTCAAAAGAGGCAAAAGGATCATAATAAGAGCCTGAGGCTGTTTCACAACATTCATACAAAAAGTAGCAAACCTGTCACAGTGATCAGTCCCAAAAGCTATTAGCATGATGTTTCCATCTGGATTCATGAGATTACTGTTACCTGAAACAGTCAAACTGGGCAACTTATAATATTTGTGTGACAGAGACTATAGCTCTASGTCTGAATCTGTCCTGTGCATGGTCTCTGAGCATCCTTATAGAAATGACAGGCAAAATACCAGGCATCAGTGTCAGGCTTCCATTCAAAATAATTTGATACTAGAAATAAAATGCATTTTAAATGTTCCCTGGTAAAATGGAAACAAATAATATTCATACAAAGATCAAATAGGAATTTTGATCTTTACATAAATAGTTTTTCTGCCCAGTAAAAACATTGTCATAAGCATTTTCTAAATGAGCGAAGAATTTCAAGACACTGTTGCTGCCAACTTGATATATCTGCAGTCCCCTAACAAGGATGCACAATACTAAAGAATCATGCAAATTCCACTGTAATGTTAGCATACATAGCAAGCATTGTAGAACAAGACTCGACAAGTGTCAAAGACTATTATTATTAGACAGGGATTCACAACTGAGTCTTGTTAACATATGCAAAATCTCACAACCTTAGGCAAAAGTTATCAACACATAACTTTTTAACTATACAAACTATTGAATTTCATGGCTTACTGTGGCATCATTTCWAAAAATATTGTCCAAGGTTATTCCTCATGAGAACGTACACAAAATCTTTAAAGGGTTTTTTCCTAGCTAAACTGCCTACTAGCATTTTGAAAAGGAGATTCATCTATCAGAAGACTACCAGATTTTCCCCTTAAATAAGAAAGTTTTAGTGAGTACTGCTGGAAGGCCTTAAGCAAATAAAAGACAMAGCTTCATGACATGACACCTCATAAGAACTAAATGATAGCACAAAGGTCATTCTTAAGACTGAAAAACATACAGTTTAACCCCTTACCATTTTCAATGCATGAAGCTTGAAGAAAAAGCCCTTGTCTTTAGAATTATTTTATTCATTTTAAAATGACCATCTGTTATTCAAAGCTGAGAAGATTCAGCACATAGCTATGTAATATGCAATATTTATTGGTCACATAAAAATGGAGGATCCATAAACAATATTGAAATTTGTTTTCAAACAGATAAGCAGTTATGTCCATTAAAGTAGGGTAAATAGTCCTGTTCCCCTAAAGTTCTGGATGACTTGTAGTTACTAAGATACTCAATATCTCGAATATTTTTCTAGTCTAAAAATGAAAACAATTCAAAATCTGAAAAGGCAAATAAAAAGACATAAAAATTACTTCATTCTAAACTGTGTTTCTCAATTACCCATATAAATCAAATATGTAAATTTTTTTTCAGGAGCACTTAATTACTTTTGAATGTGATATCTCCTTCCAGTGAATGCTGCACATGCATTGTCCCTTGAGATCTACCACCCAAATAGTGCATATCAACAAGTGCGAACATTTTGAGGAGTTAGTAAGTAAAGTAATAAATCTCTATGCCATTCAGCATGTGAGATGAAACAAAATAATGGCCTATGGTGATGCTGAAAAAAATCTATAATCTATAATTCAGCAATWGAACAGCAGGAATAGCTAAAGCAGGATTTTCAAAAGAAAACAATTCAATATTTTCCCATTTAAGACAAAGGAGGAATATGAAAGATAGAAAGAAAAGGAAGAAGTCAATCTTCAGAAAAAAATGTATGTGTGACAGATGGGAACCTTTTAAATGTGAGAAAATTTGTGAGGCAGAAAGTAAATTCATCTCCCATGTTGAAGGAATGAGGAATGTTGCAAAAGGAAAAGAAGTTATTTGAAGCTTTTATACTTTTAAAGCTTCTGTAGTAAAAGCAAGAAAGTTTGAGAAAAAGTGATGGCTATATTTCAAGTTGTTAAGCATATGCTGGGTGAACTTTTCAACCTTAAAATAATGTTCTAAAAATCAGAAAACTACTCAGTTTGTAACTCCCACAAACACAGCTCACAAAAACACCCACATCTTGTTTTTCCATCAGACGCAGTGCTTACAGCCCCTATTCTGATGGAAAGAAACAGGGATTTATACTATTTCTAAATTACAGAACATTGGGTAATGGTGTTTTAATAGCCAAGATGGCTTGTTTTGGGGTTTTTTTAAGTGCTTTAGGARGGTCTTTTTGTTCTCCAATATCTTATTGCCTATAGAAGTTTGCAGCAATGCTTGGAGAAAAATAGAACCCTAAAGTAATGAGATTATCAAGTATAATGCAATTTTAATTACAGAAGAACCGTGGTGGAAAATGAATTAATTTGAAAKGTTTTTTTAATTAGATTTCACTATATTTTGGCTATAATCTTATGTAGTCAAAATATGTMCATTGATGTGGTGGGTTTTTTTATTATGCTCTATTATAGAATCACAGAATGGTTTGGGCTGGAATGGACCTTAAAGACCATCTAGTCCCAGCCCTCTSCCATGAATAGGGACACCTTCCAGTAGACCAGATTGCTCAAAGCCCCATCCAGCCTGGTGTCTATGCCAGTGATCAAGAAAGAGAACACAGAAAGTAACGTGAGGGTTGATCTCTCAGACTCAGGTTGGAGCATTAAAAGCAAAAGACCTCAAACGATGGACATGAGTATTGTGGCATGGAATTGCAATGGGGATGACTGCAATTATTCCACAGATGTRTAACCAAAGCAGAGAGAACTCTAATGAAACAGGCAACTTTTGTTCACATGGTATAAATTTAGAAAAGGCATAAGAAGATGATAAGTTAGGTATATATCCTTAACAGAGAGGTGTGACACCCCAGGCTAGCTGTGCTACACTTCCAGTATTCAAACAACCTCACTCAGTGTTTCCTACTTGTCAAAAATATTCCCTCTGTTATAGAGGTTGCTGATCTTCCATGGCTGAGAAATGTGGAGGTTCTGTACCTCCAGAAACAGCAAAAGCACTAATGTAYGAAAGCTTTTCAAGAAATATTCTGCAATTGAGCACAAAGTTACTGCTTTTACTTAAATGAAGTTTAAATTCTGCTCAATAGAACAAGTACAGAATGCTGCTTTGTTGGTACAGTATTTACACTAACATGTATGTAATGCATGAATATTTTATTGTAGAAAACTGTATCTGCATTGTTCAAGATTATTGAGCCAGTATTGTTGCAATGAAAAACATCAGTTTAAAGAAAACAGGGTGAAGAAAAGGGTGAAGAACAGAAAAGAACAAATTATTGTCGATGTTTAGCAGAGCAGGGTKTTTAATGATCAGTGAAAGAGCATTCCAAAACAATGGAAAAATAAGTGATGGCTAGTTTTGAAGGACTGTAGAAAAAAAAATCAGAAATGAAAAATTAATGGACATGGCCGCTAAGGATTTTTCATCCTAGCAGAGGTATTTGTAATTCCCATTAGACCATAGAGTTTTCTAATGRCCCATCATTGTCTCAATGAAATTTAAGACACAGGTATTTTAAATCACTGTCTGCCTAAAAAATACTAGAATAGGSGAAACAAAGTTCTCATAGAGCCCATGACAGGTCCTGAAACGGAAAGGGATAACAAGAAGCAGAAGAAATGAGGAGTTGTTTCCAGGGCTGGGAGAATGAGAGATCGTAGGAAAATGAGAGGGAAAACATGCATGACTTCTCATGGAAGGAAGACCTAGAAAATTTTGCAATAAAGTGATCCAGATTCCCAAACTCAAGACAAACAGATGAAAAAGAATTTGAGTGGAAGTTGGACTAAGGATTCTAGAAAATTATGARTAGAGTCAGAAAATACAGGGAGAAAAATGTCTGCTAGCAGTCTTGCATAGCAGACTACAAAAGAGGGGAGGGGTAGAGGGTTTAAAGTTCTAGCCATGAAAGCAAACATGAGAATTCAAAGGATCAATAGAATATGGGAAGAAAGCACATAAGGAGTCATTGGGAAAGTAATAGACCAGCAGGCAGGATGTGTACTGTGCATGCCTAGCAGGAGCAACAGACTGCTGCCTTACCATTRTCACTGCTTAATGACTTGTCTGTACAGCTGTCCTCAGTGCTCAGTGAGAGACKCTACTGATCACACACTTTATAACTGGAAATGCTAGACTTACATCCTGTTTGACAGCTGGGGAAAACCTACTGCTCTGGAAATCATGGGTCAGGAATTTGGAAATGAAAATTAAGGACATGATCCAGTTTCACTGGATTTTCAAAAACATATTTCAAAGTGCAATTCCACAAAATTACAGTGTGAAAAGTAAATAATCTTATTTTCTTCATTATGTCTCCCCTTCTTCATTATGTACAATGAAATGACAGTTTATTTTTCAAGTCAAAAGATACTCTGGAATTTTATAGTGCAGAATGAACTTGATTCAGAGCTCATGAAAAAAATCCTGTAGATTTATTTCAGCTTTTCACTTTCATATTCACCATTATTCTGAAACCTAAATAAAATGCTGCTGTGTCCCTTTTAGTGCTACACTTACTTGTCTTGTCTCCATGCACTGCATCACAGCACTATAAAGATATCCCCTAAAGTCCTAAGAATATTTTTATTATTTCATCGTGAACTGTACAGTAATCTTAGGATCTGAGCTGCTTGCCTGATATCAATTACTGCACTGACTTCATTTCTCAATCCACATATTAGTCTTCCTCCTAGAATTTCTCCCTTGAAAACTTCAGGATGAGTTATAGAAGAATAGCAGTCATAAGGGGAAAAAAAAAGTAGAAAAAGTTCTCACYAAGAAACACAAAGGTAGGAAAAAAAAACACCCAGAAATTTTCTCTTTTATACTTTTTTTTGAACTGCCAAAAAGGAGGGCTAGATTGTCCCCATATAGCAARTTATTTTCTTCAAATACGATAAAAGTTTTTTGCAGTTATCCATGAATTCTACAATGGAATACTTTTCCACATTAAAATACTGATTTGCTAAAAGTTGGACAGAAAGGAAATTTGTTGTATCCTTGGTTTAAAAATAAAATAATCACTCATTAGATAAGACACAGGCACTTGTTATTGTTCCTTGTTAAAGGCTCTTTCCTCTGAATTTAATTTTATTTCATTTTTTAWTATTATTATTTATTTTATTTCATTTCAATTTTCCCAATATTTTCATATTTATTTTGAACCCTCATAAATGAAAAATTTGAAGGTGAATTCTTCTTACATCTTGAAATATAACTTTAGCATTTTAATTTGTCATTTTAAACAGAAAATGCCTTTTCCATCAGGCAAAGTGCATTAGATCAGCTAGTGGGCTCTGTTTTATTTCTACAGACAATATTAAATATCCCTAGCCAAAATGCCAGTGTCTTTACAAAAATTCTCACTTTGTTATGCAGTATGAATAAGCTTAAAMAAGCAAAATTCTGGTAATATATATTAGCTTTCCTAGGAAGTGTCCACATATTGATAATTGATTACTTGCAGACTAGTCAGTATGATTAGAAACAAAGATTAAGAAACAGAGACAAGAGAAAATGTGGCCTTCATGAGAATTTTGGAAATGTTTCAGGGGTGTTTGAGACTTTTGAGACAGGRGTATTTGAGACAATTTACTTTCAAACTCCTTTTGACCATCATTAAACTAGAGTGATATCTACGATAAAGAGGAGACTGAATGAATGATATTTTGACAAAGGCAAGATTTCTAATAGCTACTTAGTTTCCTTAATTTTTGCATTTTAATTTGGGCTGAGTATAGCAGGAAAATGTTTACGAGTTCACAAGATACTTCCACATTCATCCTGGGAAACATAAAGTGCTACACATTTCAGCTGCTCTCCTTAGAAATTAAGAGCAGACATCTACCATCTACTCACTGGATCCAGCTGTCTATGTGCAGGGTTGCTCAGTATAGAAAGTTAATGCCTGCTTTCAACAATGTTGTAAAACAACTTAATGGGTGAATATTTACTAACTAGATTTTTGATTTTTTTTTTTAAGGAGCAAAAACCTCTAAAATCAAATAACATATTTTTCCATCTCTTTCCTCAGCACAACCCTATTAGAAACAGTGAGAGACTGAAATGCTCAAGGTCAGTGACTCAACAATGTCCGCTTGCAGGAGCCGCAGGTGCTTTGCTGAGGCAGGGTTTGCATCCCCAACAGAAGTGGGGGAGGAGGAGAGCTTTTGGATGTGTGGTGTCAAAAAATCTGATCTGCAGAGAATAGCTGAGGTGCAGAGGGGTTGAGCATCACCACAGAATGACCACAACAAACCAACATTAGTTAGCAGCAAGTTGCTGTTTTGAGCCAGATAAAGAAAAAGGCTTAAGGATAAGAAGCAGATCCTGATAGGTGGAATAGTGCTTTATAACATGCCAATGTTCTCCCTTATACAACTGGCTCACATGAAAAAATCCCCCACCCTCATATCCTGGGGAAAGTATTGGGATATTCATGTTCACAACTAGGCCTGAAATTTGCCCTGAAAGGGGCAAATTCATGCCCTTCTGATGGGACATAACTGGCTGAACTTCAYTGGCATGTCTTAGAAGGGGTCATAAAGCACCAAAAAAAACCCCAAAGTGCTCCCAGACTAATTTCTGGGGCCTTACATCAGAAAATTTAAAACTCCCCCACCCAGGGAAGGCACCTGAACTTAATTTACCCATTGAACTTTGTGTGTCATGGGCCTCCCCCTCCAGCAAGGGATAAAGATTTTGACCACCATTTTGAACATATTGTTGCATTTATACAGATAATAACCAAAATGAGTATATAACTCCTTCCTGTTGCAACCAATTTAAAAAAAATAAACCTGCTACAGACACACATATCTGTAAACACTGGTCATTCAGTGTTGTTTCACTCRAATCTGTCCCAAGGGATCTATTAACAAGAACCTCAGCCGCCCTTGCCTTTGGGGCAGTTCATAACAGAAGCCCCTGCCAGAACCTTTTGTTTCTGTTTACAGTTCTTCCATGCCCATATTTTTAGTTCTCCAGCATAAAATTCATGGTGTCTGGATGAGCTTGTTACCACATTCATAGTTTGTATAAACCCTTCACAATCTCAGGCACACACTCATGAAGGAAATTGAAGCTCTCAAATTATTAACCTGATTCAGTTTCCAGCTCCTCAGTAAAATTCATATTCTGTAACGGGTCTGCTTAGTTAGTGGGTAAGAAATGTTAATACAGGCATGAATTTTGTACATCTCAACTGTGGATTGCATTCCAGCACTTGCCTGAGATCCAGAAGTGTAACTTGAAAAAGTTCAAGAATTTAGCAAACTTGGAAGAAAACCAATTGATGTTACTTTTCAGTACAAAGTGTTTTGAGGGTTTTTTTAAAAGGCAAAACCAGTACTGTAGATCTTACAATTTAAAGGGTTTAGGGTGAGAAATATTTCAAGAAGCTTAACAGGCTACAGCACTTAGATGGGAAGGAAATAGATGTTCTTCAAAGTAATACCCAAGTGATACGTATCACTGCCATGTGGTCTATGTGTTACACTCACTTGTGTGCARTTCTACAGTAAAAATTACATTAATAGTAAGAGTTACAAAATATATGAAGTTGACTGTGGGTTTGCTGCCTTCCCTATATTAAAGCAATTAAAACATAATGGTAAAATTTCTACATTACTCCTACACAAAAGCAATTTGAACAATTATTGCAAGATAGCTTTCAGAGAAGCCATTGTAGCAGAAGTTCATTTTGCATGAATTATAGAGCTGTAGTGGTAGTCCACACTGACTATAAATTAGGCCTCTTTTTGCTAATTAAATATGAAAAGAGGAAGGAAATGATGCTACACACACCCCGGGATACTTTGCTGAGCCCACAGCCCTCAGGTATTAGAGGGAAGGCCAAAATTCAAAAAGGCGCATTTAGATGTGCAATTTAACCATATTTCACCTCTGAATTTGGTTTTCTGTCTTTCTAGTTTCACAATGAGCAACATCCCACAACAGAGGATGGAAAAACGCAGCACTGCAGCTCTCTCAAAACACATTGTAATCCAAAATAAACAGCATTATCTAAAAGACACCACATCATATCCAAAAGAACTGCTGCAGGAAAGGCCCTGCTCAGCTATCTGGTAACTGAGCCCAAACTTCATGAGTCAGTTCTAATTTGCAGAGCTATAGTCACTGTTTAGTTCTGAAAGACATGCTAATATTTGCTGGCATTGTTGTCTTTGGTTGAAATGCAGCTTTTAGAAGCGCTGGAGAACCTTAATTTAGACCAGTTTCCCTATTCTGTATCCACTCAGCAGTCCTGCTGGTGTGAACTTTCAGGATAAAGAGGGGAAAAGAAAGAAGTGAGGTAGATTGCTTTCTACTGAAACCACAGCCCACAGACTTTTTTTTTAACATCTCACTTTAACCTCATTTAACAAATCCGTATTCTGCTAAACCACAGTGGTCTTTTTTCTTCAATCCGCTTACTACAACTGAGGAAGACAAGATATTTCAAAAACAGTCAAGTTAACCAGCAATTAAGGAATCTTTGCTTAATCTCCACTGCTGTGATACCTGATTAACTAGCTTTGAAGGCTGAAGCAGCTCTTTTTAGTGTATTTTATTTTTCTCTAATGGTGGATTTGGTTATGTGGCATGAAACATATGTAGAATACATCAGGGTTAATTTGCATTTAAATCCCTTGAAGAGATCCTCATAAAATTTTATAATTTTTTTTCTGTGTTAGCAATTGTTTCTRAACATAAAAAAGACGTTTCTCTACCCAGAGAACAATAATTGTGTTCATTTTCCTTCTACCATGCAATTAAAACAGGTTATTACCAAATCAATACCCATTTCACAAAATGCATCCTTCCAATGTCTCTTTTGTACTCCTCCTCTAACAAGTTTGACCTGTATATTTCTTCTGCTGGTGCCTCTGCAGTAAAAAAGCAAAAGCCTATACCCAACCAAAGTTCAGGCACAATCTCTTAGGCACAGCTGCAGGTTGAAAGTGAACAGAGCATAATGCCAATCTGCCTCAAACACCACAGTGGGCTGAGAGCTTTGCAGGCTTTACCGGGATGTTAGGATGAAACACCTACATCCAAGACTTTATCATTTTAGCAGTAATATGGAAATATGAGCAAGAATTTGAACTTGGAATCAAACCCAGTATGTACTCTACTACCCACTTTGTTATTTCCACAGAGCTTTTTACAGAAAATCTGCTGGTTTTCCATCTCATATTTATTTCTCTCCTTTGCTTGAAATTAGTCATCTTCTAGCAAAAGGTAAAGAAATTCAGGCAACCCTTTAAAAAAATGACAATAATTTTTCATGGTGCATACTTGTCCCTGTGTACTCTTCCTCCTTTCCTTTTTTTTCTCCCTACCATCTCTTTTGTGAGGAGTCCTGGAATAAAGACTGAAATAATACTTGAAAGGCACTGAGACAGGGGTACTGGACCTGTGTTGAAGTACACGTATCTGTAAGAAACCTCACTAAAGAGGCATGAGAGGAAGATCTGCAATGAAAGAAAAATTGTGCTAGCTGGGAAAGACAGAAATGAGAGAAACCAAAAATTAGGTAAATGCCAGTGTGAAAGTACAAATGTGAACTTCTTCATAGCTCAGAGCAAAATAAGGTAGAAAGGAAGAAATGTAAACAGTCAAAGAGAAATACAGATAAGCTTTTCAGTGGAAACAGGGAAGGATGGATAATCTCTAACTGCACGCTAGAGAAAAAAAAAAGAAAATTCTGGGCATTTCCTTATTTTTCTTTACCTACTAATTTCATTTATTTCAGACTTGGCGATGTATGAGCACAGAGTGATTGCAATCCTAACTAATAAACATTGAAAATTCAGAGCCCAAGCACCAGCTAAGGATAAAATAAATTACATAGAAATTTCTAAAACATGACAAGAGATTGATTATTTAAGAGAAATACAGCAAAACCTATATAATCATGGTATCATAAACACTTTTATTCAGCATTTGAGTTTTTTGTGGTCATTTTGGTTCTTCAAAAAGAGTTGTGTTGATCAAGTTAGGTAACAGATCCTGCAAGTTTTCAATGGATGCTTACATACTGACATAAGCTTTTCTTACTGTCATTTAAAATATTTCATTAGTCTGCATAAACAAATATTTCTGTATCAACTATGTGTGAGCATTGATCTCCTTTCCTTACTTTAAGGGAAGCTATTTATTTACATTTTTAATGAGAAACTATGAGCTTACAGAAGCTCAAACTACTCTTTGATTGTTTACCAGTGCCATAAAACAGTTCATAAGTCTTTAATATGATGAAAACTATTTCCTTCAGTGTGATAAAATTGGTGCTTTTCTTGCTTAGGTGGCAAATATTACAGGAAAACAGATAATTCCTTTTCCCTAGAGTTTTTGTTATAAGCCATTACCCAAACCTTCTTCCTTTGATGCATTTCTGATATTTAWATTCAGCATCTTCATCTGCTTTGAGATATTTTCCCCTTTTACCCAGAGGAGCAAACACAAAACTTCTGTTGCAAATTTAGAAATCTCTTCGTTGATTGAAAATGATCTTCCCATCTTCAGATATATACCTTGTGCTGAGCATTTGCACATTTAGATAACTTCACAGAAATGAAGCTGTGAATCATCATCAAGGATATATTTTTTCCACTTTGTGGTATTAAGTTGATTTTTTTTAGCTTAGAAAATATCAGAACAAAAGGTTTTTCTGAGTGAACATATCAGGTGCCATAAAAGAAATCAAGGGATATTTTTTCAGATAATGAGGGGCTGAAGGACATGAACACAGGAACAATGATCCTTCATTTCTAGAGATGCTGATTCTAATACACAGTCTGCAGTTCTGTCATGTAGGTATTAGCTACACTAGAGAAGGAATTACCCTGTATGTTTCCAGGCAATTACCACTGCCATACAGGCAATTACCCAGAGTGTTTTCTTGTCCACAGGCTGTGACTTCATCTGTAACCACAGTGCAGTTTCTTTTGCAACTCTGAAAATATTTTTTTAAGAATAAGAAATTTGTTTTCCGTCCAGCTTTACTGGAGACTTGGAGGTATCCAGCTCATATCTTCTCCCTCAGTTTCTGTGTTTGGCCATTACTAGCAAAATCTGCTGTCATGAAGAAGCACGTGGCCTTCTGTCTGAGCTCAAGTGACCAAAGACTAGAAGTTTAGTTTGGTACTATCAGTTCTTGAAAAATGTCTCAAAAGAAAACAGACAACTTCACTTTCATGCTGGGGTGTGTAATGATCTTATAGATCATTACAAATCCACCCCACCACTATGGTGTTGCAGAAGTACAGAAAAAATGCATGCTGTTTTTATTAATCTTTGTTAAAGATTCTGCATAATACAGAGGAAGAAAATAGAATGAAAAGTCCTATTCATGGAAAAAGAAACTGTCAAAATTGTTGAAAAATGGTTTAGCAGGACAAGCATGAAAAACCAACTTGGTTTGGGACTTTAATAGTATTAAGGAATGACTTTGACTTCCTAAAAAGTATCAGTTCTGTGGCCTTAGTCTCACTTGGAGAAAGGGGTAATCAATAAATAAGTAACGAGACTGAGAAAGAACATGACAAAAGCCTGTAACCAGAAAATTATACAACAAGAGGCCTACCTTTGTTCAGTTTAACTCATCAGAAATCAGAAAGGCAAGTGCAAAATGTCACAAGAAGTCTTGTATTATCTGGCTTTGAACATTCACATGTTCAAACCACAAATAAAGTAAAATTTGTACAGACCACTGAACAGCTTTGGAAAACCTAGGCTGAAGACATACATTAATCAATACAGGAAAAATATGTGTATATTTCTAATCCAGCTCAAGAAATATTAAAATAAACCTCTTGCAATTACATTTGATAGGCCATATAATCACTGAATACTACAGAATAATTAGGAGCTCTGGACTGCACCCTTCCATTAGGGTGGTACAGATATCTTGCATGTGCTGTTTTTAAAATTGTGCTGGCAAGAGCTCTGGGATGTCTCTCAGCAAAACAAATTTTGAATTGTAGCAACAATGCAAAAGTCTGGGTCTTACTGAGAGGATGTGCTCTCAAATTGCTAGAGCTCTATTCAGCAGATCAGCTCTGTGTACTTGGTACCGGTGGCAGCAGTAGTCCATGGTTACTCAATAATTTTTGCAAACCACAATGAAGACACACCTTAATTCAGTAAAGGAAAGACTTGTCATGATGTCAAGAATAGGTGCATGTATCAGTATTCTACTATCCTGCGAAGACAGCACTAGGCAGTTCCTTGAATTACAGAACTTTATGATTCATTGTAAGAGCTTTTACTACATTTTTATATCACTTTTGCTACACTTTAAGTTAAGACGAAGTTAATCCCTATCTAAGTATCGTTTCTTTTTAAAAAATAATAAAAATAAATCTTTCTTTGGTAAATTTCAAGCAATTAATTTTTTTGTGTGACTGTCATTATAAATTTGGGCCACACTATTGAATGTTCTGAAACGATAGCTGCACCTGCATTTTCAAATGTAAAAAAGTATTGAAGGTGAATCATTTACCCATCTGATTGTGTGAAAGCCATTTGCAGCCTAAGACACATTTAGAATTTTAGAATAAACTTTTAAAGCCAGAAAACTCTTTAACTATTTTTGTCTTCTCAGTTAAGTTTTCCCAGTCAAATAGATGACGACACAAAATTGCATTTAGCTGTTTCCTAAAGATAAAACTTGTGCTGTTATCATGCATTAGTCTTGAAATTCCCTCAAGTAATTTACTGAAATTGTAAYGTACAAGAACATGAAGACTAAGTTATAAATCTTTTTCAGAGAGGAACTTTCATGGCATAGGGTAGGCTGTGATTTATTTTTATTCATTTGGTATGAATAGTTGAATGCTCCTACATGGCAAACAAAAGTTTACAGTGGTTGGTGAGAAGATAAACAAAGCCACTTTGAAGTAGTCACCTCATAAGCTCTAAAATTGCGTTTGCAGAACCAGTCTGATTTTTACTGAGCTTCTGTTTCCAGCTGATCCCTCCACTGATTCTCAAGTTGGGTATTTATTTGCTGACATTGCAAAAATGGTAATATTCTGCTAATTATTAAAATTTTATTTGATTATAGGTTTAATACCTATCAATTGCTAAGTTGTAGATTAAATTAGAGAACTCTGTCATATTAAGTTTTCAGGAGGAGAGGAATTTGCAATATTAACAAATTGTGAGCATGATGACATCCCTTATTCTGTGATGAGACCAATTTGTAAACCATCTGGCACTGAAGAGTTTAGCTACTTGCAGTTGTAATGGAGATATTTTGGCTTCAAGACTAAATGAGCAGGATAATAGCTATTTTGTGAGTTGAATGGTTAGTACAGATATCCTGGTGGAATTAAGTACCCTTGGATAAGGGAACACACGGTGGTAACATTTTGTTGAATGTAAGAATTGGTGGATGAGCCAGTTGAAAATATATCGACTCCATCATAACAGAAAAAAATAAAAAAATTGGTTTTTCTGTTTTACTTTTGTATTAACCTTTCCAGCGGAGTCCAGAGTTTTCTGTCTAGTGACTAAAAATATATGCAGCAAGACTTTCCCCTAGACAGAAAAACAGGAAAGATATTATTACAAGGTGCAGCATACTGTGTCTGTAAGTAACAGTTTGTATGAAAATTACAGCCATTAGAGTACAATTGTAAATAATTTTTATTTCTATTTAATTTAAATTAGATATGCTTCAGAATACACATGGCATAGTGGGTTGCCAAGAACACTAGAAAAGTTTTTGCGTATCTTTTCTGCAGGCCTTTTATTAGAATGAAAGGAGTGCTTTCTAGCATCACCATTATGAACTACTTTATTTTCAAAACATATTGAAAAAATATCAATAGCACAGAAAAGGCTTTACGATTTTTGACAGATATGTTTACTTCCCTGTCTTATTATCTTAGCATCTGGTCCATAAATCAGACACATGGCACTGATCTAAGCCTGATTCTGTTACTATCTAGTTGGATATATTTCAAGGATGTATATTCTGCAATACAGGCAATTCTGATTAACTAGGAATATTATGATCTGGAATTATATGACAGCTATCTGAATTTGGTTGTTGAGGTATAGAATGGTTTGGTTTGGAAGGGATCATAAAGGTCATGCAGTTCCAACCCCCTGCCATGGGCAGGAACAATTTTCACTAGAGCAGGCTGCTCAAAGTCTCATCCAACATGGCCTTGAACACTTCCAGAGTTTTCAGTGTAAATCACAGAATTCACACCACAGAACATTCCACACATAGTACAAGCTTTAGTCCAGAGCCCACATATTTTCAGAAAATCTAACTTAAGGACAGAGATTTTAAGAATATAAAACTTCATTAGTGCCATCAATCATTTTTCTCTGCTTATTGTGTTTTCTAATTTGTCTTCATTCATGGTAAGTCTGAAGGCAGTAAAAGTAACTGATTTAAATAATTTAAGCCACAGATTTCTTTATAACAAAATACAATTCTTTCCTGTTAGAAGTTGGCACAGAAAAGATAACAGGCAAAAAATTATTGGTCTGTGATGCTCTTTTCTTGAATGATAATCAAAGTTTTTCCTTTATTGTGAAAACTCCTTATTAAGATTCTGTCATTGACTGGCAGAGATAAAATAGTTCCCTTCTGTCTGACATGTCCTGATCCACTGCCTGCTGAACTAAAAGAAACTCATAATTAATTATTGTAGGACAAGGATCCTAAATCCTTATTCTTATCACCTAAGCCTTCTGTTTTTGCCTTGGCTCAAATCCCAGCTAGAAATTTATGATTCCTTAGCCTCTTTTTGCAGATGTCGTGAATCATAGAGGCTTATGAGTGAATAAATACTGGGGTGGTGCTCCTGTAAAGGTTTGTACTTGATATATTTGTACAACTAATCCCCAGTAGAAAAGCTACTGAATACATAAAAAACACAACTGTCAACTTGGTTTGGTGTCACTCTTCAGAAGTGCTTCGTGCCTCCTGTACATGTCCATGTTTGGAGTAATTCCACACTGCACATGACCTGCAAAGTAAGGTCCATCAACACAAATGTGTGAGATAGAGGAATCTCATTTCCAGAGCAGATCAATGTAACACTACTCATGAATAACTTTTTCAACTTTTAAAACAACAAGAAGAAAATCACAGGTTATAGAAAATGAGTGATCAGAATGAAAAAGAAACATAATCTTCTCCAAATGCACTTCTCCAGTGACAAAATATGTCAGTTAATTAGGTATCCAAGTTTTTCACGAATTATAGTAAAAAGTAAAATTTCTCAGATAAGGACTTGCAGAAGGCTGTGGCAAAATTTGCAAAGATTTCTGCTAAGTAAACATCATGATCTAAGAAAAAATGTCTGATAGTGTTGTTGTTCTTTCTGAAGCTCTTTGCATCCTGTAGGCTGCTGAAGAGGAGGCCAATCCTTCACTTAGTTTATCTGCTTTATCTGGTAGCCCTGTGACCCTTTACAAATATTAAATTATTTTCAGATCAAAATGAAAAATATTTCTTGTTGTGTGATATTGGAAAGAATGTGACAATATATCTATCAGGAAAAAAGTGCTACTAAAAAGCATTATCTTAATTATTTGTAAGTATTGTTACAGACCAGTATCATCCTGTCACCATCTCTTTTTGGTTACCCAACACTCCCCAAAATTTACCTAATTTAAAAAATATTATTTGCTTATCCAAACACTTTTAAAATAACAAAATATTTCCTTCCTTCTCTATTACTCTCACATGAGATATGTGAAATGATAATGTATCTCTTTAGTAAAATGTAAGAGAAATTATTCAACAGAACTAATATGATCAAAGATATAGAGATACTAGTCACATTTTGGTATGCTATAGTTTTCTCCCTAGAACAGTGAATGATGAGACATAATCATGTCTCAAAAAACTCTATACCACTTTCTGGAAAACACAAAACCTTTTGCTCAGAAAAAGTGCTGTGAAACTGAAAGCTATTGCTACTATCATATAAGAGGTAACAGCATCAGTGCTCTGCAGTTATTCACCAATTTCCATTGCCAATATATCACTCTGCATGGATTTGTTGAGTTCAGCGTGTCCTCTCACTATGCGTAGGGAGGGGGTAAATGGGAGTGATTCTGTTACAAAAATTTAGGCAGTCTAGGTCCGCAACATATTTTGGCATTAAGAATGAAGACTCAAAAGTCTCCTGAGGAGGTGTTTTGTCCTAATGGGAAACTCTTATTTTATTTAGTTGGAAAATAGAACAATATATTTAAATGATCGGTGAGTTACATGCTCAAAATGGAAAGTATCTGTTCAGCTATTAAGGGAATCCAATTTTTGAAAAGCAAAATAAATCATAAATGTCACAGTATTGTGTTAAGATGTTTTGGTATTTCTGCAAGTTTACTTAGTCCCACACAACATATAAACCAATACAAATTTTAAGTCTATTAATCTGTGGTAGCTATTATAATACATGAGAAAATGCAATTGTGAACCAATATTTGATGTATGAACTCAGAGTGAATTGTTCAGGAATTGGTTTTGGGACCTATGCTCTCTGATACTTTTAGCAATAATATGTAAGAAAACACTAACTCATTGTCAACTAAGTTTGATTTGAAACAAGGATTGGGGGAGTGCTAAGTGGATAAGTGATTCTAAGCATTCAAATTTTATTTAATAATAAGTGAAAAAAGAAAAAATAAATACTTTATTGCAAGGAGGCTACTGCCTTTCCATCATGCCAAAAAAATAATGTGGCTGTATGCAAAAGTTAGGTGACTCCATGTGACTGGATAGTGTTGGGCAAACATGTTCCATGGTCTAAATTAGGAAGGAAACTTTTGCAACTGTAATGTTTTATAGAATAAAWCTCCCAAGATGTTAGTGCAGTTCCTTTGAAAGAAAGGCAAAGATTGAAATGAAGCATCTGAGTCACATTATCATCAACAGTTGTAGCAAGAAAGGTGAAAAGGTGGAAAAAATGGGTAGGGAACAAAGCAGCAAAGGATACTAAGATCCTTTTACATCACAGGATCACAGAAGGGCTTGGGTTGGAAGAGACCTTAAAAACCACAAAACTCCAATCTCCCCTGCTGTGGGCAGGGAGAACTTCCCCTAGACCAGATTGCTCAAAGCCCCATCCAGCCTGGCCTTGAACACTTCCAGGGATGGGGCATCCATAACTTCTTTGGGAAACATGTTCCAGTGCCTCTCCAACCCCACAGTAAAGAATCTCTTCCTTATACGTAATTTAAACCTACTCTCCTTCAGTTTTCAGCCATTCCCTGCTGTCCTGTCACTACATGCTCTTGGATAAAGTCTTTCTTCATCTTTCCTATAAGCTCCCTTCAGGTACAGAAGGATGCAATTAGTTACCCTTTAAGCCTTCCTTTCTCTGGGCCAAACAATCCAAATTGTCTCAACCTTTCCTCACAGCAGAGGTTCTACATCCTTCTAAATGTCTTGGTGGCCACCTCTGGACTCTGTCCAACAGGTCAGCATCCTCCCCGTTCTGGGGACCCCAGAGCTGGACGCAGCACTGCAGGTGAGGTGTCACCAGAGCAGAGCAGAGCAGAGCAGAGCAGAGCAGAGCAGAGCAGAGCAGAGGGGCAGAATCCCAATCCTGGCCCTGCTTTGGATGCAGCCCAGGACACAGGGGGCTTTTTGAGCAGCAAGTGCACATGGCCAGGTCATGTCTGACCTCCCATCCAGCAGCATCAGCCTCCACCAACCCCTTCTCAGCAGGGGCTGGGCCTGACTGACACGGCTTTTCAAACATCACGGAGAGTGATTTGATGTCTACATACAGTCATTCCCTCAGGACCCTGGGATGCATCTCACCATGTCCAATACACTGATATGCATTCAGATTCCTCAGGTGGTCATGAACCTGATTTTTACTTACAGCAGGAAGCACTTTGTTGTATCCAGTATTCCTTGGATCATGTGGCATTCGGTACCTGAAGATACATATGTTGTATATAAGGTACAGTACTCCTGTACAAAATCATCCTGTGACCTTTCCTTTCATCTAGAAAAGCAGCCATTTTTTTTCAAATCTACACATTCTGCAAGAATATGTCAATTTTAATAAATTTTTATGGCAGTAAAACACTTGAGGGAAAGGAAAAACCTTGATAAGGTCAAAATCGAGGCTTTTGCAGTTTTCTATTTCAGACTAA
This sequence comes from Cardinalis cardinalis, assembly GCA_014549065.1. Classification (NCBI taxonomy): domain Eukaryota; kingdom Metazoa; phylum Chordata; class Aves; order Passeriformes; family Cardinalidae; genus Cardinalis; species Cardinalis cardinalis. The sequence goes on from JACDOX010000041.1 coordinate 3,216,514, forward strand.
AGCAGAATGGAATTATTCTGATTTATACAGGTGTTGCATTTGATATGATAATTTAAGTTTCTTTTCTGAAAATAATGCTGCTCTTGTTTTTAAAAACCTAAGGTAATCTTTAATGTTCCAGGGCAAGGGAGGGGGGTGGGGAAGAAGTTGGAGGCACTTGTTTTGTTTTGGTGGTTTTTGTTTTGTTTCTCACAGACAAACCAGAATAAAAACAACAAAACACTGAAAAGTACAAATTACTCCTAAAGTAAAACTTGGCCTCTGAGCATTTGTATCACCTGCCTCCTTAGCCCATCTGAGGGCTATCACTCCAATGACTTTCATTATTCAGTTTCTTTGCTGACTACACACAACATGCAATGCTTATACTCATGTAACATTCTTCTCAACTGACTTTAAAAGCTTATTTTTGTCTCAGCAATAATGTTAACTGTAGAAATACATCATATTTCTAGTTAGCTGATTTGCTTAGGGCCCTTCTCAGCAGTGGTCAAGAACTTCTTCCCTATATTTTTTATTGTTTTCAACCCACAACTTGGATTTCAAAAGCCCAACTTTATTTGAAGAAAGTGACAGAAATATAACACTTCTATCTTGCTGACAGTAACATAAGGTTTCTTTGCTAAGAAAAGAGCATCCAATTCCACCACTATTCCAGACTAGACAAAATTTTTTCACTGCTCTTCACTGAGATCTGGAAGACTAGTTTTCCTGGGATATTTACTTTGCTTCAGGCAAATTGCTGTATAAAATTGTTTGCCACTTGTCTAAGCATATGCCTATTTATAATTGCTTTGGGTAATTCAATACCTTTGCACTTTCAGCTCCTGACCTTATCTTTGAAAGTGCCTACAAAGATGATAGCTTGGCAGAGTTTTGTATGTATGTTTAATAGAAACTGTAATAAGATCAACAATTTCTTTTATGTAGTCCATCAATTATTCTTATAAAAACAAATAATCATAGTCAGAATTCTGATGAAGTAGGTAATTTCGATTGAAGTGAGATTTTCTCCAGAATCATCATTCAGTTTTGGTTTGCTTATATTGTACACATTTCACTTTCATATCAAGAAAATCCATAATTTTTGAAATGCTTACCAAGGCGAACAGAAGTTGGTTCTTCCTTAAAGACTACATGAAACACCTACATACATCTTTTTCCCAAAACATCTGTGAAGAACAGAAAGTGGTTTAGGTTTTGGATTCTCTCAAATGGCATTCCAACATAGATTTAGAGGTTACAAAGTTGATTTGCTTTGATTTAGGACAAACGTGTCTGTTTTTTCATCCAGCTCTCTTCTGACATGTAAATACATCATAGCACTCTTTACACTGCTTTAGAAAAAGACATCAGTTGTGTGATATTCACCCTGTAGCAGAGCCAACCCTTGTTGCATTCCCAAACAGTCTGGCATATCAAGTGCTTCCCATAGGTCACCACTACCTTCAGCTGCCAGGTGCACCCCAGCTTGAAGCAGCCCACTCAGAAGCCTTCAGATCCCTGTGAGAACCACAGGCAGCCTTCTTGCAAGGGCAGTGGTTGGAGGTGGTTGCTATAAAAAGCATCAAACAAGAGGTTTATCCTCACTGTAAAAAGATAGTCACCTGATCCCATGCTAAAAGACACTGAAAACCCAAACTGCCTAGTCTCAAATTTGTGTTTAAGGCAAATGGGAAGCCTATACTTGAGAACAGATATGAATTTGAGCTCAATATAAAGTGAATACGCTGGATGACAGAAATATGATTTTCATCCTCACAGGGAAGGAGTTCAGTCATTTTTAGGACCTGGTCCTCTTTTATTTTTTGTGTATTCTTCTTTGCTGGAGGACCCTCTAGAGACCCTACAATGAACAGAGCTTCCATTAGAGTCTGAAAGGCTCTGCACAACTCTGTAGATTATGAAACAGAGTTTTTAAAATGTTCAATCCGAGCTGGGACAGATCCTTTATTAGTATATTGAATACATAGCTGCTTCTTTTAGATCAAATGATATAAAACTTCCTTTAACCAATCTGTTTCACTGGAGCCAAATTATTGCTTCTGCATTATGATTAGATGCTGAGACCACAGTATGAGTGAGACAGGAATTAAAACCCACTAAACCCACTCAGTTCCTGCTCTAGCTATAAAGCCAATATTCCTTCTTATGCAACATTAATTTAACTCTGTTATTGAAATAAGACAGCGACCTTTGACTTTCAAGTTTGTCTCATATGTATTTAAATTTTTAAAAAACAGTTAGGGATATGGGCACAGATTACAAGCAACATATGAAAATTTTCAGAGGGACTAGAGGCATGGTCTTGACTTAATGGCATGGTCTCATTCTGTTTAATTTCCTCTAATCTTAGTGGTTAATGTTAAATACAGTAAGTCAGGTTCTATTCAAGAGGTATTTTAGAAAAAAGGTAGAAACAAGCAGATTCAAGGTAGAGTCTTCATGACACATCAGTGCTACTTAGGAGTAAGAATGTTGCAAAAGTATAATATCCCTTGTTTCAATAAGTGAGAGCAAAATCAAAGGCTGCATCAAAACAAATTTATCATTACACTCAAAACCTGAAGAGACTTCCAGTGAACTGTTTATTAATGTTAGCTGTAGGACTATACTCAAAGTATTAACAAGAGAAAAAAAATGGTTTTTTAATATTTCAGAAACAGCTCAACTCAGGAGCTACATTTCCAATTTTTGACAGCTGGGAATCTGACCCATTACAATATTATCTACCAACTTCTTAGAAATTAAGGCCAGGAGAGGCAACTAGAAAACTACTGTGACTTCTTATTTTTGGCTGGTGCTGCATTTCATCCAGTTATCTTCACATTGAGCCTGATGATTTATGTCCTAATTACAGCATAACTTGCACTTGAGTAAAGCATATCATTCTGTATATCACTCATTCTCAAACCCAAGATACTAAGAGATGAATACTCTACCAATTCAGTTGACAGTTCATTCCAGGGCTTAATTACCTTTTCAATTAACAAGGAGAATTTAATTTTAAAATTCAAATGTGTCTGTTTTCATGATCCAGTCACGGGTTCTTATTATGGCTTTACAAATATAGTAGCTGAGAGTTTCCATCCATGAAGATGCACAAAAATTGTAAAAGAACAATAATTTAATCTTCTTTTTGATACATTATAAAATCAAGCTATTTCAGTCTCATGAGCCCAGCTTTTTAAACCCTTTTATGAAATTTTTGATTCTTCCTCAGTTTTTTAATTTACATTAAATTTGAGAATACTAGAAATTCACACAGTCTTCCAGTACCAGAAAAATACTGCAGTCAGAAAAAATCATCTTTATATATCTTCCCTTTAAACCTCTTTCTATTGCTTAAAAGTCTGCTTTCTCTCTTCTACAACAGCATCACATTGGGAATTGAGATTACATTCTTCATTAGAGAACCAGTTTCCAGATATGGTCATCTGGTATCCTTAATTTCTTTTCTGGTTTCTAAATGCAATCTAGCTATACCTTGCCACATTTCAAAGTTCACTTTGTTTATTTGCTGCATTCATTCATCCTACAAAAAGATTCTAAATTATTCTGCTGCCATGATCACAAGACATATTTATATTAGTTGTGGTTTTAAGTTTACTTTCAAAAATTTCATAAAGACATTGAACAGGATACCCTCAAGTCCAATCCTTGCAGAATATCACCAGAAGTTTTCTTATGAGTCCTCTCTTTTTGAGAGAAAATTCTTGTCTTGGTAAGAGAGCAACTGAAACAGTGAAGTTCAAGCCTGCACATAATGTGGCAATTAATGAGGAAGCTGCAGATTGATTCTCTGTTCTCTCTTTCATTTTTGATATCTTATTATGCTCTCTCTCCCTAATCATCTGTGGTTTCGCAATGTAAATATGATCTCTTGCTAGAATTCAGTTCCAGGTCATGACACATAGATTTAAGTGTCTCCCTAAGTGTTAGAATTCACCGGATCACCACAGATGTGTGACTAGCTCACATACAGAACTACAGACATCTAAAATTAAATGAGACAGTAACTTCAGAGTCTCTGCACTCTCTCCACATGCAGTGGCTAGACAATTATCTTAAAGAAAGTTCTAGAATATCAGGAGTCAGTGATTCTGCAGGGGTGCTTCTCTTTCTGCATGCATAATATAATTTACTAGCTGTGCAGCAAAGTTGTGTTGGATGAACCCCTCCCTTGTGGTTTAGAATCTAAGAAAGAAAATTCATGATGAAGGGTTTTAGTTTGTTTTTTTTTTCACGTTAAGACATTTTTAGTGAAACTTTTATTAAGATAAAAAAGGAAATATTTATCAATGTTGGGAACAAATAATTGTAAAAATCTGAGTGGAAGAGTGTTAAGAATGACATATTTGTAAATTCAGTGATAATTAGCCAAATTTAGTTAGCTTCATACAATATCCAATTTCAGACACTCATCCAGTTATTAAATTCTTGATCTGTTCCAGGACTATTGAATATTAGCTAAAGATGTTATAAATGCACTGGTGAGAGAAAGGTGTTGTCTGAATGATTGCCTAATCTGTTGCCTAGTAGTATGTTACAGCTTGCCCCCAAAGGCAAAGGTAACTGAGATTCTTTTTAATAGATCCCTTGGGGTGGATTAGAGTGAAAGCACGCTGAATGACCAGTATTCATATATACATATATATACATGTATGCGTGTTTATATTCAGTATTCAGTATTCATATATATGTATGTGTGTGTGTATAGGTGTGTTTAGGGTTAATTTTTTAAAAAATCATTGCACTGGAAAGGAGTGATGTAGCCTTTTTGATTATTATGTATAGTATATAACAATAAAAAAGTATAAAGATATCATTTAAGAAAATACAAAAGTAATAGAAAGAAAGAAAGGGAAAGGATAAGAGCAGACAGTAGAGGGGATAGATATTGCCACCTGTGGGTCCAGCAGTGAGATTCAGTTGTTGCTCGGTTGAAGGGATGATTGCAGTCTTGATGCATCAGTGGTGGAGGAAGCTCACAAAACATTGAGTTCAACAAGTTATTGTACATCCAGGCTTGGGGAGAACACCCAGATCTGATGCAACACTGTGGATCTTTTGCAGCACTGTGGATCGTGCACATTCCTCTGGTGGAAGGCCCCAGAAAGGGTTTGGGGGTAGTATGGATTTTTTTGATGTTTAAGATCCTGTCTAGGACATGACTGCTGCTTCTCATGGCACTATAGTTGAGCCTATTATGACAGATCAGAAGGAATACCCTCAGGCCCATGTGTGAATGTCTTGGACAGGACTTTTACACCCAAGCCAGTTGTGTGAGAGAGGACACTGACAAAATAAGAGGCATTATCCACATAGCAGAATCTCATATGGGCCTTTTCCTTCATCTGGCTCAAAACCAAGCTTGTTGCTAAACCCCTGTTTTATGTGGGATGGCGATTCTAATCCTTCAGCCCCAAACACACACACAAAAAAACTCTCCTCCTTCCACCCTCTGGCTGGGAGCTGCAAACCAGGCCTCAGCAACACATCTGATGTTTTTGCAAATGGCCAACTGTGTGAGCCATTAACCCTTTAGCATTTCAGTTTCACACATAGTACAATCTTCATAAAGCCCAGTGGGCTGTAGAGAAAAAAATTGTTTTTCAAAAGCTGTTTAATAGAGTTTTTAGAAATTATTTGAAAGTAAAGATAAACCTTTGACTTGCTATGTATTGATCCTTCATCTAAAACTCATCTAGTCAAACAGTCAAACCCCCAGATTATAACAATCTTATAAAACAACAATGAAACACTACCCATCACTTTCACCTGCACACATTTGACAGAGTAATTTGATCTATTTTAAATTAAGGTGTTCCTGTAACACAGCTTAATGTACCTAAACTTGGGGTTAAATCTTACTAAATGAGTCATTAACGCTGCATTATATACATGGCCGTTAGTATCTCTTTGTGCATAAATTCTGTGCTTAATTTAACATGCATTCCCCATCTCATATCTCATTAATCTTTATACTCAATGATTTTGAGATTTAAAGAACCATGTAACTTTGGGTCATGTCAGACAGTGTAAAGGTATCTACACAAATGACATAGCAATGACAGAAATAACTTTTATTCCTGTAGAAACCTTACTTTGTGGGTTTGGGGTTTTTTTTCCATCTGAACTCAAATCTGGGATCTTGAATTCAGAGAGCTGACAGATGCATATTATCTTAACATATGTGTGCATATACTGGTTCACATGGCCTCCCATTCACTGGGATTATGTTCAATGGCAGCAGATTGTCAGCCAGCAGGAGTGGCATGCAGACAGATGAAGACCTGTGTATTTTCTTAGTACTCMGGGCATGTTCTTTTGCAGCTCAGGCCTTAGGTAATGAAAAGCAKGAGTCACTGACCACTGCCAGCAGAAGAAAGAATTTTTTAAATCTTCAGACATGAAGTGCGGTCAAAATAGACTTGTCCTCCTACTTGGACAAATAGTAGCTGAAAAATGTAGTGAGTTTTTTGGCTTTGGTAATTTCAGATGAATACTTGATTTTGCTGAGTAGCACCAGAGACCAATGGCTAGGAGTAAAGATTTTTACTTCCCTTCAGGAAACACGAAGTCATTGGCTTGCTGTAATCAATGCCTTGAAAAATATTCCTTGTTTTCCTCCCAAGTAGAAAGCCTTAGTGATTTCTAAATTTCACTGCAGAAATAACTATGTTAAGAGAACATATTTTTACTGTGAGAATTGGAAGCTTTGTAATGAGAAGAGATTATCAGTCATGACCAAATTTTGATATAATGGAACAGACACCCAACTGTCAAAACTGTAAAAAATTCCTGTGGTTTTTAGTCAATTTCTGCCATGTGCAGCTATAACCATTGCTAYAGCTCTCCCAAACAGATGYGTCCCTGTCACTAACAAAATGCTCRTTATTCTCTCTGCATTTCATACATGCACTTTATATGTCAATAGGAGAGGATTATTTTACATTTTTTTAATGATGTAGGAGAATGCAATGTCATTTAGAACCTGGGTGCCAACTTTTATGTTTCATTCTTTAAGCTGACAGGGTTCAGCTCTACACTGTACATGGAAGGATTTCTCGCTACATAAAGTCTTTGCAGTTCTTAACGATACAAGAGTCTTTATTTACTCTCACTTCTGCTATTGCAGAATTAACTTCACTTATCTGAAATCCCAATATTTCCTCCAGGAAGAATGACAAAAAAATTGAATGAAAGAAAAAATGTACAATAACCTCAGGCACTGTTTGCCTTTAATTTAATTATTGTAATTTGGGAAAGAAATCACAGTGGAAGTGATGGAAATTACAATAATTAGAACACAATGTAAGAAAATTTTGTTTGAGAAATTAGATTTTTCAGTATTAAATTTCRAATAATGTCTTTGGTCTTTTAAAGAATATAGAAGAAATAGGCTGTATGGTTTCAAGAAGAGATTGTACTGTGAAAAGCTCCACACAAAGAAGAAAGAGGATAGGAAAGAAATGGTATAGAACTGCCCATCTGCTGGAGAATTGCATTACTTCTTGGATCACTTGGAAACTAAACTGGGGCTGCTGAAAATTATAAAATTCCTTATCGAATAATCCCTGAATTTAAAAAGGCAGCAACTTCAAGTCCAGTATGTGATTAAAAGAGACAGTGCTTTCTAAATTTGGAATTGTAGGAGCTATTACTTTTGCTTATAAGCATGACAAGGAATAGTCCCATTTTTTAATCTAGAAAATTGCAACACATAAGCTTATTTTTCAAGACAATGCAAGAAAATTGGCTTGGCTTGAAGATGTGAAAGCTGCATGCACCAGTGCTCAGTGCTTTGTCTTTGGTTGGCACTAGCTATTGCCAAGAAAGCAACATAATTTCTACACTGATATTTAATTTTGATCTGTATATCACATATTCATATTTAATTTATTGAAGCATGTAAAGCAGCTGAAGCAAAACAAGCTTGTGTTTTGTTCACTTTTTGTTGTGCCAAAAAGTTATGTTATAAATTATYATGCAATACTCTGGTCCCTTTAGACTCAGAAAAGAAATTCTTCTAAAAGAGATGACTGGCCRTACATTAAGTTGTCTAATTAGGTTAGGCAACAGTGTGTAAGGTAGATAAATCATCCCTTTTTTTTTTCTTGAGAAAGYGAAAATCTGTCCCATGTCACTTGCAAATTGCAAAGAAGTAAACACTTCTGAAGAGTATTCAGAATTCAGCAATATGTAAATAAAGGTCATTTGTTAAAGTGCTTAAAGTTGTCTTGAAAGATGCAAAAAAATCTATATATTAGCACTTAAAAGCAGGCTGGTTTTCTAGGGAATTAGTAGTTTTGAACATCAGAGCACCTCTCTGTGCRTGACTATATTGATTTAAGGTTAGCTCCTTCTTTAAGCATGGTGGTGAAAATTCTCAGGACCATGATACTGAGAACAACTCTTATTTAATGTTATTCACAGCAAAATTGGATTACCTTGCAGAGAAAGGTGCTTAAATGAGCAAGTTCCATATATTTAAATTCCAAACAGACATTTTCATCTCAGCATAGCTTTTAGTCTCTCTCAGGAAAATATCTCTGCATATCTTAAAGMATTAGTGACTCATTTGTAAAAGCTTGTTGCAACAGGTCTGCTCCAGTTGCACTTGCATACAGCAAAATATAAAAATAGTCGTTCATTCAAAAATGCCAAACAAGCTTGAGAACATAAATGCATTCTTTAAATTATACATAGAGTCACTGAAGACTCACCAATAAAATTTAATTGAGGATTTGCAAATKATGCAGGAAAAAAAGATGAAAAACTCTGGATTCCCAAGTAATGAAAAATAAGTAGCATTCACCGTCTGTGGTCCTTGACAACAAGCAGATTGTCAACAGAACCATACAGTAAAAACATAATTGCTTTTACAAGCTTAAACCATCTGTGAAAACAGAGTGCTTAAAATGCTAACAGAAAGGGTTCAAAAACAATAGCACAAACTGCGTTACCACTCTGGTATACTAACACAATACTAAACAGGCAGCACAAATCCAATAAAGCAGACCAATTCAGGCAGTGAAAATCAACATCCAAAACAACCTCATGGGTTTATCTTGAGTGACCATCTCTTGTGAGCTAGCAAACAGCCAAAAATCTTCAAAATATTGCTCACTTCACTTGAWCATCTCTTCTGGAAATCCTTAAGGCCCACATGGATTTGGGTCTTGGCTGAAGGCAGTTTAAAGGGGAACACTCTAAAATGAGTTCTCTCCCTTTGTTTTATCCACTCCCTTCCACTAAYACAAGGAAATGAAATATGAGTAGATGTAAGTGAAAAAATAACAGTTTACTAACAAGTGAAACTGTAACAGGCMAAAAATAGCGGTAAATAAGCAATCAATACAAAATTGTTAAATCTAACAAACTCAGGAGACTCCCCAGATGGCAGAAATACCCTTTCCAGAACGGCAGACCCCACTGCCCTCCAAGTGTGGGCAGCCAGAGGGAAAATGACATCTGGCGCTTGTCACTKTCATATTTTTTGAAAAATCTCTTTCCCAGAATTTTGCACCTAGGAAGCTGAGAACMCTCAGAGAAAAATGAAAACAATAATTTTCTGATTTGCTTCTCCTGTGTGTTGCTGCTTTGGAATGTGTTTAGACATTGTTTGTCAACTGGTGATAAACATTTTTCACTGGTTTCTGCTGTGAATTGTTTTGACTTAATAACCAATCGCRGTCAGGCTGTGTCRGGACYCTGGAAAGAATCACGAGTTTTCATTAGTATCGTTTTAGCTTTCTGTCTGTATCCTTTCTGTATTCTTTAGTATAGTTTAGTTTAGTATTCTTTAATAGAATATAGATCATAAAATAATAATTTAACCTTCTAAGAATGTGGAGTCAGATKCATCATTCCTTCCAATGACRGGGGTCCCAGAAAACACAATAGGTGCTCCCTTCAATGTGGCAGCCTTTGAGGGTGACCGCCCGGTCTGGGAGGCAGAGGAAGGATGGTGGCACACCCTCCCRGGAAGGTGGGAGCCCAGGGAGCTGTTCTGGCTGCAGATGAAAAGTGTCAGCACATGTGGAGAAAGTTCTGCCACCCACTGTCCTCCTGCTGCCGGCTGCACTCTGCTGGTGCTGGCACTGACGCCTTCTGAAACGCGAGTGTCTTGGAGGGGAATGAACTCAGCACTCAGCACTGACGCAGAGTGGGCCATGACACTGAGTTTTGGAACAAAGCTTTGACACTTTTACCTTCTTCTCAAATATCAGCTTTTAACATTTTTAACATAACTGTGAACGGATATGTAACTAGACACTTGCAAAGGCAGTACATGATTAATGGTAAGTGGTTAAAAAAGAAACCATTAAGAACTCCATGACACAAACATGCAAGAGAAATCAAAGCTCAGAGACCTTTCTGGAGAGGACAAGGAGTTCATCACTACTGCACAGTTAAATAGCCTGAGGTACTCTGCAGTTTATGGTCATTTTTTGCGTGGAAGAAGCACAGGACAGACCCTGCCTGCTCAGCTCATAGCTGCTCCTCTGGTGACTGCCCTAACCCACAGAAGTCCCAGGCTCATAGAACAGCTTTTTATGCCACATGGCTTTTTCTCTGCACTGGCTTGGATATAACAGATCTGAGTTTTACTTCTGAATTCCTTTTGAAGATGTGGGATTTTACATCCAGGTAGGCTTCGTTATTTTGGGCGCTGCTACTTTGTAGGTGCTGCACAACAGTCTTTACAAAACATGAAGAAAAAAACTGAAAGCCAAAAAGTTCTTCATTAGTCACCTCTCCCATCTTTGTGTCTTTGGTATAGATAAGTAAATTAGAGAAGACAAATAAATTCCTCATTAAWATACCCTTTCCCATAAAATAAACACAAACATACATATGAAGGTATGAAAGAACATGGAAAGTATATAATTAGATAAGTGCAAAGCAGCTTTTCCATGAAAACATACCGTGATAATTTCCCAGTGTAATCTCCCAGCTGTCATCACCCTTTGACCATTTTTACCTTCTGCATTAGAGATAACATCTGCCATGGTGCTCCTACTTCCAGTATTTTCCATAGAATGATGGTGGTTTTGCTTTTCTCAATTATTTATAAAAATTTAATTAACTCATAAAATAACTACCTAAGAGGAAGATACTTTATTTCTACATTAATTTAATATCTTAATCTAGCAGAACTGTGTTCTGCAGAGCTATTTTATGCTGGGACAGTATATTTAATGTAAATAATCCCTTTCCTCAGCTCTGGCATTTCAGTCTTTCTTTATCTGCATTAGASATTCTGACATTTCAGAATAATTACTAAACTTTTCACTTCTCCCCATGTACCCTGTGACTTAATTCATTGCTTTCTTAAAAGGTTTTTTCTCTCTGCTTTTGTGTAATCATCCTATGAGTCCTCCACCCTTCCTTCTCCTTCCAACAGCTTCAGCTGCTCAGTTCCCCGAGGACAGGGAACACAGAATTACCTGGATCTAGTATCAGAAAATGTTTCTGCTTTGCTGGCTAAAGGAACTGAGCTACTACCAAGAAACAAGRGTTTTTAGCATCTCTACACATACACTAAGCAGAACCTCTGAAGCTTGCYCTCACTCCTAGAGTCTGGGAGGAAATAAGATGCTGCCAAATTCTGCCATGTAATAAAATTTTCAAACTTTCTCTTAACTTTTTCAGAACCCTTCCAATACACACACAACAAATTTGTACAGCAGGAGAGAAAAAATACATTCCTGTACTGGTGAATTTAAAAGCAACTACCAAATTTAAAAACAACTACCAATTTTAAAACTATCAAAACTTTAAATAGCTTCTTAATTCAAGGCTTATTAAGTTAGAATATCTCTTTCACGGAATTTATGTTTTTATGTAAGTTATTTTCATTTTAATTCATTGTTAATKAATTAAAATTAAAATAACTATTTTWATTATTATTATTATTATTTTATTATTATTACTATTAGAGTTTCCATCTTATTACAGGTTTTTAGAAGGTTGTGTGTTGTCTGCTGGGCTGTTACAAAACCAGTAAGGCTGCACATTAACAGGATTAAAACATCAGACAACCGTTCTCTTTGATAAATTGTTGATTCTGATTTTTGTACATATAAATRGTATCTGATTGTGCAAAATCCAATAAAATTTGATGCCAGGTTTACAAACGGTTCCTTTGCTCTATCTACATGTAGGTGATTAGATATTTTCACCAGGTCATATACCCAGGCAATTCCATCAGACCTGATTAATCAACAACAGTTTACAATTACACTAGTGCAGTTTTCAAAAGAGGGAGAGGAAAAATAAATCTACATGCAAATTTGCTGAGTACTGTTCAAATACAGAATTTTAAGCTATTAAATATTCAGATTAAGCAGAGGTTATCAGGGTTTGATTATACTATCTTCCTCTGAATTGCCTTGTGATATAAGTAAATCCTCTGTAATGCATTACCCCTCTGTTTTACTTYATGTAAAGAAAACCCCACAAACCCTTCAGAAGACCCTTCTAAGGCTTTAGCAAAACTTTTAAGGGGTTCTTGCATTAAATAAGGAAAAAAAAAAAAGAAAAAGGAAACAAATTTTGCCATTGTTTTTCAATCCGAATTCTTAACTCTCACTTTTTAGAACTTTTCTACATATTAATTATATAACAGTATGTGTATGTCTCTGTATACAGAAAATATTCTATACATCCATCTCTGAAAACTACATTCTAAATCAAGCTTTTTAATCTGATTAAATAGAAATTTATTTGCCTTCTGAAATTTGGCCTTTTTGCAGGGGATTCTGATTTTGAAAAAAAAATAATTTAAAATACTTACACAAAATTTTTAGCCAGGAGAAAGCCGCTATATAARCCAGACAAAATTATTCACAAAATCATTCCATTAGAAAGTTAGAACAAGCTTCCCCTATAGGTAGGAATGAAAACATAAGATAGACAAACTTCCCAAGKTTATAACATGCTGGAGTGCAAAATGCCTTTTGGGTAAATCCARAACTCTGGTATTTGTGCTTCAGTGTTTATCCTCTCTTTTACCAACGTTACTGCTTTGAAGTTAGGACTGATGGTTCAAATGTGTCTGGAGAACACAACAGTATTATCATGCAAGGCCTTTCCTCCTCTATATACRATAAGATTTCTATCTGCAGTGGCAGGCATGTAAGGAGACTGGTGAGAAAAGTCACAATCTGTGGAAAAGATTGTCTGAACTCCTGTTGAGATCCAAGGCCACAGTGAGCAAACACTGGCAGCAGCAGTGTTCTTAACTCTTATTAAGATCCATCCATTAAGAATGGTTAGTTAGTCAGAGAGAATCCAGTTGTGGAAACTCTACCAAGAATAAGGACAATGTTGAACAAGCTCATTTTCCTTCCAGTACTTTTGTTATCACACCTTTGAGGGAGGAATGCGACAAAGAGAACAAACTAAATGAGAGCTACTTCAGCTTCCCAAGTAGTCTTTAATGACAAGTGATACAGCCTTCAAGGGGCAAAGCTGCCTGTAATATCTACTGAAGTAGAATTCTCGATGTCTTACTTCTAGTAGCCTGTTCAGTTCCCACTAAATTAGTTATTTGTTTGTAAACCAAAGTATTAGTGCAAAAGCTACATCCACATATTTGGTATTTTATTTTGGTTTTATAATGTATTTTTAATGCCCACATCACTTGTTTTCACTCCATCAGTTTCTGTCCCTCTTTCTCATGTACATGAACTCACTTTGAGCAAATATGATTTTATTGTCTTGAGGCATAAAGTTTCACACACTCCTTGGTAGAAAAATAATATACAATCACTGTACAGTGGTAGTGTTTTTTTCCTAGAGGAAAGGAAATGATTACTGATGAGGTGAGAAATATGAAACTGAACATGTGACATAGAGCAACACAGGCATGGTCATCATGATTAACAATCTTAATTTTCCAAAGAAGTCGACTTTTTAATAGTGATGGATAAAGRTAAAAAGAGGGTGACATACAGTGCTTTTCTTGAGTCAGGGAATTTTAAAATGAGTGATCTGGTTTTATCTGCATAAACAAACAGAACATCTCAMATTTATTTCACAAACATGAGGGGCAGTGCAAGAAAAGACAATGTATTAGTCCTATCAGCAACTACAACTGCTTTTTTTCTGAAGGAAAAACTAACTTTACCTTGTAAGCATCACAAAACTAAGTCACATATGGCTGTTTAACCTGTTTTGAGAGATATACATGTAATAAATACATTGAATACATAAAATTTGTATGCATTTGTATGAACAAATCAAATAATTGATGCAAAACTCATGCTGTAAAACACTGAGTATGTACAAGAGTGAAAACAAGCTTATTAATACTGAAGTAAGAACATTAATGCATTTAGGCTCTTTATGCCTTCCTGAGCTCAGAATAATTCTTATACGATGAGTAAGAAAAGTGAAAAATGAAATAGCTATTGACTGCAAATACTAAAGACATTGATTCTGAATTTAACAAGTCCCCAGCCTCATTCTCCTTGTCTATACAGTCTTAGCATCTGTGAGGTGGGTAACAGATTTCCAACCTATCTGCCTTGTGAAAACACAAGGACTTCACAGAAAGCCTTCATTATTGCCCCCAGAAAAGCCCGTTGCAGGCAGCCTACACTGGAGGAGTTTGTCATGGCACAGAGGATTTTCTTGAGATAGCTTTCACAGCTGGGGCATTTTTGGGATCTGATCTTACAGTGATTTAATGCTACATGAATAAATCCCCTAAAAATACAGTACAAACCAGACAGAAATACACGTTGCCCTGTTACTCAATAACCTTCATTAAAAGGTTTCCTGCAGTGTTTGAGCCAAAGCCCAGGAACTAAACCTTGGAATGGGCTCTGCCCTGGTAAAGTGACTCTTCAGTCTTGCTGACTCAAGAAAATATCATTCCAGTCTGCATTAAGTGTTTGAAAAACTTGTCACTGAAGAGCAGCCTTGTCAGGAAGCTTATAAATACTCAGTTACTTGAAATTTCAGATAACTATCAGTTGCTCAACAAATGCCAAGATCATACAACCTATTCTTCATGACAATTCACTGCCCAAATACGCAAGAGCTTTGCAGCCAGAATTAGTTCAGGAATTTGGTTTTGGTTTATGTCTTCTGTCACAAATGATAAACACTAAACATCTTTTTTATTGGGAGTTTTGATGGCAACCACAGAAAACACTCATGGAACAGAAARAAACTGGAAGTAGAGGAATATGCTCCAAAAATTGATTTTTTGACATGCCATCATTGATTTTTCAGCTTAAGAAGTTGGAAAYAGAGTAGGCATTTTTCAATACTTTCAAATATGCATTGTAGCAGAATATTSAACAGCAACAAAAAAATTACATRTCAGTATACATATTAAGCAAATTACTATTGGGTCTAATAAGTTGCCGTCTTCTGCATGTACTGAACTGAGTCTTTCTTTACAACAATTTTTCYTGGTAAAATTGTGCTTCTGTGTGAATAACCTAAATTTTGCTTACCTTGGTCTACTTGGTGTCRAAATAGAATTTCTAAACCACTACAAAAACTAAAATGAGCCAAAGGAACAGTTCCTGTTGTTCCTGACTGCTTTCACTTTATATTTCATAAAAATATACAAGTAGTTATTAAGGTGTTACTACAGCACTGGGTTTCTCCTTCTCTAACATTTTATTTTTCTGTAATGCACTGCAGTTAATAAACTTCTATAAGGACCTGATAGCCACAGAGRAACAGAAATAATGAGAAAGGTCCTGTGTAATGATGCTTATAAAACTCAGAGAGTTCCCATGAAAATAATTCCTGTAATGGCGAAGATGCTTTAAACTGACCCCATAAAATAAAGTTTTCTGTTGCATTTTTTGAGACTCAATCCAGACCCATAGAAAAATATTATTTGATTTATTCTTGCAGGTACARCTTCAAAACCTTATTTAAAAATATATGAAAATAGTTGGTATCACATTAAAAGAAGCATATATGAAGGCTGGTACACAAGATCAGAATRTAAAGTGTAAAATAAAAACAACTTATATGTGCTTTCAGCATTTTATGACTTGTATTTTTTTGAGTATGTTTCATTGATATAGCAAGTCATAGAAAACATCAGTTCTTCTAAATACTTTCTCTTGCATAATTTTTCCATTGTTGAAAATATACCAGCTGTGATGTCAGTCCTCTCTTGATTTAGGACTGTCTGGCAATACAAACATAACACTTTAACTAGACATGAATATGAGTGATTTTATCTTGGCTTGAATGAAACATGATTTCATTTTCTCTCCTTTTCTATTTGTATTAGAATTAATATAGTTTATACTGGTGACTCAGACACAGAAGTTGTGTCTATTGAATCAATAAGTAAAAATCAAAAAYGTAGAACCAACAATAGAAATATAAATTAAATATTAAACTAATTCCTTAATACCTTCATAAGTGCATACAATTTACATTGCTGCAATATCACCTCTCATTAGTAAGTGCAAAAAGAGTAAAAACTGTTCCTCAGAAGAATTTAGGGTACTAAATCCCATGAGCAAGGTGAAAAGTCTAACAGATAGATAGCATATAGAAGCCCACCTCTAGAGACACCAGTGAACTATCATTGAAATTAACAAGATGTAATTGAAACTTTTTTTTTAATCTTTTAAGATAATTCCAGAGAAACAGGCAGTAGTCTTTTGACTCGTGGGTTCATGACTTTCAGACTTCATGTTTGGCAGCTCAGTGCATGAACTGGTGAATGCTACAAGTTTGTATGCAAAGACCTCAGTGGATCAGCACTGGCAGGGTTGTTACTGTCCTCTTCTCTTGCATAGGTGATCAGGAACTAGACCTATGATTATGTGATGTCAGATAGTAGAAGAATATGATTTTGTTCTGCTGTCATGTCGGTCACTATACTCATATGAATATTAGACATTGCATGGCTCCTCTCCTTCTAGCTGCAGGTTAGGTGGCCAGCACACGCTTGATTTAACCTTACAAAGAAGCAAGGTGGGAGAGCAGTGACCATTCTTTCTCTCTGAACTGTTTGCTGCTGATACATCTGCAACTTCATGCATCTATCCCAGAGACATGGTTTAAGATTTTTTTTAGTGTTAGAAGCCTAAAAAATSCAAAAATGCTTCCAAACTTTTGATAACATTTAAGTGTTATATTRGCAGTCATGTCCAGATATTTAAACCCATTTTCGTTCCATTTGTTTCTTTTTTCCTTTGTAATTGTTGTGGTTTAATCCCAGCCAGCAGCCAAGCCCCACACATCAGCCCACCCACACCCCCACCAGTAGGACTGGGAAGAGAATCAAAAGGGTAAAAGGCAGAGAACTCATGGGTTGAGATAAAGACACTTTAAAAGATAAAGCAAAATCTGTGCACACAAAAAAAGCAAAAMAAGGGATAAATTCACCACTTCCCATTTGGCAGGAAGGTGTTCAATCATCTCCAGGAGAGTAGGGCCCTGTCACAGGTAACAGTGAAAGACAAATGCCATCACTCCAAATGTCCCTCCTTCCTCCTTCTTACTCCCACTTTATACACCAAGCATGATGCCATATTGTCTGGAATATCCCTTGGGTCAGTTGGGGTCACCTGTCCCAGCTGTGTCTCTTCCAGCCTTCCAAGCATCCCCAATTTCCTTGCCAGCCTGGCAGTACAAAAAGCAGAAAAGACCTTGCCTCTGTGCAAACCCTGTTCAGCAGTGACAAATAGATCTCTGTAATATCAACMTATTGTTCAGTAAAAATTTAAAACACAGCCCCATACCAGCTRCTGTGAAGAAAGCTGACTGTCTTTCTACTGGCCACCCTGGCCACCCTGGACAAAACCATCAGGAGAAAAGAGCCCTTYCTGGGTTCATTCGGTGTTACAAATTTCAGATACAGTTTTGCAGCACATTGTAGCACAGGTTTACACTCTGAGCTTGGACTAGTCCCCGTTGCAGAAACTCCAAACAARTCACCTTCTTGTTTTAATATTAACTCATTATAGAAAAAAGGCTCATTGGGAAAAGACAACAATGGAGGAAAGGATAAATGGATATATCTGAATTGAAAGAAAGTGAAAAAAACCTCTCCAGAAACAAGGAATAGGATAAAATATATCAATTAATGAAATTAATATTTTTTGCTTTCATAGTTTAAGTTTCCCCTGACTGTGTTTGATATTGCTAGAACACTATTATAAGCATCTCTAAGCCTACAAAAATTCTGGATTTCATTGGTATTCCCTGAGGAGCTGCCCTTGAGATTAATAGATATGCAGCTTTTATTTGAAAAACTGAGCAAAATTCCCTACCATTGTTGAAGCTATTCCATTTACAGCTTCTCACTTTACTGAAGTGTGTCTTGGATTCATTATCCTTTAGTTATTACACAGACAAAAACAGRGTGCACATTTCTTAAAATACAAAGGCCTGTAGAAAATAGTTTGCAAAGAAGAAATAGGCATGACTTTACTGGGTACTCTGCAAAGACATGAATTTCTTATGCAAATACTTTATTCTAGGACATTGCAAATCAACTCTGCTCTAAGAAATATGTGATCAAATATTTTCTGCAATGTTATTTACCTGACAATCACAAACATCCATCACATTCTGGTGGAYTTGGGAACAAAATACTTCTACACTCATTCTACCATGGGGATATACTGAGACAAAAATACTGACCTGAAAGGAAGAACAGTGCAGTGTGTGTGTGTCTGGAGGGAGTGTTTCCATTAGATGAAGGCATTCCTTTTTATTTTGCTTTTATCTCAGTGGGTCTATTTCACCCAATGAGACAAATTAAAAAAAATAAAGAAGCAGGAGTAAAAATGTCATATTTCAGACACCTGTACAACTCATGGTATAGAAGGAAATTTACTTTGACTGCATTAGCTACTAATGGTAGTTAACCTGKTCATTTTATTCTCAAACTGCCTGTTAACTTTCTGCTGTTTCCCACTTCTGTTCATCCAGGCATTAAAAATCCAATTTTACTCTCAGACTTCAGTTTMTCATATGGAGTTATAACTTCTACTGTCAGGTGTTATTTTACAGGGGTATTCATGAGACTGCTTGTCTATTAGAATCTGTTACACATACTTGTAATAATTACTTTATCTGTAATAATTACTTTAATCTCCAGCTTCAATTACAGGCTAGCATCCTAGGTAACCCAAAAATGTGTATAGGAGTTCATATCTGTSCCGTGCCAACCTGCCCAACACTGTCACAGCCTCTTACAGACCTGAGGGCCAGTAGTGGAGTTGGGGTGCCTGGCCCTGGGTTAGTGAGGCTGGGGCGCCAGGGTCCCTTTGAGAGCTGCAGGACACTCACACAGAGACTCTTTATCTTTTGTTCTTGCTGAGCCACTGAGAAKCTGAGGCAGCACGAGGCAGAAGCTMCACTTTGCCTTGTTTCTTCCTGGGCTTTGGAACGCTTTTTTTGGCTGGGATTGCTGGAGCCAGAATTGTCGGGGCCAGGGTGGTGAGTTTCAGTGCCTGGCCAGTCCGTTTTCTTTCCCCCACAATGCAGCATCAATGCCAAACCACGGTCCTTTGGACCATGCAGTCTTTTAAAGCCTCCCCCTTACAGGGGCTTTTTCTACCATTTGTTTTCATTGTTCCTGGGCAGTTCACAGGATTCAGCACCTTTGTATCTAATGATTATTTACTGCTATTTTTGCCTATTGTAGGTTCATTTTTTAGTAAACTGTTATTTTTTCACTTATTGATTCTTGCATTTGTCTCTCCTTATTGATGAAAGGGGAATGGTTAAAGCTAAAAGGGGAGGTAACTCATTTTAGAGTGGCCACACTTTACATGGTCTTTAACTGAGACACCAGGATGCTTAGAATAAGGGATGGATTTCAAATTGCATTCATTCATGCAGCATTTTAAACATTTCTGCTCCGTGGGTATGACATTTTGCTTCAGATAATAGAATACAAAATACCTTTTGGAATCCTGCTTTACTGGGAGAATTTGGAACATGGCTAGAAACCAACAGTTTTTCACTATCTGTACAAATTCATTGCTTCTACAGTGAGGATATTAGAGAAAAAAATTGTGTGGCTCTTAAAAATCAGCCTTCCAAAGGAAAACTTCGGTGTTTTGAAGATAATTATTGCTAAAAAACCATTTTACTTTTCAAATAAGTGTGAAATTTAGTGTGATTCAAATGCAGAATAAAAAATGTTTTGTGAAGTAATTGTAGTTTGTGAGATTCAGCTGCTAGTTATGAAATTTTTCAGCAGAGATTGAAATAGTTAAATCAGACTGATTTTAGCTGCAGATACAAATTACTTTGCCAAAATATGGAAGTATTGTTTTTTACTTGTTGATGAGTATCTTGAAATCTTTTTTACTACATCTTCATTTCTATGGGCCACTTCAAAGGAGAGTGTTTTACATAGGGGTAAAAACAGGGGTAAAAACAAGCAGATATCTAGAAGCCCCCAGAAAAGAAGAGGGAAAAATTTGGGTTTCACTGGGTTTTGGAGAAGTTGCATCTTTCTTACTGAGAATCTGCAGACTGGCATTTATTCTACTTTTAAAAAATTCAAGAACTCTCTATTTACTTTTCTAGGACAAAAGTTTTATGGGAAAGCAGTCTTTTTTTTTTTTTTTTTTTTTTTTTTTTTTTTTTTTTTTTTTTTTTTTTTTTTTTTTTTTTTTTTTTTTTTTTCCTTTGGTAGCTACATTTTGTGAGTATCCATTATCTAATACATTCAATACGTGCCACTTTCTGTTACAGACATTTGGCTGCCATGGTGACAAGTGAAGGCTTCATAAAAAAGTAAAACTAGCACACTAAAGATTTTTGGAGCTACTAAATGCATCATTTTCTGCATAGTTTCAGGTGACTTCCTTCTGCTTAGGCTTCCTTACTTTTGAAAATAGTATTTTGACCACTACATAATGACCAAGAAAAATAAGGAAGACTGAGTATCTGATATTAGTTCTGCTATTACCTACTTGTGCTCTATTTCTCCCTTGCTGTGTTTAGAGGTCTTACCTGCTGACAGAACTAAGAAGCTGTCTGTATGGCTGTCAGCTCAGGGACTGTAGGAGAAATCCTTCAAATTCAGTCAGAACTTTGCAAGCAATATTGGAGGGTAACAAGATATTATCTCATGTTTTTTTGATTTACTTTGTCTGAAAACAAACAGATTCTTGCATGCTCAGAATTTCTAGCTACTGATATTCTATCACTAACCACTATCTCAGCTTTTTAGGTTGTTTGCAAAGAGAAAGACAGATGCAATTCTTTGGAATAAATACCAGTGGTGGGATTCACATCATGATTCCAAATAGTTGTTATTCAGTTCTTCCTAAAACAGATGCCTGAGGTAAGACCCAGTTTTAAACACAGGATCTTATTGCCTCTGTAGGTATTACAGTGTGCAAGATATGCAGCTGGCTGACAGATATGAGACAGGGCTTACTTAAGATGGAAGATTGTAAGAAAAACAACTATTTCTTTGAGCCTGCAGTCATTTTTTCTGTATGGATTGTGCCTTGCTCCAAGGGGTTTGTCAAGTATTGCATTTCTTCTCTTTCTTTCTTACCTCTCCTCTAGTTAGACTAAGAGTGGAAGACAATCAGATACTCTAGTGCTGTGCATGGCATAATATTATACAAAAAGTTAAACATGACAGAATGTAAAATAAGCACAACTRATATTGTGCCAAACAGAAGGAAACGTGGCAGACTAAGAACTTTTCTGGGAAGMAATTGAAGCATAAAAGTAGACACATTCTCCTTGAGTTCCTTCATGACCAAAAAAAGGTATATTGGATGTTGCTGATATTGTTTTCTGGAGGCAAAAACTCCAACACAAAATAAGCATATGAACAAACAAAATTGTATCTGAAGTCTGAAAACCACTGCAAGAAACCATCCAGTTGGAGTAGTGTAGAGTAGGCCTGGCTGTTGAGGTCAGGAAGACACAAATAATCATCCTCTAGGTTAAAGTATAGTGTCTAGTTATTCTGGTTCTTATATTTGCTAATAAAGTAAAATGCTCTTGTGTATTKCTTGATATTACAAGCTTGTGATTGCTGGAAAAACAGCTAAAATATGTCACAGACAGTTTCAAAATAGGTAAATGACATCAAATGGCAAAGGCTAGCTGTCTTTAGCAGCCAATCAGCTGAATTGCTTTGAAAGATCCATGGCTTCATTGTCTGTAATGGGATTGCAAAGCCTGCTCATGTGTAGAGTGTATAGTTAATTATCCTAATCTCAAAATGTGCTTTCAGTAGAGAGAGTCCTAATAAAAGCAAAGAAAAAGGAAGAAAAGATAYAACAGGATATAGTGATCTGAATTTATTTAGTTGTCTTTCTGTGGCCAGCTGCTGTAATCTGTAACACTTTAGGTCATCTGATCCATCAGCTTTGGCTGGTGAACAAACTTTGATAGATATACTCCTGTCTGAACCTGCAACTGAAGGCCAAGTGTGATACTAACAGCCATTCCAAAAGTCACTAGCCATTGTGTGGGGGAAACTCAAATTCCTACAGACAGGATAAAGAAAAACATGATGATAAAACAGTTATCAAGGGGATAGGGAATAGGGACAAAGCCTTTCAAAAGAAAACTCTCAAGGTTGTTTATTTGTAGAAAAAATGAAGACACATAACCCATTTAGTAACTCTTTTATTGTATGTGAAAAAAAATTCACATAGGCTGATTTGGCACTTAATTCACAGAAAACCCAGCCACTCATTCAGATAGTTGTTTATGAACCTAAGTCACTTTTAAAATCACTTGAAAGCATTTCTACACAAGAGTCGGCTGCAAATTGTATGAATAAAACCAAAAAGGAATTAAATTGAAAAAGGTTTTTACATAATAGGTATGCCAGTTTAAGGTTCCTCTGGAAGAACCAAACAGAGGATGCAGCCTGGTGCTATCAACACATATGGAAAGCAGCTACACTGGTCCCTGGAGCGTCACCATGGCAGATTGCTGCTTTGATGGTGCTTTGGTCAGATTTAAATCAGTCCCCAGCCAGCATGGTGATGCTATGTTATATAGAATCACAGATTCTGTGTTATACAGAATCACAGATTCTGTGTTGGAAGGGACCCAGAAGGATCATCAAGTACAACTACTGAGAGAACGGCCCATGCAGGGACTGAAGGCAGGACCCTGATGTTATTAGTACCATGCTCTGACCAAGAGAGCCAATAGGAAATGGTCTCCAGGTGTTCCATAGGAAATGGTTTCCAGGTGTTCCGTAGGAAACCTCACTGTAGGGGCAGTGCCATGGTGCCAGCCAAGCCAGCTGCTCTCTGAAGTGGCAGCAGAACATGGTTGGGTCCCCACGGCACGGGGCCAGCCAGGCCTCAGCTGCCAAGGCCCATCCCACATTCCAGACATGAACAGGGCAGCCAGGGACATCGGAGCAGCCCTGCACCTCCCTGGGGACGGGGACAGACCAAACCCCCAGGCAAAGGTGTCACCCTGTGTGGGTGGGCCTGGCTCCCTGTGCCCATAGCCAGGCAGGGCAGGGCTGTAAGGAGCTGAAGACTCCAAGGTGTGGGGCCGCTGGCACAGGGACTGACAGCCCCAGGGGGTTGGAATTGGCCTTGGATAGGGGAGGGGAAAGACACAAAGACCACAAAGCCTTTAAGGGATCCTCAGGGTGCTGACAAGGAGGAGGCAGAGATCCTCTGCAAAATGATGTGAAATTCTTCACTTAAGATCTCCACTGCCCATATTTTTGTAAATGCAATGAAAAATGGTGAAGCATGCCTTTTAACAGCCTTCACATATGAAATGAGTTTCAGATAAGCAAAGTATATTATCAACCTAAAATACCTGTCATAGTGTTTCCTCTCAAWTTAATACATACCCATAAAAATTGCAACTCAAAGAGGAAGAGGAGCAAATACAACATCCTGGCCTGTATTTAAAGCATGCTGGCCTGTGTCAGGAATAGTGYGGCCAGCAGGAGCAGGGAGGTCATTCTCCCACTGTCCTCGGCACTGGTGAGGCCACACCTCGAGTGCTGTGTCCAGTTCTGGCCCCTCAGTTTGGGAAGGACCTTGAGACSCYTGAGCRCATCCAGAGGARGCAATGAGGCTGGTGAGGGGCTTGGAACATAAGCCCTGTGAGGAATGACTGAGGGAGCTGGGGGTGTTTAGCCTGGAGAAAAGTACACTCAGGGGTGACCTTGTCACTCTGTACARCTCCCTGAAAGGTGGCTGTAGCCAGGTGGGGTCGGTCTCTTTCACCAGGCAG
Source organism: Cardinalis cardinalis (assembly GCA_014549065.1). Lineage (NCBI taxonomy): Eukaryota > Metazoa > Chordata > Aves > Passeriformes > Cardinalidae > Cardinalis > Cardinalis cardinalis. Next base: position 3,240,727 of record JACDOX010000041.1, read on the forward strand.
CACTGACAGAACGAGAGGACAGACTCTTAAGCAGTACCAGAGGAAATACAGGTTGGATAGTAGGTAAAAGTTTTTTTATGGAAAGGGTGATAAAGTACTGGAATGGCCTGCCCAGGGAGAGAGTGGAGTCACCATCTCTGGATGTATTTAAAAAAAAGACTGGATGTGGCACTCAGTGAGTGCTTTAATTGAGGTGTTAGGGAATGGGTTGGACTTGATGATCTTTAAGGTCTCTTCCAACCTAGTCATTCTGTGAGTTCTGTGAATTTTGTGAACACAGTGAAAATGTCTGAACTGCAAGAATTCTTTGGGGTGTTGCAGGAAGAGCACCACGTCCCCATGCACAGTCATGCAAACAAAGGTTGCATCAGTGAGGCTGAAAGTGATAAACTTTCTTTTTTTAATTAAACCTAGACAGCTGTAAGGATAAAGAGTACACATTCTTAAAGATCATGTCATAATTTCTGACATACTTTTCATGGCATATTACTGAAGCCCCTAAATTAGGAATAAGGGTTATATTTCAGATTTAATACAATATTGGGTAGCTAATGGACCTGTCATCCAGGTTCTGCAAGAAGTGAAAGAAAACCAGAAAACACACAAAAAACAGTGAAGTRTATTTTTTCAGAGAAGACTTATAAAATACCATTTGTCTTAAATAGAAACATCTTTAGCAACGGATGTCTCTCATGATGTAAACAGCTGTGATGCATAGTGTCATGAAATAAATTATTGGGAAGTCTATGTAAGGAATTGAGGTTAGCTGCTCTGTGTTTCTTTTCTGTAGAGTAATCTGTTAAATTTCTGCCTCACTTTGGAAAATGCAAAGGGGAAACTTTATTTTTATTATAAAGGTAATTAAAGGATGAATGTTTCCAAAGGAAGAGAAAATGATAGAAAGAGACCAAGAACATAAAATTTAAGATTTTTATTTCTTGTGCAGGTATTGATAAACAATAGTTAGTCTTTGAATTAGCTACTGACTCATAATCCAACTCTGGAGAGTATGATCATTGTTTGACATATTTAGAAAGCATAAAATGTAAAGCTTAGACAGAAGCTCATCTTTTTTAGTTTCTGATAAATTCATGTTGTAAATTCAGATTACTTTAGATGTATTGCACACATGAAATGTAAATAGAATGGCAAAAAGAGTTCTCATTTCAAAATMTGAAAGAAATGATGCTTTATTGTTGCACTCTCATCAAAATACTGCTTGTGTTGTGTTATAATTGGTCTATAAAACCATCATGTGATAGTTCTAACAAAATAAAGCAATACATTYTCCCCCAAGAAAACCAAGCACAAATGGCTTTGTGTCTTTAAGGATTCAATAGTTCTTTATCTATTCATCCATAACAACACTGATTATTACTTCAACAAGTTCAGTTTTCCAAAGTTTGTGTATGCATTGACATGGCTTTTCACTGTCTGAAAAATTAYACTTTTGCGTCTTTAAAATAATATTTCACCAAAACCAAGAAGTCCATATAATGATATATGATGCATAGTGAAACWCAAAGTTTGTAATACAGTGGTAAATATGTTAAATATCTGGTCCTACTCCACAATTCACATAAGTTCACAGGTAACTGAGTCAATGCAGGCTGAGCCTTCTTGGAGCCTGAGCTGATCTCGGACAAACTTGGAGACAGAACAGCCCTGTCTGCTCTGCTGTGACAAATAAACTGGAAATAATTTATGTTCATAAATTAGTGTACAGGAAAATATTTCATTGATCTTCTGGGTGCTTAAAAAGCTTTCTGTGCTTTATCTTATACCTGTGAAACAGAAATAGGATAGGAATTTTAGGTTCTCCTAATGTAGCAACTATTCAAAACAATTAGGGCTACAATCCAAAAAACACTTTAAATTTAGTATTCTTTCAGCCTTGGGATATATAACCAGTGGAAACTCTGGCCTCAAATGGTCAAATGGAAGACAAAACACATAACAATCATTAGCAACATTATAAATATTTCAAAAAAAAATTATTTTCCCCTATCTATTAAAAAAAGAACAAGCAAAAATATTCAATCAATGATTCTGCAAATAGAAATATAAATCTTCCATTCCTGTGCATTCATTCTTATATATTTCATGTTCCAATTACTGGGAATTCACACATATTTTATTAGTTTAGCTACATCATATTTCTGTTTTCCAAAGAGTGCATAATAATTTGTTTAMTATAATCAGAAATATGCATTAACTGAAAATATTTGTTGTATTTTAAAATGGAAAATTAAAATAGTTGCGTATATCTTTRAAGATTGATTTTAAAAGACATCGGACTGTTTTATCAGCTCAAGACTGTCTCATATCCCTATGACCAAGAAATATCACGATACTTGTTTCAGGGCATGTGAGAGTACAAATGCAATGTGATRCTTGTGTGATTCAGGGGTTTTTTTATATACTTTTCATAAAGTATATTGGACAAACCCTTTCAAAGAGCTTGCTTCCTTTTCTAGCAGCCWGGCTGTTTTACCTGTTGCCAATTAAAAAAGGTAAAAGAAAATCAGGAACAACTTGCTTTTCAAAAGCTGAGACACAAGTAAAAATGAAAAATAGACTCAACAGGCTTTTGATCTTAACTTGGCACAAACCCTTTCAACATATTTTAGGAACAAGAGGAAAGCTTTTGATTTTGCTGTGTCATTTTAAAAATTAGGAATTTCTGTACATTGCGATAAAATGTGCACATTAAATATTACAGTTGAGTCCTGAATGGGCACAAACATATAACACACATGCACAAAAGCAAATCTATAGATCTTTGCATTGTTTGTTTCCAGACTCAGATAAAAATTACATGGAATTATTTTTCTGGTTTTCGTCTCAGATTCTTCACATGTTCTCTGTGTAGATGTCTGTAAGTAATGAATGCAGTCAGAGCAGGTGGAGAATAAATGTTGAATGTGGTGCCAACTACACAAAGCAGTCGTGACAAGATTTGGCAACATTCAGTATAACTGAAGTTTTGAAGCCCTGCTGCTCAATAGACATTTTTTATACATTTTCTAATCAGTTTATACCGAGAAAAGCAAGTATGTGAAGGAGAGTACTTTAAAGAAAACCAATTTCTCTAAACAAAAAGACTTTTCCTAAACAAACTAACTAACAATAAATATGTTTAAAAGAAGTTTCATGAGCTGGGAGGTATATGCTGGTTTACAACATTCAACTAGCAAAACAGGACTCTGCTGCATTTGTCTTCACGGTTTGTTTTTTCTTCCTTCTTTACTTCTAGGCAATAGAAGAGAGATATTCTTTGTTGGACAATGCAGGCTTGCTATGAGACAGAGTAAAAATCCCCCAGAGTAGAAATCCATTTTGATTTAGGGGAAATGTACATCTTTGAGTGAAGCCTGTAGTTTAAAATATAGCTATGTAGCCTGGCTGCAGGGCCRAAACTCAGAGATTCAGTGAAGGACAGAGATAAGGAGGAGGAGACAGAAGATGATAGAAAAAGACAGAGACTGCAGTAAGATCAAGTCARCTTGACCTAGGAATTCTTTCTGATGAAGAAGAACTAGCAGCAAATGTCATGCGAAACTCRTAAAAATKAATATGTATGAAMCTATTGTGAAACTGTATGCATATGCATTTGGGAGRAGGATAAAAAGAGATCTGAAGTTCTCAGAAGTAYGCATGCCCTTTTAGGAGAAGAATCTCCGCATGTGTCCAGCGCTGCAATAAAACACACTGGCTTTACAACTTTTATAAAGTTGTAGAGTTTCTTTTCCCTTTTTCTCCACAAAACAGCTAGAAGTAGAATTAAGGATCCATTTCTGTGTCAGAAAGAAGGCTTCCACCACAGTATAACAAAGTATTGTTATTGTATTGAAGTTATTGGTCAAGATGCAAAAACTGACTTTTGTTTCTCCATGGCTAAATTAATTCAGGGCTACAGCTGGATGTGTAATACCATGGCCTTACTGTTTGTGAGGCAGCAGCAAACCATAGATTTGGCAAATTAGGAGCAAGGAAGATACAAAACATAACCAATCCCATAGTCTGGAATTGGGAATTTAGATCACTGGAGTTCACAGACCTGTCATGCTTTAAAGGTAAGATAGTGCTGGGAAATAAACAATAMTAAAGAATAAGGACTAGAAGAAGCCACAAATGTTCCACTAAATCACTAAATATCTGTTTATCCTGCAGAGGAAATGCACCATGCTGAGGCACTTCAGCATCTGATGTCTGAAGTAGTTYAGCAAACTGTATTTAACCATTTAACCATTGGCTACTAAAAGTCGGACAGCACTTTGTAGGGACTCACTTCCAGAAAATCTTTGAGTCTGACTGGGTGAGCTCTGTGGAGAGCTTGAAACCACTAAGCAGTTTTTTGCCCCAGGCTAACAGGGAACGTAATGTGGTGATGATTTTTTTTTAATCCACTTTGGCTTTCTTGGACAAGACATGTCTTTTAGATTGCCTTAGGATGGCAAGCCTTAACATGAAGAAGACACTCATAAAAGATTTCATATTAAGGAGATCAGAACTGTTTTAATCAATTCAGCTTCACCTTTTCTTCCTTAAGTAGTGTGTGATAAAGTCCATGTTCCTTAAACTGGGAAGTCTTACAGTAGTTGTGTTCAGGCTAAAATATGCTATCTGCATTACTCTTCTGCATAAGCCTCCATCAAATAAAGGCCCAAACTATGTGATAATCTCRAAGTAGTAGAATTGCATTTGTTGGAATTGTATGAATTCTTACCATAAGCTTAAAAAGAAACCAGCACTGATTCWTAAGCATATTTATATGAAAAACTCCCACTCAAGTTATAAATCCYTAAGGGTCTACACCTTGATATATTAAAAGATGATGTTATTGTTGATTCCTAGTCAAATCATGCTGTCAGGATTACATTCTTTTTAAAGGATATATTTGTGTCAGGCCTTTTTACCTTAAAAATCCCTWTGAAATAATTTAGCTTGCAGTTTTTTCTTGTTATTGCATTATTTAGCCACAGGGAGAAATAGAACATTGTTATTTCAGCTTTGCCTCTTTAATAGACTTCTTAACTTGAAAGAGAAACTTATTGGGTTTTTTTCCTGCTTTCTAAATGGAAGGAAAGCTATATTTTAGGAAATGAACAAATTAAACTAAAACATAAACATGCAGTGAAAAGCAAKATCATGCAGCATATGATGGAACTGCAAATTAAGCTGAAATCAAGCATTAATTTAGTCACTGGAGTAAACATTTGGAGCTGTTCAAATGTAYATGCTGTCTTTACTAATAAATTGTCAATAAAATTTCTCAAGTGTTTTTGTTACATGTTTTAGTAAAATTGTGGGCCCTGATACAATTATAAAGAACAGAAATTTATTAGGTGGGAAGCAATTAAGGCGCCCCAGGTTGGTAGATACATAAATAGATATTAAACCAGCAGGATCTAGGATCAGGAAAAGATCAAAATATTTCAAAGGCCATGTATACTGGTAATATCCCAACATCTGTATTCAGCACCCTGCTTTCTTAGAGGTTTTTCAGAAAGTTATTTGGATGATTCCTGTGGTTTTATCTAAGTATGGTAACATAGAGAATACTCAAATACAAACCTCACTTAGGCTTTTAAATGTAAACAGTGTCCAAGATTGGGCTTTAAGAAAGTAAGCTTAATGCCCCTGAGGACAATTCTGCAAAAAAGGACACTAAAAGCAGACACTCCATTGCAGACACACACACAGACACACTTATGCAAACAGTTTCATTCTGACACATATACTGTCAACTTTCCATTTTGTTGGGCTTTTTCTAAATATTTTTGAATAAACAACACCYTTGTCCCTAAATAATCATTTATTTGACAGTATTTTAATACTTTCTTCAGAAGATGACACTGACCCATGTTCTGAAATCTGCTGTAACTCGATTTTAATCTAGATTTTAATTTAGCATAGAAAATATTATTTCCATCTAGTCCCTTTTCACTCCTTAAGTTCTCTGATAAAAGAAATATAATCATACATAAAAATTCAGTAAACTTTTACAAAAATAGTAAATTAATCTAAAAATATCCACTGTCTAGGTCTTAATCCATGCTGCACATTTTCAATCCCTATCTTTTTCTAATTTTTAAAGAAAAAAAATTCTGGTTTTGCTCTGCTTCTCAAAGCCTTTTAGGAACCTGTCTGGTTCCTAAAAGCTTTGAGTAGTAGTTATTTTGGTAATGATTTTATCCAGTTACTTAGTCAGGCATATAATCTGTTTACCACATAAACCAAGGACAAATAATTGCAGAAGAGCCCTAGGGAATGAATGACACTTTATGAAAGTGTAGTTGCTTTGGATGAAAATCTGTACAAAATAAGCTCATGGTAAAATGCATAGGTTGTATTTTTGTTTGTTTAAGCTCTAGTGCAGTCAGTGAGAAAAACTCACATGAATTTTAAAGGTAGCCATACATTTATATATTACAGAAGATGTTTAGCTAGAAATGGCACTGAGTTCATATATACTCTTTCAAACTAGTTATTTCCTAACTGAGYCTGCTCCCTCAGATAGAAGAGGCTTTTCCAGGACAGCTAAAAGCTGTGATAGAAAACTACCTGATCCTGTGAAATCCTATTAGTGAAACTCAGTTCCTCTTTGGAAACATCTAATCAGATGCTGTCTGGTGCTTGAACTTTCTCACTCTCAGTACTTCATTCTTAACACACTTTTAACAAATTCATTTTGGGACTGGTGTGAAAAAAAAAACTTCACTGTTCTTTTTTTTTCTAACACTTTTGTTTGTTTGTTTTAGTTATTTTAGGCTAAAACAGAAGGAATTTTTAAAAAAAAATCAAAATAATTTATTAAGCACTTATGACCAAGGGCTAATTTATGTCAAAAAGCAGAACTAGTGAATTTTAGCTGGATTCCAAACTTCCATTTTTGCCTAGATAGTTCTTTCCACACAATTTTCAAATAGATCTTTTTAMAATTTTAAATCTATATCAAAAGATTGCTGCTTTACCTCCTCTCCCAAACCAGTGCATACAACTCCTGTTGTTCCAGGTCGAGTTTTACATTGATTAACTCTAGTCTTTTTTGTTGAGTGTGGATCCAAGCCAGTAAAAATGCATATGGTGTGCATTGCCATTTAAAATTGAGAATGAATATGAACGGGGAAAAAAAAATTCTCAAAACCCGAATTTAGAAAAAAGTCATGCACAGATTAATGACCTCGTAGATACAGAGACCTCTGTATTGACCTCAGACTGCAGTGCCAGCTGCGGAGCCAAACATAAATGCTGGCGTCCACAACTGAGTTTTTCTGTAAATGTCAGTGTCAGTTGATTCCTTGCTCTGACCAGAAAAACAAATCTGTTCAGTCTGCAAATAAGAAAACAGGCAGCAGCTATTGTTCAGCAGCAGCATTTATAAGAGCTCTGAGGCTGGAAATCAGATTGTTTTAGGCTTCTAGTTAGAKGTACCTGTCAGAGTAAATGTGTTTTAAAATACTTATCAAGGAAAATGAGAGGGTTGTCCAGAAGACAGAGAATTGCTACTTAAAATATGTACTTCTTTTTTATTTGATATCAGGCTGGAGCCTTCCACAACATTACTTTCCCACTTTCTTTACTGACATCATAGGCCTCCTTTGCTACCTTTACAATTTCTTATTTTTTAATCTTCTCTTTAGAGAAGTGGTGTCATTTGTACATTTTATCATTCAGCCTTGCATGAAAGTGCTGCATCTAGATACATTCAGAATTAACAGGATTAGTTTGTAGCTCACTGGAATTTTTCATTAATGTTCTTTTTAATTTTTCTTTCATTACTTTAATTTAACAATGGAAGGGAAGGATGAAGGGAGAAAGGATGGGGAAGGAAGAGGAAAAAGGGAAAGGGAGGGAAGGAGGGAGGGAGCAGCTCCAGTTGTGTATATAGACTGTGGAATGAGAGGCTGAAAAGCAGGGAAAACAGACCTGGTGGTCCTGGTCGATGGCCAGTTGAATGTGAGCCAGCAGTGCCCTGGCAGCCAGGAGGGCCAATCCTGTCCTGGGGGGCATCAGGCACAGCATAACCAGCCGGGCAAGGGARGGGATTGTCCTGCTCTGCTCTGCTCTGCTCTGGGACGGCCTCACCTTGAGTGCTGGGGGTAGTTCTGGTGCCTCCATATAAAAAGGACATTAAGATACTAGATAGTGTCCAGAGGAGGCCATAAGAATGATGAAGGGTCTGGAAAGGGAGCAGCTGAGGTCACTTCAGCCTAGAGAGAAGACTGAGGGCTGCCATCACTGCGGTCTTCAGCATCCTCACAAGGGGAAGTGAAAGGGCAGACACTGATCTCTTCACTCTTGTGCCAGTGACAGGACAGGGACCARGGGAGACTTAGGCTAGATATTAGAAAAAGGTTCTCCACCTAGAGGGTGGTTGGGCACTGGAACAGCTCCCCAGGGAAGTGGTCACAGCACCAAGCGCGACAGAATTCAAGAAGAATTTGGACAACACTCTGAGACACATGATGTCCTGCGTAGGGGATGGGACATGGGCTCAAGGATGCTGATGGGTCCCTTCCAAATCAGCACATTCTATAATTCTATGAAAAGAGAGGATAAGATAGAAATAACTGTTTCTTCAAATAATCTAGGGGAGGAAACGTAACCACCAAAAAAAGTTGATTCACATTTAGTGATAAAAGCAATTTATAATTTTTTTCCAAGAACTGATCAACCATTTATTTCTTTTCTTATAGAAATATTTGTTCTGAAAATACTYGCTTTTTCTGCCTTTAAAGCTATAGGTTGAGGAGAGTTCCAACAAAGAATGATTTCTGTACATGTAATTAAAATTGTGCGTAATGAATTAGGCTCTTGAGAACAAAAAAAACAAAGATTTATTTAATTTTGGTTTATTTTAGTTTATTTTATTTATTTTAAAATTTATTTTATTTTATTTTATTTTATTTTATTTTATTTTATATTTTCTCAGTGCCTTTTTATTTTAATTTATGTCTATGTGTCATTTCCTTGACACACAGTAATATTCTGACCTCAGAAAAAAGAGGCTCAAGATTATTTTCACACCAGGTGCTGCTGACTATACAGAGTGAGATTTCCCTTTGCAATACAGGCATGTCACAACTTCAATATATAAGGTGAAAAATTGCATGCTGTTTCGTACGTTGGATATTGTTTAGCATGAATATGGGGAGAATACATGTTGCTAATGCCACTTCTATTTCTATATCTATCTATTCTACAAATAACTCTCTATCTTGGAAAATATACAAAATTTATTTAATCAATCCGTGTGCATTTTTTAACATATTCTGTCTTTTAGAATCTTTGTTTAAGAATGTTTAAATGGAATTATATTCTTAGAGCTATCAGTGCTATTTTTGTGGCCAGAGAAATAGTGAAATGTCAAAAGTGCTGTAGAATTTGGCATATTTGGGCTGACACTGGACAAAAATGATCATGTTAATGCAGGTCAGTGGTGAGGCACRCAAGGAAACTTAACAAATATCTTTGGACATACTTATTAATTCTAGGGTGTAGTCAGACACTTTTTGGGTCATTGTTCTTATCTCATAGTTTAAACAAAACTGCAGATTAATTTGGATAATTTTCTATATGTGAACAATAAGACCTAAGCTAATGATGTCAATGAATATTAGAAAACTCATTATTATTAGCCTATTATTTAAATACAGATCTCATAATAAATCTGTCTGATAGTTTAAATGGTATTGCCTCAAAATACGAAGTCTGAAATCTGGGATACTCCCCTTGCATTACCCTGTATTTTCACTAAATTTCTAAAATGAGTATTCTGTAAGCACAATCACTTCAGGAAGCTATTCCAGGATCTAATAAAGCTCAATGTCAAGATATTTCCCCTGACTCTTTAAATATTTTCATTACCTCAGTTTAGTCCCATTGCCATTAAATTTGTCCTCCCAAACTGTATTTGTCTGCTTTGTTGTTCTGAAATTCAAATCCTGAACTCAATTTCACAGGTATTTTTGTGACAAATATAGGGGGACCATGAGTTTTTAACAAGGTCAATAGTCCAGGCTATGTACAATCTGAACAAGGAGGGAAGTTCTGTCAGCTGTTATAAGAGAAATCTCAGGAGTCTTATGCACAGAACTGTTTGTATTCCTGCATATAAACTGGGAATTGTTAACTAGTGGCCACAGTGAATAGAAGTCGAACCTCACTTTTGAAGCATAAAAGGACAGCCTCTGCAGGGAGCCAATGACTTCCAACTTGCAGAAATCTTTTTCATGAAGATATAATTTTTCTGATAGCTAACATGAAAATTCTTCAAGAGGAAGGAAAATTTTCTTAATATCCCATGAAGAGAAAACTGCATGTGAAGACATGGCCAATTGGTTCATGAATCCAAAAATCAATAAGGGTCAACCACAGCAAGGTATCAGTGATGTTTATTTTGTTCATGAATCCCAAAACTCTGCTACCTTTTCAGACTTCACCAGTTCTTCATATTTGCCTTATTTCTCATTTGTTATCAATGAGAAATCTATGAAARCATATCATGTAGATGTTGTCAACTACTTTGTTCTTTATTTTATACAGAAATAAATATGTACTCATGTGCTTAAGGGCAAAATATCAAGTTGCATAGAATTCACTTCTTTCTTTGTATAAGCAGTTCTCTACTGAGCACTCATTTGGAATTAATTAACAATACCATACACTAATTTGAGTTCTGGATGAGGGAATAGCTGAATAATCCATATGCTTGATACTTTGAGGTGGGTAAACATAAATGAAGTCAACTGTTGCTCAGATTTACGTATTTTCTGTGAAATTACATTCTTTCTCTGGACTTCTTTTGTATATTCTCATCATAAAATAAGTTTATTTCCATGAAGCATTATCTCAAATGTCTTCTTTATTAAYTTCTCTGAGAACAAATACAATATTTAGTGGACAAAGTCCATCATGTCCTCTTTTTGGTATAGGTGAAATTGATGTTTTAATATTTTAATTAAGATGCAGATTTTCACAATATAATCTTATATTCTTCCTCTTCCATTGCAGTGATATTAATGACACATTCAGATTCTAGGTCTTTCATTCTCGCTCTCTGCGCTGTTTAGACCAGGTTGAATTGAGAATTCAGTAACAGGTGATGGATGCTGTATTCTAAGAACATTTGATAAGATTTTTTTCTCCTTAGTGAGACATTTTGTCTTTTTTATGCACTTTGCAAAGTAATATCTTGATGCTTCTAGAACTGCTCTTATCAGAAAAATGCATGTATGATGATTTAGTACACGTTCTTGCCATTTTCAAACTTAACAACCTTCATCAGATGAAGAAAAGAGTGCTTTTTCTTCATCATGAACAAAACATGATTGAAAAAGATTCTGTGTTTATGGATCAGCTTTGTTAATGGACTTTCTTGAGCAGTTTTACCTTGGTTGCTRCTTAGATGTATTACTAATATGCCATGAAATTTTCTTATCACTATATTATTTGCTAAAGACTTTAAACTATATAATAACTCATTCAAGATATTATTCAAAATATTCTATATGGTAACTTTTTGTGATTTAAGTTATCTGTTGCATTATCTTTACCAGCAAAAGGAGGAATTATTTGGTTGGAAAATGCCTTGAAGGTTTCTCATTATTCATAGACATAATGAGTATTACAAATTTGGGTTCTGATAGAGATACACATCCCTGTGATGAGATATCACTTTTCTCCTCTATATACCAAAGTTTCTGATGGAAGATGAGTGCATKGTACATAAATACACATTTTGACGGTGCTAAGTGTCACTCATTCTCCTTGAAATTCTTTGAAAACACCATATCTGTGTTCTTCTAARGAGCCCATGCATTCCACAGATTCTTATGTTAACTATTTTAATATGTTAATGAAATTATTGTTGATTATATTACTATTCTAATATTTTCTCTCAAGCGAAATTGTTGAACCATGCTTAATGTATCAGCATTTGCCTAGTTAAGGTTCATTTATTCTAYTCTTCAGCTGATGCAAAAAAGAGATATTTTCTTTTGGTCAGAAGGCACAAACAGATCAATGGAGGATCTCAWACAGCTGAACATGAAGCCATCAGCACTGGTTGAGAGCATAGCAAGTCTTCAGAATGCAGCCAAATTAGTCACAAGAAAGATGCTGAAGCAGCAGCAGGAATAAARAATTATCTGGATTAATCAGAAGTATAATTTTTTTACAGAAAGTTGCTTAGATATTGATCAGCAACAGAAAGTATTGTGGGATTAGTATACAATCACAAATCCTCAGGAATATCTTTCACAATTTTTTTTCTCTTTATATCAGATTCAAAAAACTACATCCTTTTTTTTAGGTATAACTAAGTTGTCTGGGTTTTACTGTTGCCTTTGAGATGGCAGGTTGCTAAAGAAAAATATGAATGTTAGTCATAGGTGTAAACATTAAGAAGCGAGGATTTGCAGAAATCATAAAAAATTGATTTCTACTTCTAGAATAGATTAATGAGATCCCAGCAAGAACCAAAGGTTGTTACTAAAGGAAATGTCATTCCCTTAATTAAGTTATACTTTAAAGTGGCATACACAAGAGTAGCGCAGCATCTAAGGTTAAATATCCACCACCAGATGAAAAATTGCTATAGAATCCAGTYGTAATTTAGTTTCAAACCTAGAAGGCAGTGTTCACAGTGTGCCTGCGTTTGAGCTAGATAGTCTTCACAGTCAGCAGACACCAAGTCAGTACAGTAATGGTCCCTGGAGTTCACCAAATATCTGGTTTTCCATTTCAGTCTCATCCCGACTTCATAGACTTTATACACTAGAACACCACAGGTTATAGTTGAATGTTAGGGAGTGATACACAGGTAGACAAATGAAATATAGACACCTGCAAATCTGGGGTTGAATCCTCCATGACTATGCCCTAACAACTTTCTTTGCCATCTAAAGTGAAGTACAAGTAATTATCTCTATGTATTTTCACTCATGCGTAAAGAGACGCACAAACTGATGAAAATTGATTTTCTTTTGAAGACTGAGGCATTTAATTCATGTTACTTTTGAAACTGACTGTAGTTAAGATAAAGAAATGAATGACAGTTACATGTCTCTTTTATTAGGAAAAATGCAGAGAATAAGTGCATATGATTGCAAACAAGTCCAATTTCTATTTCTTTGGGAAAATGTACTGCTTGTTGCCCTGTCAGTCCACATTAATGTGATTAAAAAATATGGATTAATTATGCACCTTGATAGAATCCTTTCTAAGTTTTATTAAATATCACTGAGACTTCAGAAACATGAATCACTTAAGGTATGTATTCTGATGATAAATTCAGAGTATGGTTTTATATTTTTCATTATTGCAGCATCTGTCGACAGATGCCTGAAAAATATTAATACAGAGAATATTAGCTTGAAAATATTAGATCAGTAGATCTTCCTGTAAACTTGACTGAAATGATGACTCTCTTGTTATTTCTAAATCTTTATTTTGGAATTATAGATGCATAAATATATATTTATGTCCAACAGTACAACCAAATTGAGAATGTCTTGCTGGTATGTGGAGTGTGCCTACTGAAAGATGACTTTATCTTCCTTTTGATCACCACAGAAGGAAAATTCTGCAGGAATGAAAACACTATAACACCATCGATCTTGAAAGATCTTTACAAATTTCTTTCAGTTTTGAATGTCATGAACATATATAGTAGTAGGTGACTTGAATCCATATGGGAACTTCTGAAATTTGGCATTTGGTTTTGAGGACATTTATTTAGTTTCTTGTATTCTTAGATAGATTCCCACATTGTCACTTCTGATGTGTTACACTTAATATTTTTTAAAGTGTGGCTTCTAAGGGTGCGATTTTGTCACCTTTTAAGTACTGTAATGTTTTATGCTTGCTTTCTAAGTCAGCCTATATCATAGTTTGTCACTGTAGTTTGTAACGTCATTTTGTGTGAACTTCTTGTAAATGCAAAATAAGATTTTGTATTTCAAAAGTATAGAGAGACAAAAAAGTCAGACATAGTAGGGTTCTTACAGAAAAAACATTTCAAAAATTCCTTTTGCTTTTGTTTTGAGAATTAATTGACTTTTAGAAAAATATAATTTTCAAAAAATACTGCCTTTCTTTGATAGGAAATTGTATCCCTAAAAAGCTTTTTGACCAATGCTATGTAAATTGAGTAAATGATGTTTATGGTACTCATCTAAGTGAAATTTCAGATCAGTAAAAAAAGTACACCTTGCATAAGAAAAAAAATAAAGAAGTAGAAAGGTGTATTAGGAAAGGATAAATCTTGGGAAATTATAATTGAAGCAATGATCTATCTTCCCTAYATACCCATATACCTGAAGTGACCCTGGGAAGTAGATTTATTTTCTCATGATCAAAATTATACTTGTCTCTGCATATATACTTGGTAAGCAGAGGGGTTTTTTTAATATAGCAAGATTTTCTTCAACTTGAAAGGATCTCGGGAGCTTTAAAATTTCATATACTTTCAATAAATTTTACTGTATTAAATATAAAACATGTAAATTATCAGAACCCTGTTTCTTTCTCAGCATTGGACAGCATGGAATTGTTTATTTCTACATTCAGTATATTGAATGAAAGAACTGGAATTAAATAGAATTAAATAAATGGCTATTATTAAAAGCAGATTTTAATAATAGCCATCACACACCATGTCTACTAAGATCTGCCCTCAAAGTCCCGCAAGTAAATCTCTTACCAAACAGAATTAATTTTCTGTGAATTTTCCATTAAAAAAATCAAGATGTCCTCAAGGTTTTTTGTCAGCATCATGATATAAAGCTAAATGGAGTAATCTATTGCTCGTGCCTTTTTTTTGGTTTGTTTGTTGTTTTGTTTTGTTTAGTTTTTAGTTTTATTCCTTAAATATCTTTCTAAAAATGCTTGAGTATTGAGAAAGCTGTTATAGACTGCGCTTAGAGCATTCCTCTAGCTGAAGGAAACTAAATGCAATGGTTAATCACAAAACTAAGATAGTGTGCAATTCAGTTTTTGGTGTTGTGTTGCGTTTTCTGGATTGTTCTATTCTACCTAAGTTGGTTTGTTCCATTCCCCCTCTATGTTAAAAATGGTTCTGTGCTGGTTCTCCCTCCCCTCTCCGTTAAGTGTCTATCGCCCAGGTTCCTATGGTACCCAATGTATCCAGTTATTCCCCTCCCCGGTTACCCTAGAAACCTAATGTATCTTTCCCTCGATCCCACCCCGGTGCCCTGCCARTCACTCCCTGCCMCCACCTTTCTTTCTAGAACCTTCTGACTTGGGCACGCAGTGATTGGCTCAGGGACTGGGGCCCCTCCTTCCCATTGTTTTGATTGGTTCTTTTTGAATGTCAATGTTATGTACCCTGCTCCCCCCCTGGATTCCCATTCGTTCCTTTGCTGCTTCCCCCCCTACCTCCCACRCACTTTATAAGCTCGTTCAATTCCCCCCCCCCTTCCCCTTTGGCTGTTGGATTCCCTGGGGATAAATAGTGACTTTTCCTGAGCCGAAGAGCACGCTCTTGTTTCCTSTGGGCTGAAGCTCCTAGGCGGCCACGTCTCCACTTAAGGCAGCACTGCCACTTCTGCATGGGGTGCTGACCTTAGGCGCTGTACCCGACAGCAGAGTTGGGAGAGTGCCCCCCTTAGCTGCMAGCAGTGCTGGCGAGCTTGCCAGGATGTGCCTAGCAGTCGTCGCTTCATTTTGGAAAGACTTGGTTTATTTTSATGTAATTCTTTACTTAACCCAAAGATTGTTAAGGAAAAAATGCAGAAATGAAAGCAAGAATCCAAAGTTCAGAGAATTATCATTACAACAGGCTTAAAAAATCAGGCTATGTACTAAATATAACGTTTTCTGACCTTTGGTATTGATTTAARAGCAATTAAAAATGTTGCAGACAAAGAACATTTGATATTCTTTTGAGGCAGATGGGATACCTTTTTCTCTGTGACATTTTTACAGGCAAGTTGTATACAGGCAGCTTCTAGTGTTGCAGAGTGCTGGAATACACTCAAGATCAGGTCAGATCAGAAGCAGTAACTTAACAGGCTCTGCTGATACGGACTCTGCCCAAATGGGGCAGCTACAGAGCTCATAAACCCCCAGGCTGTGCAAGCTGTTCTTCACCCAAACTGTGTCACCTTATCAGAACTACKGTAAATAAGAAATCAAATGGAATTCTTCAGGTAATGTGGCTCCAGACAATATACCCATGTAGAAATACGCCCTTTTACAATACAATTTTTTAAATTAAATTGTGCTGAGTAGCAAAAGCATCAGCTGCAATGTTTATTTACTAATGATGATATGTAATAACTTAGTGTTTTTCCACAACTAGAATCTTTTATGACTGTTATACTTTATGAATGACAAAAAAAATTGGAAAACCTGAGTCTCTTCAGTAACAGACCTTTTCTAAACACTCCTACTCAATGAGGGTCATGAAGAATCTGAAGCAGGTGAGCTGCTTAAAAAAGAGATCAGTGTCAAGCCAGGGAGATCCAAAAGATCCAGAAGCAAAACTGTAAGTGGCTAAAGAGATTTAAATACAAATACATACCTGAAGAGAGTGATGATCCCGATGTTCCAAAAGCAGTTAGCCAAGGAGTTAATGCAGTGCAATTTACTGGTATTTCCATTTTCACCAGTCATTCTTTAAGCAGCTAAGTCAGCCCTTTTCTGGAATCTGTGACTTTCCCTTTAGTGACAAATTGACTTCAAACACAACTAAATTCATCTTCCAAGGTCTGCAATGGCTTTCACAATTGCAGAAGTGTATCTTGGCAAGTTATCATAGCTTGAGGGGAGGTTGTAGAAAGTAAACTTTCTTCCCCAAAGCAGACTGGGATTCCATTTAAGGCAGGCACTGCTTACTTCAATTCCAGTCTGTGCCTCTTGGAGAATCTCTTCTGGCAGGGTTACTCTGGACTTAGGGGACAGGAGATATAGTTTGCATTTCCCTGTATCAGCCAAACAAGACTGCAATTCTCATTTTTCTTTTTCTTTCAGATACTKTTGTCTTACATTAGTACCTTTGGAATAGCTGAAGAAAATAGCTTTGAAATGAAAGTTATTTCCAGGAGTTAAATGTGAACAGCAAACTTTCAAAACTAATGCAGAAAGAGTGATTATTTCTCTGCACTTGAAAGTGAAAAGAATCCACAGTAAAATGTGAAATTAAGTTCAAGCCTTAGTTACAAAAGAACTATTGTAGGACGCACAGAAGCACGTCTCCTTTTTTAATCAGAAATAGCTATATTAAATTTTTCTGCGAAATGCCAAAAAAGAAGAGGGTTTTTTTTTAATATAGCAAATACACAAAAAGTCAGAAACATCTGACCCTTTTTAGGTTTTTACTAAGCCACATATGAAAATGAAAAGACTATATCAACTATGCTGTAATAAATTGACTCTTTGGAATGCATCAGAAGAAACAGCTTTGGAGTAACATGACTTTTGTATAAGAAAAATTCTGTGCATCACTAAGAAGTGATCTGGGAATKACACATCCATACCCTTCAGATCAATATGGGCAAGAAATAAATTTTTGAAATCTAGATATAACCAGTAAGATTCTTTAATTCTAATAAGCTAACTGATCTGTGAGCTAATTAAAAAAATATGAGTCAGTTGTTCTCACCTCCCATCTAACTTCCGAGCCAGCACTATATCTGAGTTTCCTGTAGACCAACCCAGTGACTAGCCACAAAATTGTTTCAAACCAAATTCTCTCTTTAACTTTTCCCCTTCTGCCCATGCATGGGAGCCACTGTAAAAAGTGTAGAAATTGGCTGTGATACGACATGCTGTTGCACTAGAATTTTTTGTCCAAAGGAATGGAAGCAATTTATGTTTCCATGCTGCACAGTTCTGGATCTATGAATGAGATACCTATATCTTGTTATAGGCAGTACCAACCAAACTAAAGAATTTGATAACTTCATACTAACTGAATAATTAATAACTAACTTCACATTATCTGATGATGATACAAATTTAGAGTACAATAACAAGTACACAGTAATATTTTTAAAAGCACAAAGCATTTAGAAAAAATGGCCAATGCAGTCGCTGAACAGATGTTTTGAGGACCAACACTATGCTGTTTTTATGGAAAAAGGAAAAAATGGCTTTATACATACAAAAATAGAAAAAACACAGTTTTACCTGATGTCGGACTACTAATGAYAGTCAAGGCTTCATTCCTTTCAGTGCAGTCATGATCACATAAATGAGCTGATATTTGTGGCATGGAATTTGGATTTGGGTTGCAGAAGGATAAAATTATTTATAACCATTACTGTGGTACATATATATGGTTATCTAGTTAGCTTCATATTTATTTTCTACATAATGTTAATTTGTAGAAGACSTTTTATATGTAAAAGTGTAATATGTTAACGTCTAAAGCATATTTTGCAATACTTTTCTCTCTTTATTGCTGACTGCAATACTGGTAACATTCCTGCAACAAGCAAYGCTAAAGATTTCAGAAATCTCATTGGAAATAACCAGTACTGCTTAAATATYTTTTTTTCTCCTCCTATTGAATGCAGTGGACACAAAAGCAAAGCCATAAAAGATTTCTGCAGACAGACTGAACGAATTGAGGTTATCAACAAAGGATTGCTAAGAAAATCTAGTGCATAATAAAATGTCCTCACTTTCCAATTTATCAAATTAAGAATTGACAAAAAATATGTAATATTTTCTCTGCAGATACTCAATTCTATTTATGTAACATAGGTTTTAAAGGGATGAGAGGTGCGGTAAATAAAAGAAATACCCACTCACTGCTCAAAATGAGGGAATGGAAGAATAAATTCTGGTTTGCAGTTCTTGTGAGTCTTTTCCAGGTTTAGTGATTTAACTGGCACTTTGATGAATAAACACTTATTTGTTAAGATTTTATGTACCATTTTAAATCCTATTGGTATGTCTTTTTTGGTTGAACAAGAGCCCTACAGAGGGTTTCAAATAGGATTGTCAGATTCAGATTTTAAGGATTGAATGCACTACATCTGAGTCTAGGACTCAGTTTAGAGAATTAGGACTTTAACAAAGTGCACCAGCCAGAAGTACAAATTCAGCTGGCATAACACAGCTAATTACTCCTCTTCTTCTTCTACCTTCAGCTTCTGTTAGTGCRGAAGGCCAGGTTCCACTGCATTAAGTGTAGAATTCTCTCACTAACTTTAATAGGGTTATTTCAGGAATGCCAGCCTTGAGCTGTGAAAGAAATATCTAGCCACACAAAGGTTTGTTCATTTTACTSTCTCATTTGAAGGTGCCCAACCATTTATCACACCAACACAAAGTGCAATCAGAGGAAACTGTCTATTGTACAGAGGAACCAGTCTGAATTGGATATGTAAACATCAGCAAATATCAAAGTACTCAGTGCATACACCACAAATTCTGCTAAAAATGTTTTAAAAAGACATTTTCTGATAATTTTTCATKAGTTTGTCTTTGAAACAAATGCATTGTTCAAAGATTCTGAATCATTATTAAAATAGGGATTAGATCTACCTAATTAAATCAGAAATATTCACAAACCTGAAAGAAAAAAACCCTCAAAACTGTTTTTGGTTTTTTTTTTTAAAGTAAAGCACACAAGGCTTCCTGACAGGCTGGACTGGCCTGGTCCTGCCCAGCATCCCCTGGGCCACTCCCCACCCATGGAGCAGGACACATTTTAGTCCCCAGGGTCATCAGCCCCTCACCACAGATTCACCTGAAGATGGAGCTGGGGCTTCCATCCAGCTGTCCAGCTCCCTGATACCCTGAGGATCACCTGTCACTTCTGGCTCCCCAGCTGCACCCTGTGCCATTATATGGGATGAACAGAAATTTTCTTTTCACCAAATAACGAAACACTGAAATGATGTTGCACTCTTTGAAATTAGTCAATGATCTCTAAAACAAAGTTTACGCTGAAGTTAATGAATTCCTGAATTTTGTTGCCACAGGACACAGATACCTTTCGTTTCCTCAGATGGGATTAAAAAATTCACGCACAAGTCTTTAAACAAGTACYGAGATGAGGCAAAATTGTGCCTACTGTCTTCTCTAATTGCTATTTCCTCCCCCAGATGATATAGTATGATGGAAACAGATCACAGAAAATACCAAAAGTTTGTTTAATCTCCCTAAAGAATACCATGTTTTCCAATTGTCAAAGGCAACTACTGGGTTAGATAGCACCATTTTTCATGTTCTAAAGATTTTAGCCCAAACATATCATTCATAATAAAAGCCAGGAAGTAAGAAGAGTGAAAAGCTGACCAGAAACAACCTTTGGAGAACCAAAGGTTGTGACTGTGCTTCATGTAAGATTGTTTGTTTGTTTTAAGATAGATTTCCATCTCCACAGATCTTGTCATCTCACAATGTTTCCCTGTACTTTGGAACAAGAAAGAATGTTTCTCCTCTGATCCACTAGCAAGCCTGTAAGGTAAAATGAGAAGCAGTTCAGTGAGAGTCAACTCTAAAATCTTAGCAGAAGAAAGTTCAATGACCTTTTATTGCTAGGAATCAGCTTTCCTTGTGAGAGGGAACARGAAAGTTGATTCCTAGGGATAAAAGACTGAACATAGAAGAAAGCAAAAGAAAAACATATTGAAAAATACCCAGATGCACCAAACCCTCAGATTAATTCACACTTGCTAACCTAATTATAGACTTTCAGTGATGTTTGCCACAAATGTTTGTCTCCATCTAAAGGCAAAGCAGAAATTAAACTTCTGAATAGGACAATTCACTTTAAGATGCAAGTGGACTCAGTACTGCCTCCTGCAGTGTGTCTCTAACAAACCACTCACATACAGTGAGAGATGTATTTCCATTTGTTCGCCTCAATAGAGCATTAGCTATAACAACCACCAAGTACAGTGAATGTCTGTGTTAAAAAAAAAAAAAAAAGCCCACATGGCCAGGAGGAATCAAGCATTAAAAAGGGTGCTCATTCAGGGACACCAACCTGAGTAAGTGAAAGATATGGGAAGAGGTTGTTGCCATACTTAAAAGTACAGAGTGGGGAATTGTTGGAGATATCCTGCACTCTCACAATCAACAAACAAGATCTTTTATAGAATACTTATGTTTTTATTTAACATTTGAAAACTTGAGAAATCAAATCTTTGTTTCTGAGCTCACAAGGCATTATTTACTAGAGGATTTCTTATCAAGTTTGGCGTGGCATTCTTCAATGGATGTTTTTTCTCTGCAAGCTCTTATTACAGTGGGAGTAATAACACTTAAAATGCCAGCATTGCTTAGCCTGCCTTTCCTGCCTTGATGATTGCCAAGTGCCAACAAAGCAYAATTTATGAAATCCTCTTCTCAAAGAAACTATATCCTCCCTTCAGAGAATAGTTCAGACTTTATGTATAAAAGCATTAATGCTAACTGAGTTCTAAATAAAGGTATTTATAAAGCCATTTTTTGTTGTCTATAATTCAACTATCTCATCTTAAACCAATTGCTTCACAAAACACACCACAAATGTTTATGCTTTAAGAATAAGTGCATGAAGAAAAA
The DNA here is from genome assembly GCA_014549065.1 of Cardinalis cardinalis. Classification (NCBI taxonomy): domain Eukaryota; kingdom Metazoa; phylum Chordata; class Aves; order Passeriformes; family Cardinalidae; genus Cardinalis; species Cardinalis cardinalis. The sequence goes on from JACDOX010000041.1 coordinate 3,262,261, forward strand.
GGCAAAAAAGAAATCTGAATTTGATTTATTCCTTTTTCTTCTTAAATCTGGTATACAGGCACATTTTTCTGTCATTTACCTTTTGACTACCAGTATCTCACTGTGATAATAAACTACAAAGAGAGATGTTAAATGGCTTACTCCTCAAATGAATGGCAGAATAAAATGGTTTTCTGAAAAGAAATACCCTGTTTACATATTTATATGTCCTGAAAAGCAGTTCATGAATGATCCAATAGAGTCATCAGTAATACCATTCTCATAATTTGTTGATGTCAATAAATGACTGGTACTAAGCATTTTAGAGGTGTGACTGTAATAATAAATTAAATATTTAAAACATTTACCTTGATATTTGACATAAATATTATAAACAATAGGACCTTACCACTATTTTCCCCCCATTTATTTATTATTTAGCTCTCTTTATTATTTCAGTCTTTGAAATTGACATGTAAATGTCTGTATCCAGATCCTAATAAGAACAATCTAGTTTAATACTTCTGTGTAGAGGAGAAATAGTGCCATGTTGTGTTTTGTTTGTTATATTGTTCTGTTCTCCCCTGTCTAAGTTGGTCTGTTCTGTTCCCCCTACATTACAAATGGTTCTGCCCTGGTTCTCCCTCCCCTTACTGTTATCTATCAATCACCTAAACCCCTCCCCGGTTACCCCGGTTACCTTAGTWACAAATGTGTTCTTTCCTCAACCCCTCCCCAGTGCCCTGTCCATCACTCCCTGCCACCACCTTTTTCTCCAGAAACTTCTACCTAGAGCTTGGAGTGATTGGTTCAGGGGCCAGGGCCCCTCCCTTAAGTTGTTTTCATTGGTCCTCCCCRTATGTCAATCCTATGTACCCCACTCCCCCCTGGATTCCCATTTGTTCCTAAGTTGGTTCCACCCCTACGTCCCACTCCCTTTATAAGTTCATGTAATCCCTCCCCTGTCCACTTCGGTTGCTGGCTTCTCTGGGCCTCTCATTAAAACCTGGACTTGCCCCAGTCGGAGAACACTCTTCATTTCCCGTTGTCCGCAGCCCTCCTTCGGCTTTGTCCTGCACCTGGCAGCGTCGCCAGACATATCTCGGGACACTTGCCTGAGGCGCTGACCCGAAGTGAGGCTATCGGGTTAAGTGCCCCCCTGTGCTGCTAGCAGTTGCCAGCCAACTAGCCGGGACAATCCTCTCTTATGCTGAACCGCTGCAGTTCCTGGCACCCAATGTGTGGCCCTGAAAGCCTTCGAATCCAGGTCATTGCGGGACCTGAGCTCTTCACCGGACCCCATGGACAAAGCTAAGTAGCTTCCTTGGCAGTGGAACTACCCCCAGTGGGAGCAGACCCCTTTCTAGTGGGAGGCGCTCCTCAGGGATTGGGAACAGCAGCTCCTGGAACCCCAGGAGTCATTCCCCCAACAGGACCACTGCTCTGGACTTTCTTTTCGCCCCCACTGGATTTCCGTAAATGTTTCTCTTTCCTCTCCCCCTGTCTTTTTAATTTTTTTAATTGTTTTACCCTTCAGTTCCCCGAGTGGGCTGAAGTGATTTTTCTCTTTCTTTTGCTGCGCAGCACTTTTCTTGGACAGGGGCCGGTGCAGGGCTCTCACTGTTTTCTTTTCTGTTTTACTGGGGTGGTGGGTGGTCTGAGTTGCCTTTTTAACATCTTTTGCCATGGGCGCTTGGCAGTCGGCAACTCAGAAAAGAGCTTCTTCCCAAATTGTGGGTATCCTTGCTGGGGGGGTTTTGATATACCTAAAAAGTTACATAAGTTGATGAGGTGGCTGTCCTCTCAGTTTCTCCAGCTTTCCCCCGATCTAATCAATAGCCCCAGATTTTRGGAGATAGTTAATGCTAAGCTTGAGGATGGGGTTAGATCTGGGGAGGCCTTGTTGGCAAGAGTGGTCTTTTGGACCTCTCAAATTTGGTCTTTGCTCAAGTCCAATTTAAAATCAGAGAGACAACCACCATCATCCAGTTTGTTCCCCAGTTCACTCTTTACCCCTGCTCCTAGCCTTTTCCCTCCCCAGCCTGCCCTAAGTCTGGGATCTTGAGAGGAGCATCTCGTTCCAGCAAAACGCAGGGTGCCCACCTTTCCCCTGGCTCCCCTCAAGGCTCCCACTACCCCCGCCCGAGGAGTCCCGGCCAGACTTTCCATCCCCCTCTAACCCAGTTAGAAAGACCCCTGTTCAGAAGCCCTCAGTTTGTTTTCGGTTGCCCCTACAAAATGGCTCCCATGGAGCCCAAGATAGAAGCGACCTCGTGGCCTCTCCCGCCACTGCCTCTCCTTCTCCCCACAACCCCTTTTTGCCTTCAAAACAACCCCTTCCCGTTTCCTGACTCCTCCCCATTTCCCTCTGCACCCCTTCTGTAACGTCTCCTCCCATTTCTCCTCCCATCCCTCAATTCACGCCCCCAGTCTCCTCCCTCGGGGCGGGAAACCTCCCATCCAATGTCCCCGCCCAGTCCTCCAGCCACTCCCCTTCCCCTCTCCCTTCCGGTTCCCACGCTCCCCCTTCTGGTTCCCACGCTTCGGTGTCCAGGGGGTGGGGGGGGTGGAGACTCCGAGGTCACTCCTTGTGATCTCAGGAATCTGTTCTCGTCCCTCCTCAGTCCCACAGAGTTCGTGCTGTGGGAGGCGGCRTGGAACAGGGAGGTGGTAGAGGTATTGCCATCCTTATGGGAGAACTCCCGCACAGGGCGTGATCTCAATAACGAGATCATTTCCACCGACCAYCTGTGCGGGGTGGGAAACTGGGCCGACGGRCACACCCAAGCTAGAGTCATCCCACCTGAGGTGTTAAGGGAGAGCCGGAAAGCGGTGGAGAGGGCCTTTTTAAAATTACCACTGGGGGCGCCACAGGTGTCCTACTCCAAAATCATGCAGCGGGCTGACGAGCCGTTTATTCTTTTCATTGAGCGTCTCCAGAAAGCCATTGAAGCGCAGGTGCAGGGGGAGGAGACCAGGAAGGAACTCCTTAAGGAAGTGGCATTTACGAATGCCAATCCAGCCTGCAGGGATGCCGTCTTAAGCCTGCCACTGGACCCTCCTCCAACCCTGCAGCAGATGCTGGAGATCTGCACCCGCAAAGTCTCCTTGGCTTCCAGGGACCTTGACCACAGGGCCCGACCACTTCCCCGACACATCGCCGCTGCTGATACCTGGGATGTCACTCCCATTGACCCTGCTCCTGCTCCTCCACCGAACCGTCCAACTCTGCCCAGTACCCCTGGGCCGGTCCACAGGAGCAGTTCCCCCTGCCATCTCTGTGGGRAGTTAGGGCACTGGATGCCCAACTGCCCTCTGCGAAGGCAGTTTTACAAATTTAAAAGAGGGCAGGGACTTCGGGGGAACCCCCCGCCAAAAAACTAGGAACTGAGCGCAGTCCCCACCCTGTGCAAAGACACAAATAAGGCAGGATCAGTACTATCGTGTGGGGAGGGGGAAGGAGGAGAACCGCCTGTGGCCACCACTGAATTTGACATTTTCACACCGGACTTGTCATGCTTGTTATGTATTCAGCCAAAGGCAATTCTAACAACTCTTTCTTCCACCATTCCTTTCAGACTGCAGCTGATACAGCCATTACATCTTAAGGACACCGATTTCCATCTGGTGACAGTATCCCCGGAGTGTCCAGATAATTGGAGGCGGATCGGATGTAAGTATGTTGTCATCGGAGACTCCAAATTTACACCGATCGAAATAAACATTGTCCTGGGTCTCCTAACATCAGACCCAGGGCAATTTTTGATGGGGCTGCACTGTGTCTGTCCTCCCCTCTTCCTGCCAAAGGGGCAAATCATTCCTCAGGCCATTCTGGTCCCTGAGCTGACCTGGGTCCCATGACCGTCTCCTTCACCACCACAGAACGGTTTTAGGGCAGGAAAAACCCAAAATCACTTGCCAGCTCTTGATGGGAGGAGACTAGAAGCCTCTTAAAGGTCTATTGGACACGGGGGCAGATGTGACGATCATTCCCTCTTGGGAATGGCCGTCACATTGGGAATTGCAGGATGYGGCTGGTCACATTCGAGGTGTCGGGGGCCTTCAATTGGCTAAACAGTCAAAGAGCACTGTACAAATTAAGGGGCCGGATGGGCAATTGGCGTCTATACGCCCATGTGCTTGACCTGACAGTCAATGCATTGGTTGCTGCAGGGTTCGACCTTCAGCAGGATAAGTTTCAACAAATGCCACCCTGAAAGTACCTGGGTCTTGAAATAACAAGGCGGACCATTGTTCCCCAAAAATTGGCTATTAAAACTAACATCAAGACTTTAGCCGGATGTCCATCAGATGTGTGGGCCTTTGAACTGGGTAAGGCCTTGGCTGGGAATTCCAACAGATGACCTAGTCCCCCTTTTCAATTTATTGAAAGGGGGAGAGGAGCTCAGTTCTCCTAAGTCTCTTACCCCAGAGGCACAGRCAGCRCTGGAGAAAATCCAGGAATCCATTGCAGCCAGGCATGCCCACAGATACCAACCGGGCCTGCCATTCAGGTTTATCATTTTAGGAAATTTGCCACACCTCCATGGGATGATTTTTCAATGAGACGATTCCATCAAAGGCAAGGACCGAGGCTCGGGGGATCCGCTCTTGATCATAGAGTGGGTTTTTCTTAGCCACCACAGGTCCAAAAGGATGACACAGCCATCAGAGCTGGTGGCAGAACTGATCAGGAAAGCAAGATCATGGATCAGAGAGCTTGCAGGCTGTGACTTTGACTGCATCCACATTCCCATCAAATTAGAATAGGGCTAGTTTAAAAAGAAAACCTTTGATGAGCTGCTTGAAATTAATGAAATGTTGCAATTCGCGCTGGACAGTTACACCAGCCATTTTGTTGTTGATCGGCCGGCCCACAAATTGTTCAATCGAGACGTACAATTCTTGTTATCTCTAAAATGAGTTCAGAGTCGAACTCCTTTGAAGGCGCTGACCATGTTTACTGACGTGTCTGGAGCATCCCACATGTCAGCGATGACTTGGAAGGATCCTCAAACTCAGCGGTGGGAGGCTGAGGTTGCCAAGGTGGAGGATTCTCCACAGGTAGCTGAGTTAGACGCTGTCGTCAGGGCCTTTGAGAGGTTCTCTGAACCGTTCAATTTAGTAACTGATTCAGCATATGTCACTGGTGTAGTGTCTGGAGCAGAAGAAGCAGTTCTTCAAGAGGTGTCCAATGTCCCCTTATATAACTTGCTCTCAAAATTAGTTACATTGGTCTCCCGCTGAGAGCAACCCTTCTATGTGATGCATCTCAGGTCACATACCGACCTGCCGGGATTCATAGCCGAGGGCAATTGTAAAGCTTGATGCCCTGGCTGCTCCTGTCCAGATGGCCCTGCTCCCTAATCTAAGATCAAGCTAAGATCAGCCCCCAGCAGTTCCATCAGAACGCCCCTGGCCTGGTTCGGCAATTCCAACTCACYGCGAACAGGCCAAGGTGATCGTGGCTACATGTCCYCAGTGCCAGTCCCATCAGCTCCCAGCTCTCAGTTCTGGAGCTAACTCCCGAGGACTATCTAGCTGTGTCACGCCAAACCGCTGCAGTGCCAGCAAAACGTGAGCTCTGGACATGGGGAGATCAGGCTTTAGGCTGCCCATGGAATTAATTAGTAAGGATCTGTGTAAAATGTTTTTGCAGGTCCTGAGGTCCATCAGCACTGATCACTTTTTAAATATCACCTCCTAAGGGCACAGGAACAGAAATTCMCAGATGTTGAAAGTCAAGCAGACAAAGCAGAAGGCCTGCTTGCTTGAGCAAGATTCTTCTCTTGGAAGTAACCCAAAAAAGGAAGGTGTATGCCCAGTGGAAGCAAAGTCAGGTGACTTGGGAAGAATACAGAGATACTGCTTACCACTGTAGGAAAAAAAAACTTGTTTGGCCAAAGCACAGCAGGAATTGATGCTGGACAGATTTGTGGGAGACCATAAAAAGTGKTTTTTTTCAAATATATTAATGGGAATAGGCAGTGTAAAAATCACATCAGCCCATTACAGGATCGCATTACAGGATCAGGATGGTCACCTCACAACCAGAAACAGGGACAAGGCAAAGCTGTTTGATACTTTCTGTCTCAACAGGGATGAGGGACCACAGGGGTCTCAGTGCCCTGAGCTGGAGGGCCACAACTGAGAGAATGAGCAATTCCCAACTGACCCTGAAATTGTGCAGGATCTGCTGCTCCTCAGGGGAGTGGTCACATCCCCAGCCTGACAGAGCTCAAGAAGTGTTTGGACAAAGCTCTTGGGCACATGGTGTGACTCTTAGGGGTGGTGCTGAGCAGGGCCTGGAACTGCGCTCACAGTGTGGATCGCTTCCAACTCAGCATATACTGTGATTCTGTGAACTATTTGGCTTTCTTTGGGCAGTTGTGGGTTTTTTTCTTCCTTAAAAGAAACATTTTTAAGGAGCCTGGAAATTAAGGTATCATTTAAAGAAACAGTGAAGAGATGTCCATTTCCTGAATTTTCTTGACAAATATCCATCTCCTTTTGTTGTCTACACAGGAATTAAGAAAATTTAAGGTGGTTTTTTTTATAATATCTTCTGTAAAAACTAATTGATTACTCTAACTTACATAGTCTTTGGTTTTAGGGGTCTATTTCATTTGAAGACAAAGATACAAACAAAAACTGACCTCCTGTAGAATTTATTTTCCACCTGGATGTCTTCTCCAAGACAAAGGAGACTGTCAATACTTTAAAAATCTTTCTGTAACTTTATAGATCAAAAAAGTTTATTTTTTTATTCCCTTTCTAAGAAAGGTAAACAAAGTAGCATAAAATACCTGATGATATATATATTTTACATGGAATATTTGGACAATTTCAACAGTCTTTACTGATATCAAGAATAAAAAAAAAAAATCTGCTCATAGTAAGAATGTAACAAAACAAAGGAAATTAGAATACTGTGAAATGTTCTGAGTACTTGTTATTGTCTTGGAGACAAATCAGAATTATATTTAAAATGTAAAGCAAAAATCATCCCAAGAAATTAGCAGCCAATAAATCTGGAATAGCTTTAAATTTAAATTAAATGAAATTTAAATGAAAATGGGAATTTACTTTGACTCCAGACACAAAAAGTATACAAAATTGCCGTTCATCCATGCATACAATCCATCCTAGATTTTTTCACAGGACCAAGGCCAGGATCTTAAGAGCTGTTTTTCAAAATAAAAAATGCAGAACCTTAACTCTACCTGAGGAATCCACAAGCCATGTGAATTTTATGTCTACAAAGATTTCAAAGCTCAGAGATAAAGGGCAGTCTCCTCTTGCAGCCTCCTCTCTTAGAGTGATTCTATTTTACACTTTTTTTTTACTGCTTCTAGATTTGTACTTGTARGAAGAGGAAGTGGAAAAATTACTTTCAAACAGTCAACAACCCACAAATATCTGAAATTATCTGAGATGGGAAATCAAGATCGAAACATGTAAATGAATATTGTATAGCAGGGCCTAGTATTGTCTATGCCATATTGTAAGCAAGTGCTCCAAAACCTAGACCATACTCAGAAGAAAACATTTATGTCTGGTACTTCTATCTGAAATCCAAATCTGTACTTAATGCTGTCCAATGATAAAAAATTCAGTCCATGGAACAGATGTCACTGAACTGAATTGGTATTTTACAGATGAACAGAAATTAAACTATTCTTGAAAACCTTGAGTATAAACTCCTCCTCCCCCCACACCTGATTACTCAGGTAAGTTAAATACTTTATGAAGTGAGCCGTGCACATTGCCAAGGGTGTTTGCACAAGAGAGAAACCAAAAAGAGTTCAAGTAGTCTTATGGAATGGGTACAGCAGTTTGGATGCACACACCAACCATAAACGCACAGAATAATTAGTCRTGGAAAAGACCTATAAGATTGAGTCCAACTCTATGCCTAACACTGCCAAGTCCACCAGTAAACTGTTTTCAGACCTCATTTGGGAAGAAGACGTGACTACAAACTTTTTTTTCTGATTCTCACCCTGTAAGAAAACCAGAAGGGCATTGCTTTTAAGGTCTCTCTACTTGCACACATTGAGTGCAAGGTATGTGGTGGATCACATCTGTGCAACAGATCCAGCTAAGTAAGTTAATCCAGCTAAAATAAGTTAAAAGCATATCAGAAAATATTTTMTCTTTAATACTTTTTATATTCTTAGTGGAAACTATCTTTTTTAGTGTTTTTTCCCCTTTCACTTTTGCATCAGTGACTTATTCATTATTCTCTATTAAGCCACTGTTAGTTGTGCATAAACCAATTGCAAATTCAAACAATTTTAGAGATTAATGATTCTGTAATGAAGTATTTACAGCAAACACAGAATATTTGGCCACTTTGGGACCCTTGATTTGTTTATCTTAAAAGGAAACAGGCTCACATTATGCCTTACAAATCTAACCAAGATTGTTAACTAAATTTTAACAAGTAAAGGATCACAATCTACCAAAAATAATGTCTTTGGCCAGTTTCCAGTGTCTTTCCTATTGCTTTGTATTGAATATATGATAACAAAAATTATTGAAACTCAGCACATACAAAAATTGACCCAGAACATCATGTGCATTTATTCCTTGTGCAACTGTTTTAATACCAGGGCAAATATCACAGAAAATAATCAAAGGAAAACAGTCTTTAACCCCATCAATTTGATGATTTATTGCCCACTATAATGTTGATGCAAAGATTCCAAGTTGTCTGTCATATTGATTATATAYTGCCATTTAATGACCAATCTTTAGAAGTTGTTTTGTATATAAATATATATATTAAAAGCCACGTACAAATATATATGCAATAATATATACATAGGCACATGCAAGTTGTGCTTTTCTTATGCAGAATGTTCATCAGCATTATTGCCTTGATGGTTGGAATCTGTCTGTTTTTAAGGGGCTACTTCACAAGGCCCCACCTTTACAGCTGTGCCATGTCCAAAGGATTTCTGCACCCAAAGAAAAACCTTCCAAACAATGTAGATGTTTGAAATCTCAACTCTGGTCATGTTCTTCAAACAGTGATGTCATGACAATAAGAAGAGCTGGAAATGATGCCACCAGCAGGATGACAGGTGGAACACCCTGAGCTATTATCATCTCCACACCACTGTGTGTGGCCAGAGACTGCACAAGGTAGAGTGGGAATGACTCCAGCTGCCAGGTCTCCTCTAGATCATATAAATTACATTAATGCTAATCTTGGTCTGAGAATAGGCTCTCAACTATATTTTCATAAACCACCTGCACTTCCCTRTGAAAATCCCAAGCTTTGGATTCTGACATATCACCATTTTCCCAGGAAAATCTAGTTTATTAAAAGAATAATCATTCTTGCTGTAAGTGGGACAGTTTTGTAAGCTGCTATTCACTGTGAACTGTTTAGAATAGCATTGTGCTTCGTCAGGATCCCCTGCTGGTGTGAAGCACTTTTAGAAGTAATGTATGTCTGATCTATCAGAGAACAAGCCGGAGAAMATTTTGGCTCTAAAATAGTAATAATTGTATTTTTTAAAAAAACCTGCAAATAATGTTTAGCCTTTTTCATGGACTCTATTGGTTATGCTGTGTGGAAATTCTTCCCCAGTTACTCAGAATTGACTGGTAATGAGATAGACAGGGTTTTTTTCTCTTTACTTTTTCCTTCAATCTCAGTCACATGCTCTCTGCATTCCATGTGTCTCTTTCCCTCTTTCTCACTGTCCTTTCTCTAACATACACTAGAAACACAAACATATATGTATGTATAACTTATGTCTTCACACACTCCTCCTCCTCCTTCCCTTCCTGCCTACCAGTTATTAGCTGAACATGTCCTTCAAAACTTATTGCTGTTATAACTCCTCTCACATGCCACTCTTATCTTTACAAAACAGTATATGTTCCTGCATATGAAAGAGAATCCTAAGATCTTTGCCTGTTCTTACCAACATTCACCCTTCCACCCTAAAATTAAAGAAGCTGAAGTCAATTATTTTGGACAGTTGATGACCACATACCTTGCAGTGTATTTTCAAACTCAATTTGAGCAAATTTTCCCATTGCTAGCCCTAAAAATCAATTTAGTTCACAATATTAAAACTTCTCTTCTGAACATACAATCACACTATTTGCTGCAAGAAGACATTTCTGAGGTATCTTATTTAGCCSTGAGGGTCTTGACCACATGCACCTATGTATAGGATTGGGTCTGGGAGATCAGGGCACACCTTGTCCCCATCCAAATAGGAGCAAAGGTGTTTTGTGATTGCTGCTCAATGATTTTACTGCTTACACTGCTGACAGTCAGCAGACATGATTTATCAGAGAGATGCTGTCGGTTTTAGTGAATGTACATGGGCTTTGAAAATGTGCAGTTTGTGGCCAAGCAAATAGCAAAAATTTTAACTCAACAATGATTACATAAGCTATCAATAATAAGGGTAGCAATATTCATTATGCAAAAAGATTTATGTATGCTTATGAATGCATCCTAAAGTATGCTTATGAATGCATCTTAAAGTGAACTGCTATTTTTGAACTATATTAAATTATTGAAATTCTGTGACAATCTGATGAAAAATGCATTACATATATTTGCAATGAGTTAGTGTACTGGGTGACACAAAAAAATGAATGCTCTTCCCTAAAAATATTCTATAACTGCAATGATAAAAATGTAAGACTGTCAGAGACTGCAAAGCAGAGATAGATATAGTAGTCAGCTTTCACAGGCAGCACTCTTTAAACCAGAGGGAGCTGCCTTTGGAATATTCACAGTRTGGTGAAGAAAATGGAATGGGGCTCCGCAGTAGGAAAGACCACAGATTACATCTTTCTGCTCCTCCAGTATGAGTGGACGTAGATGAGTTTTTCACACAGATCTAGCCATTTCAAACAGTAAGCATTATATATGTGCTACTGTGATAAGCTTGCACTCATCACCAAGGGAGCAAGAATTCTTATTCCATTGATGTAAATATTGTTGTTCATTTTATCAGCTCCAAAGTTCTGCTTTTCACCACTTTTGTTACTAGGCAACGTAAGCAAAACTGTTTCACAGCAAGAGAGCACCTTATCATCTATTTGAAAGAAATAACAGATCTTGCTCTGATATTTTGACAAGTAACAGATAAATAAATATTTTAAGCATTAAGAAAATATTGATTTTTTTTTTACCTCTTATATAAAATCAAAAACTTACAGCTAAGCCTTTTGGCTAGTCTCTAAGTTGCGATCTCCAAATCACCTCTTCCAGGTCACTGTCAACATAGCCAGTTTTAAGGGGAGCAGTCAGGCTAACTGTGAAAACTCTTGGAAAAGTTCACAGAATCTCAGAATTACAAAATGGTTAAGTTTGGAAGGGACCACAATAGGTCATCTGGGTCCAACCTCCCTGCTCAGGCAGGGGCATCCCAGAGCACACAGCACAGGACTGCGTCCAGATTGTTCTGGAATATCTCCAGGGAGAGAGACTCCACCCCTTCTCCAGGCAACCTGCTCCAGTGCTCACTGAACCACACGGTAAAGTTCYTCATCATATTCAGGTGGAACTTCCTGTGCTTCWGTTTCTGCCTGCTGCCTGTTGGAATGCCATGCATTTACATTAAAGCCAGCTAAATCCAAGAGACAATCATCATTCTCTRASGTGACCTAAATATATCAAAGCACAAGGGCAATTTYACTATTGCATAACACATAAAGTGCCTGATGGCATTAGTTTGGTGAGGAGTTCAGAATACTTCTGTTGTAAAAACATCCAATTTGATGACRGTTTTTATAGGTTGAGTCACAAGACTTGCAATGAAGGAAAGAATAAGTGGAATAAAATATTACAGAAGAAAAAATAAAAATACAGGATGAAGATATGGAGAGAAACAGCATTTTGAGTTTTATCTCAAAACACAGGACCACTTAATTATGGTACTTGAATGAATCTGGCAGAGAGCCTAAAAGTTCTCTGTAATAGTGCTGCAGCTCTGTAATACAAGGGACCAGGGTATCTATTTTACACTTCAGATATTGATTATGATGCCATTCACTCAGCCTTTATTCATTCTAAAATATGCTTAAGCAATAACTAAGCCTGCAGCAAGAATCAAGAATTATAAAGTACTCTACAAAGCATCACCATAAGGCTGGCTTCACTAATTTATTGCTCAGCTTATTCTTTTGARGAGGGCTGTCCCAGACAGCCCATTATTCCACTGTACAGAGGCAAATTACAGTGAACCTTTCCTGCCCAGACAAAGAAATCTAGTTCACACTGTTRATTTGGATCAAAAATCAAAGCTGAAATAAATCCGTGCAAACTGATAGTACTGCATAAGAAGGACAAGGCAGGCCATCTTCCCACTCCTAAACTGAGATGTAGGAGCAGTTCTTTCACAAGAGACYATCAGTGTCATTATAAGCCAGCTCTTTTCTCTTTGGCACCTTCTCAACACCCCTTCTCTGCAGGAAAGATGTGACTTGTTAGAACTTCTAGTAGATTTAGCAAGGTGTCCAGGGCATGACATGGGTTAGCTGTGGTATAATTGATGCAACCTTCTCCTCCTACCATCTATCTAGTTCTTTACTTTCTAAATGTTCCAGAAGATTTTAACTTTTCCTTTGTCCTGTACCCAAAGCTCCAGTCCTCCTGTAGCTCATAATCCTTTCATATATATTGTGTATAAATCCACTATTGACCAATTGAGTCACAAAACTGTACAATAAATGAACACACATGTATTGGTGATTATGAAAGTCAGTGTACTGCTATTTGAAGGAAATCATGCAGAGAAATCTAGCAATATCTTCTTTCAGTGAAATTGCCCAAATCAAGGAGTTGAATCTCCATTTGTTTYTTGTTTAATTTCACACCCTCATTTTACATTGAAGTCATAACCAAGATTTTTTAACAATGTTAAGTACTTTTTCCATTATTTTCTGTCACTAAAAAGTAGAAAGAAAGCTTTTGCAAAATGAAAATTTATACAGTACCAAGAAGTGAGGTTGTATTTTCTATTTTTTACTTTTCAGAATGTCCCATTTGTGTAGCTTTTCTCACAGAATGTGGATAACAGTCTTTTATAAATAATCTCAAAAAATAACCCAGCAGTTTCTAAACCTCCTACTCCTAGGAATTTTAGAGAGGTTTATATAATGATATTAATTGGGACAATATGCAAGTGTGCTGGAAGCATTTGTGCTAGTAAAGATGCCTTTGATCTGTAAGAAAGACAGACCTTGTTAAAGCACACAAAATTTTAACCATTTTCAATCTAGGTCTCAAGACAGAATTCATCAATGCCTGCTTGAGCTGTTAAATGATTAAAATGTGGAAGACTCTACATCTAATGTCTGTTGTGCTTCTTGGAGATACCTGAAAAAGAAGAAACTAAAGGAGAAGTTTCAAACTGAAGGGCTGTGAYCACAGTTGATGAAACTAGATGAGTGACTTTTGGAAAGCTCAGAGAAAACCAGAGACACACCAGATGGCATAGATCTTAGAGRAAACAGAGCTGCTCAGGTCACAAACTGTCAGCAATGTTTTGATTCCTGAACAAAGGAATACACTGTTTCCTGTTCTTTGTTCTTACCATGCTCTTAGTTTACTCTTACTTCCTATTGAAATACATGTTTTTTCACATTCTTTTGTTATCACAGAGAAATACAGCTAATTGATTCTGACATCTTCTTGGCCTAATAATCAAACATGTCAATGAGGATCCAAATAATGGCAAAGCACACATGCCCAAGAACAGTAAATGAGCAACTATATGTACTTGTTCTTTAAAGACTAAAAAACCATGAGAGACATAATCTAAATTAGAAACTAAATCCCTTAGGTTTGTCAACAAGGGATTTGGAGTACTCTTACTGGGAGGGCTTGGAAATAAACATGGAAAAGAAATATGCAAAAAGATGACTTGAAAGGTAAAAGTCAATTGAGCTTATTTCATTTTTTTATTAAAATAGATATATATATAATTAAGATATGTGAAATTAGATTGGTAACCAGTACTTGTCACTGGCCTTGTCTTATCAGTTTCCCATAAAAAAGGTTTGGTTGTAATGCGAGCGAGAAATCATGGAATTTCTCTCTGATGTTKGCCTTGATGGGAAACGGCACCCAGGAGACAGCCTGTTATGTAAACCATGATCTAACCAGAGATCTCTGTATGGAATAGCAACAGAATCAAAATGAAGGTAAGATAAAACCACCTGGTTTTTAAAAGATTTTTGTTATGGCTCTACAACATGAATTTTCACAGCGAATTAAGGTTCCATGAAGATCTGCTAAAATGTAGGATTCTAATTTTTCTCTACATCTCTATGAACTCTCAATACAGTGGGCTATTGAGGATTAAGTTAATGAAGGGTGTCCTAATAGTGTAATGGATAATTAAGAAATATGTAAATAATGGAGATATAGTGTGGATATTTTGGAGGCCAGAACTCAAATGATTGTCATACATTGATTAAGAAATCCTGAGGAATGTGGATGCATTTGTTTTGGTGAAACCACCAAAGCAGAGTATGATGTGTCAAATCCTCACGTAAGCAACATGAGACAAAGTTTGAAAAAGTCTTTCATTTCTCATTTAAATTTATAGTAGCAGGGTAGAGTTAGTAGGTAGGAACAGTTCTTTCAGTGATAATAGAAAGCTCAATGATTTCAGAACCATCAGAATCATCACCCATGACAAAATTAAGGTTTTTCATCTGGGAAACAGAAAACAATGTTTTGTCAGCAGCGCTTGGCAAATTTTTTTCTTCTTGCTATGTCTCTTTTTCTCATACTATCTTGATTTGATTTGCAGCATTAATACATCATGTGCAGAAGTAGCTGTATTGACAGAGGGGTTCATCCAAGAAAAACTAGAGKTGTTAAGTAATTCTATATTTTCCCATCTGATTTAATATTCAATCTTTCTACATAAAAGGGATGCCATTTTCTATCAACCACGTAGTTCTAAGACCTTCTGAAAAATAGCAAATCATTTGAAAGCCGTCTTCTATTGTAGGTTATATAGGCAGAATTTCCAAGATCTTAAATAAAAGTTTGATTGTGAAGAGAGTTATACGTGAGAATTTAATTCCTTCCAACACTCAGTGATTTGGTTGTTTTTACAGAAAGAAAAAATTTGTATCTCTCTTAGAGGGCTAGTAATAAAATAGATATTTAGATCTAAACAGACTGTTCCAACCCAGAACTTTTCTGTCTAGGAAAGAAAGACCAGGTATTTTATGACTGCTCTGTGCCTTATGTAGAATCAGTATCATTGTCCTTGTCCACTGCCCCTTTCATTATGTAGAAAAGATGTGAAGACCTGAATGGCAAAAGTTATTCCTAAATGTGATTCATGTGGGTCAGGGTTAAATTAAATTGTGTGTAAAATTTTACATTGACTTACAGTACTTTGACCATTAAAGACTCAAAAGGTATTTGTCTAAAATCTAGATATCGGTTTTAAATACCTTAGAGTTTTAGAGTTCTGAAGTATTGCTTTGGCTTTGAAGAGGTGCCAAGCCTTTACTCAGACCCTCCAAGGAAGGTGTGCAGAGTTCTATTCTCTAAACATTTGAAGAATTGTAAGTTTTTGTCGCTAAGGCCACACATTTTTCATAATTAAAAAAACATGGATTTTGCTAATTTTAACATTTCATAGAAGAGGAACTTTCTCTCTGCAATTGATAACTGACCGCTCCGTGCATGTGAAATAGGAAGCAAGTTAGAAGTTTCTGTGTTTAAGCCTTTTCTGCCAGTGACTTGTAGCCAAAAGTTTGGTGTCTAACATGTTTAATTACAGATAATCAAAATACATTCCATATCAAGTTTTCACTAACACAAGAGCCACCCTGATTTAACAAGCAATTTTAAAGTTCTTTCTGATTTTGTTTTTACAGCTAAATGCAGCTTTATTACCCCATTCATATTCTTATACTCATAGTTAACATGCTGGGTACTAATTCTTCAGACACATGCATTGCAGACTGTCACATGTGCTCTCCTTCTGGAATCCTATATTTAGTCATCAGGCCATATTATGTTCATCATTATCATGTTTGAAAAAACACAGGATGTAAATTTATCTCAACCCCATGAATGTAACTGATTCCTCACATACAGTACAGAAAAAAAATTTGTTTAAGCTTTTCCTGTCTGATGATGAATTTGTACACTTTACTGCTCAAAACTCTTCAGACAAGGCTTTTTACTTATCATAACTTCAATAAATAAAATAAAACTAAACAGCAAACATTTCAGACAGTGGTGGGACACCAGTAATCTGAAAGTATTGCTGTTCTTTTGAAGAACCTATCAGCATTAGTTTTCAGTATCTGGAGGGAAAGATGCTATATCACAGCACAGCTCTAGAAGCATCTTGCTTCCAATACTAATTCTGGACMGAGTAGGGGGAGGAGGTGGGGAGGAGGAAGGGAAAGGATGAAGCCTAATAATTTCTTTTAAAAAGAGCAGAACAATAAACATAGTGTCTTAAGGCAGATGAAATATTAAAAGATGTCTTGCTTATCTGCTAATAAGTTCTATCGACTGGTAGAACTTAAAATCAGTTCTTAATACTAAGGTTCTTTTTTTAATTTGCTTTGTAGAACTCATGCATATATTTACTGTAAGAAGAGAATTGAGTTATCTGAAATATCTGCAGTTTCTTAGCCTCAAAGTGCTCTCTCATGTGTCCCAAATCTGCCAGCAAAACTCTTCCACTGCTGTTGTCTTCTAACATAGCTGACACTAATGGTCCAGTCAACTTCTCTTCCAAACAACCTGGTATAAATAAATTAGCAAGCAGTGGCTTCACTTGGAGCTGCAGAGGGACAGCAGCAGAATCCAGGTCTGTCAGGTCACAGAGGGAGAGTTGCCCAAGCAGCTCCTGGGCAGTGCAGTGCTACAGTGTGACCCTTGCCTGCTCTGTGACCAAGTGTGCTGGAACCAGCTGGTCAGTCCAGCAGTTAGCTGCTCCTCACACTCAGCAGGGGAAAGAGTCATTGCATGAGAGCTTAGCTGTCACTGGATCCTATCTGGGCAGTAGAGAGCTATGGCCTTACCTGCTCATCTGACCTGTCACCCCCTCTCTGCCATCTGCCCATTTGTCCTGACAGCTTGGGAGAGGAGTTTCAGAGATCTGAAAATATAGTTATGTAATAGCAGCATAATCAAGTGACCRGGTTTGGAAATCCTATCTCTGTGCAGCTCAAATTCTTCATGTCATAAAATCAGCACTTAATTATTATTATTATTACATGAGACTTTCCAATATGCCCTTACAGGAAAATCAGCCTGGCCAAATCTGCCAAGAATGATTAGGGAACTTTAGGATAAAATCTATATTAGGCAAAGTGACCTCTACTTTGAGCATCTCCCAGCAGATAACTTTTTTAGGTCAGGAAAAGCACCTACATCAATTCTTAGATTTTTTCAATTTCAAAGAACTGTAAGTTATTTGTTTTACATGCAGCAATGTAAAAAACAGTCTCTAAAGGAATGTAGTGGACATTCAGCAATCTCTGAGCATTGTGTAAGTGKTTTAAAGTTCCCTTTCCCCTGATATCTTATAAGTACATGGTCAGTAGTTACTGGGTAATATGGAACTTATTTGACATTTTATGCTTCTGAGTGCTATGAAAAATGTCAGCCTTTTGGCTCAGAAGATCAGGTGTCTGCACTGGTGAGTCAGGGGATGACACATGCCAGTCAGCTGAAGGACTGGAGGTGGGATTGAGCCTAATTGAGTTGTTCCAAACTGTGTGAATTGCATAGACAATCAAACGCCTAAAAATGTACCGCCCTGACAGGGTACAAGGGAGAAAAATRGTGGCTGGGATGACTTAGTGGGGACAACTACACCAACCAAAATCAGTGTCAGAGAAGGGCAGGGATGGGAGTTCTTCTCTCCCCCTATCATTAAAAATCAACCTGTAGATGTGGTGCCTGTGAGAGTCTGGGATTCCAGCTGCTGTCTTGAGCTTAGTGTCTAAACTGTCTAATTAGACTGGAAAGGGAGGAGAGGAAGAGAGACTGGGACAGAAAGGCAGAAGGATAAGTTTCCTAGGAAAGCTGGCTAGTACTTACTTGTATTTATGCTTTAAGAGAAGTGGGAGCATTTTGGGTAAGGAAAAGTTTCTCTGCAGTATTTGATAGTATGCAGAAATACACAGGAAGATAACACAGATAAAGCTCTTGGCTCTTTGGTATAGACACTTTCTTACCTCCTGTTTGAGACTGGTAAGGAAAATGTTAAGGTTATCTCTGGAATCAGGACTAAGATGATGTTACTCTAATTCCAGCACTGCAGGCAGAAAAACTGATCAGCACAGATTAGGAGTGGCAATTACCCTAGTGAGGAGCAGCACCTATTTGGATGAGGGAATTAAGTACAGCAAACATGATCTAAAAATACTTCAAATACACTACTGAGCTCATTGAAATTGCCTAAACTTTATAACTAGGTCTGTGCTTAGATTTTTTGAAATATGCCTGTGTGCCTTTGCTCTTTGATCTCAACCTGATCTCAGGTACTACTGTTGCTGCRCATGATTTAGACATGAATTGGGTGCCACAGTGATGCAAAACTTATTATTATATTGCAAAACTATTATTATCTTCCATTTTAKATTATGTGGAAATACATTATACCAATTTTATAACTTTACATGAGAAGCATTAAACTATGAGATGAATAAAAGAAAACAACTCACACACAATTCTTTCCCATCAAATATAGTCACATTCTCTAGACTTTTCACATTCCCCCTTCCAAGCAAAACTGAAGTCTGAAAAGCCAAAACAGTCCAAAGTTTTGAATTTTACATATCTCTTTTCTTGCCACTAATACTGGGAAAATGCGATAAATTATGAATGCAATGTTTAACCAGGAGTTGGATTATTTAAATAAAAAAAGTTCAAAATTATTCAAATTAAAAGTTGAGCTCCATTTAAAAACAAATTGTAGGAATTTTAAAAAATACATTGTTGGCATTTTTCTCTAATTGATCAACCTTAAGAGATCTAAAGAATGAATTGAAAAGGAAAATAAAATACATCAAATATTCCTAATGAAATTCAATACTTTTGTGAATATTTATATTAGAAATTTGAAAATATTGAAGTTAATACTCAATGGAAACATGTACATTTTAAGAACATCCCATGGTTTTTTCCAAACTAAAATTTTGTTCTGTAGGTTTTAGCCATACACTTGAAAATACTCCAACACCCAATTTTGTTACATATTTAGGCAGATCTGCTGAATTCAGGAGTGTCTTTGTGTACCTTGTTTGGCCAGAGGAATGTTAGCTTTAACGCAGGCAAAAGATTTTTCACTGCAGAATCATTAACCAGAGCTTAAATTCTCAGCTCAGTGTATCTGTTTCTTAAACAAAAAATATTGCCCAACAAAAGAAGTAAATGAGAAGAGGCCCTGTAAATCAAAGTTGCTGCTCTTCATCTTTTCAGTGGGAGGACTGCCAAATGAATGCAATTCAACAGCCCATTTGCATCAGCCCAGCTTAAACATCCACTGAGAAAAGCAGGAGTCTGGCAAGCTGTGTCAGCAGGTTACCTTGCCATTGTGAAAAAGCAAAGCAACAGCATGCTAGACATAATGAGACAAATGTTGTGCATTCAGGTCCCCAAAGTCTTTTCTTTCTAAACGAGAAGAAAAGATTGGCCTGCATTAACACTCTAGGTATGCTTTGTGTTCACATGGCTCAGTCAATTGCACTGTCTTCACTGAGGTGTTAAAGGTTCATTTATGAATACAAGTGAGTCAAGCCTGTGAAATTATTAAAAAGTCTTATTTCTTGTATATTGCATGTCATGGAAAAGAACATGTTAGTTCAAAGAGTATGAGTGATCATTATCTGTGATTTTTTTTTTTCCATTACCACAAGTGGAGCAAAAGTGTTCTGGTTCATTTAATGGAAAGCAGCTATGCCTTGTTGCAGGTTTCACATGGCAWGCATGAGGAGGCCAGGAAACAGAAGTGACATGGAGACAGATGGTGAACGAGACAAAAAATACATGATTCTGCAGGACAAGCTTCTCCACATCAAAAGGGGAGCACTTGAGCAGCACTGAAAAAGGAAATTGTGACTTCTACAAGCTTATGAGTTTGTACAAGTTTTGAGCTGTAGAAGTTTGTTTGGAAAGCCTGGAGCGTTCCCTAAGAGTTGCTATAGAYAGCAAAGCTGGGGCAAGGGAGCAACAACCTGATGGATGCCTCACAGAAGCAGCCAAGGGAATGGCATGGGGAATTGGTTCAGTTCTAGAAGCTGTTGCTAGTTCTAGTTCAGTTCTAGTGCTGTTGCTGCTGCCAGCACTTATGAGGAAAGTTAGCAAGGTGCACAGGAACACCTGGTAAGGCCTGGAAGGAGGAGCAGGGAGGCACTGGACAGAGTGCACACACAGTGTTTGCTACATGTCTGGTTCAATGAAATAACTTGAGCCTGCTCCTTTCTTATAGATTCAGACTTTTCTTTTCCACTTATACACTGACAATTGCTGCCACCTGTCTAAAGGAATATAACAGCAACCTCAATATTTGATTTAGCTAACACAATGGATTCACACATACGTAGGTGGTCATATCATTAGCACTGCTTTCTCCAACACCTGTACATGGACTTATGTCCCTTCCTCTGCAAGAGCTGAAAGAGTAACCCTAAGGCTGATCTAAATTACTGCTCTCCAGAGTTGTCATGGTAACAGGAACTGGCTGAGCAACCCAGACATTTTATCTTTTCCTTGAACATATTCTGAACACTATATTCAGAATAGGGATTGCAGCTGTGCCGTCCCCATGGGCTTCCTTACTCTCGTAGAGCATCATCAGGTGCCCAGATAAATCAGACTTCTGCCTGCTTTACAACATGTGAGTGGCAGATCTCTGCCAAAAAAGGTTTCCAGAATCTGCTGAATGACTTTAGTGGTCAGAACTGTCATTCTACATTTAGTGTATCAACGGAAACATTATATTTCAAAATATCCTTTCACTGGAACTTGCTAAGCAACTTGTGGAATTTTAAAAATACACCCTCTCATAAAAATTCAACTTGTGTCAAAACACACTTTAGTGTTTCCTTTCCAGAAATATTCAAATTAATCACTCACTACAAGTGAGTTTAAAAGACAACTAAAATAAGTAATCATTGAGGGAAGGAAACCATCTGGCAATAATAAAAACAAAATAATCAGAATTCAGGAACCTTGTTTCTGGAGCCTCCTGTTCCTACCGTAGAGGTATTCTTTGCATGAACTTTAATGTTTATTAATATTGTGTAACATGTGTGTTCCTTCACTTGGAATTTGTCTGTCTTTAAGATTATAACGTATTCAAAAAAATAAAGAAATATGAACATGGTTATCCTGGTTATCTAGATAGTTGTGATAATAGAATGGCAGTAAATTTGGCAAAAGGAGAACACAGAGCCAAAAGATTCTTCTGAAAGAGAAAATAGCTGCCTGTGGCTTTGCCTTGGATTCTTCATGCTAAAGGTTRGAAGGCATTAATGTCTTCTGAAGAACTTTGTGGATGAGGCTCTGCTGATCATAAAAAAACCTGTGTTGGATTAGCCTTTAGAGTCTGGGTGGATCAGTGGAGCCCAGTTAATGGGCTTAATTTTGCCCATTTAAGAGATCATTGAAACAGATGGTAGAGAGCTGAATGGCATATGACTGCAGCTAATGGAGCATTGCCTCTGAGCTCTACTCCAGATTCTGATCTGATGATTAAGATATTTGCTGCCAGAAGTGGATAAGTGGAGAAGAGCCATACACAGTGCTACCCAATTTACAGTTTTTAAAATCAGGAAACTGGAGCTTGTTATGACATGTTCACTCATTTATGGAGAAATATGTTGGGCCACATTCCTAACRCTAGAATTTGATTCCCTTGTCATATGCAGTTTTTTTAATATTAGTMAATTCTTCCCATTCATCTAACACATTTCAGCTCCACATTCAAGGATTTGAGTATGTGAATCCTTCCAAATAAAGAGTAATTATCTAAGAAAATGACCTAACAGGTTATTTTCCTTCTTCATACCAGTAGTAATATAGACTTTTGTTCCTGTTTCAGCAAAAGCTTTGCTTCAAAAGGACTTTGCTTTAAATACATGCTCAGCTATCATGGCTGCTGCTCCACAAAAAAAAAAAAAAGAGATTGTCAGGAAAAAAAAAGTATCAATATTAACAGTCTTTATATTACTGGAGCATTAAGACTMATAGTCAAATATTTATTGTGCTCAAAATAAATCCAGAATAACCAGAAAATATTTAGAATAAAAGCACTGAGCAAATTAATTKAGCTAGGGAGAGCAAAGAGCAATGATACAATGCAGGTTTACAGTTAGGGATATAAATTTTGTCATTCTTATTCCACCATATTRAATATTTGAAAATATTTTAAAATTGAGGATCAAGAATTGTTTGTAAAGAACAGCAATAAATATACTCCAAGGGCAAAACAAATAAAATTTCAGGCTCCCTGGAGAAAACTTTCRCAAAAATGCAAGTGAAGGATTTTATGAGTATAGCCCTTCTGCAGAGAGGAAGAGGAGTCACACAAAGATACTTCTCACAGTCTAATCTCATAAATGCGGTGGCTGGATGGAAAAATGTCATTACTCACACTTACTTTCCATCAGAAAGCTCCTTCTCATAGCTAAGCACAACAGCCCTCTATTTTTGTTTGCACAAGAAATGGTACTTTCAGACTTCTGCTGTGCAGATAGCACTGCCAGAGCAGTTTGCTTTTATTGGTTTGTGGGTTGGGAGGCTGGTTTGATTAGTTGCATAGCAATTTATTAAATGACAAAATCATGTCTTCCAACTTTTGAGAGGATTTTCATAACAAAATAAAGAATAATTTTCTTTTAAAGACAACTT
This sequence comes from Cardinalis cardinalis, assembly GCA_014549065.1. Taxonomy (NCBI): domain Eukaryota; kingdom Metazoa; phylum Chordata; class Aves; order Passeriformes; family Cardinalidae; genus Cardinalis; species Cardinalis cardinalis. The sequence goes on from JACDOX010000041.1 coordinate 3,285,131, forward strand.
TTAGTGGCTTACTAATAGACTGAAGTAGAAATTCTAATTGCTACATCTATCCAGAAACTGTCTATTTTCTCCCTAGTCCTCCAATAAAGGAAACAGATCTATTGACCACTGATGACTGCCATTTCTCTTGTTTTTCCAGGCATTCAGGCTTTCTAATATAGCAGTCTACAAAGTGAAAATAATCTTCTATAAGGTGACATAGAAAAGATGTCTTGTCACATTCTCTTGGGAGTTTACATGAAGATTCCTCAGAGACAAGAACTTCCAAGACGGTACACAGCAGAAGCAGGATTTTTGGGGTTTTCTGTTTAGGAAAATATGTACTCCAGGTACTCATACAGGATGCAACAAATACATGCTCAGAGATATGTATATGTGTATACACATATATACACACAAATATGTGAATGTGTACATATTTCCATATGTGTATATAAATATATATGTATATATATCAGGTWACAATTTGTCTTTATGCAAACTAAATTAAATGGGGTGGAAATTTCTGAGCTCCTTTATGACCTTTTATGCATATGCAGTTCTGATTCACATAGTTAGTGAAGTAAAACACTTTGTAATACAGCAGACTGGAAGAGTTTCTGCAAGCTACATTCTTGATCCTTGAAAATTTAAAACAGATTATAACRTTAAAAAGATTAAACAATCTGTGGTTTCTTCTCTGTAATTCCAGTTAATTTTTCATAGTGTAAGTATTTAGCACATAAAGCTCTTTTGGTTCCARATGGGATTTGGGGGGTTATTTGACATATAAGAAATCTTAATCTGTGCACTCCAGATACACATACCACAGGGAGAGGGGTCTGACGCCTCAGGGAAGGTGACAGCTCCCAGAGATATGTACATTTATCTGATAATCCATCATCTTCTTTTCAAACTCTTTCTTTTTTCCTTTATTGTGGTTGTCTCTGAATCAATAGAGACAAGATTTTTTGATGGAAGCCTACTACTGGACATTTTCCTACTTGCGTATTTCAGTGCTTTCCTTAGATTCTGCCTCCCATGCCTATTTCATAATCCAGTGCCTCCTCTGACTTGGAAAGAGGTAATTAGTATGATTATTTTCTGTTCACGTGTGACCATGAGGTTCTTTGTAACTTAAACAAAATCTTCCATTTTCAAGCTAAGCTCCACTTCCAAGCTGGGTACCTGATCTCTACTGCTGTAGAGCCAGTCTATTGCCCAGTGAACAGCTGCACAAAGGCTGGGGAGGGTGGCCTTTTGGATGCTTACAATGACCAGGATGATAGAGCTCAGCATGTTAGAGCTAGGTTATTAGAGCCTTGCATATTGGAAACGTGTGTTCAAATACTAGATCCCAGCRCAAGAAGATAGAAAAGGGTCTCCCTAATAATATGTTGTGTCTCTGAACTAGAGTTTTTTCTGATTCCCTACTTCCTATTCCCACAGACTCCTCACTGGATTTTGAGAAACTTTCCTAAAATGTGATAAAAAACCCACCAAGAAATTCTTTGTAAACTCAGCACTGAACACTCAATGCTTCTCAAAGTTTTAAAGATCCAATTTATTGGTTCATTGCCTGACCAATTGGCTCATAAGAAGATGTGAAGGGAGGGAATATGAAAAGTGTTTTTCCCTAAATCAGCTTTCTATCATTTTCTAAAGGATTCTCTAAGCAGGGACTACAATAACAAGAGTATCTACAGTCTACAGGAAAAAAATATAGCAGGATTTTCAGAGTGATTTCTGAAACCTCTTTTCTAATAACACCACCTGACTTYTCCAACTCTGTTGACCCTACCACATGGAATATGCAATTTCCTGCAAATTTACTGGTAGCTTTGCAGGCTGGCAATATAGCAAAGCAATGGAACTGATGTGTTACTTCAAGCAGAATTTTCTTCTGAAGATGTATTTATTTGGCTTAATTTCAAAATGCACAGGAAACTTCAATGTAGTGATGGGTTTGCTTTCATCTGAAATAAAAAGAATTTATGCTACTCATTGTTATAGCAAAACCAAGCTGCAGAATTTGAATTTTGCTTAAAATACTTTACTTTCTGACAGATTTCAGTTTGAGGACTGGAATCAAATTTTAACCAAAGCTGCAGGTTCCTGTTCTTCCAGATGCACAGAAAAGCTCAGGTCACAGCAGTCCTCAGAAAGTTCAGTGCACAAATACAGACAGAGCTCCTTAACAAATAATACCCTTTTACCCAGCTGAGCTGAAAGGAGCTATCCATCCCCCAGGAAGCCTGATACACCTGTTCCCGGCCCAGGGATATCCAGGGCCAGAACATCTCTATCCTGCAGCAGTAGAACAGCTACTTTTAAAAAGCACTGCTCTCCAGYTGTCTTCTCTTACCATGCCAGATTTCTATAACTGTTTGGGCTGGAGTAGCACAGAGCCAACAAGTACATTGTGAGGCTGGGAAGGAGAAATAAAGACTGTCACCTYGAAAAAGCAATAAGACTGTATGTGGAATAGCAATCAACAAGGGTGATACAACAACCTCTGAGATGTTTGGATAATGTCTTGGGAGCTGGCACTGCATGGAAGKAAATTTTAAAATATAAACAATAGAATGAGATTTCTTGATGAGCCTTMTGGGTACACTGGAGGCATGGAGTATAAGTCCACTGGTGCTTTAAGCATCAAAGCTCAAATACTTTAAATGATCAAGAGCCTAAATTAGTTATTTTTATTACCATATTTTAATTCATAATAATTGYAACACTATTTGCATACAGAATATCAAAAGAAATAGGCCATAGTAAATCTATACCTATACTTTTTAATTGGCAAAATTCTTCTGAACTGTGAGCTTAAAAATGCAACTAGAGCTGTTTTTCAGATTATGCATTTTCTTATTTACTTATTTCTAGAATAGAATGGAAAAACTCCAGGGTCATTTATTTTAAGCCACAATTTCTGGCAGGTTGTGAATTGACTTAGATTGCAAAGTCACCTTGAAAAGTTCATCTGACTAGTTTTGTAGAAAAAGAAATAAGGAATTAAATACTCTGGAAAACAGTGCTTTGAGTAATTTCTTCTTCAATATGACCATAAGAAACCTCTGGAGTTATTACATCCTGTTGTGTGTCTGTATCCTTGCCCTCTCTATCCCCTTCAAAACATTACAGAACATTGTGGACTAACTGGGTAGGATTCTCCTGTCTAAACATTGATGTCTAGAGAACCTAAGCAGAGCTGGCAAATATGATATAGCAGATGCAGACTTTGACAGCATTAGATGTTATGATCATGACATGGGAAGGATGTAATGCAAAACTTCTACAGCRCTTTCCTGAACAGATGGGAAAGTGTCCAAAAGAAACTTCCTTACATGAAACCTCAGGGAGCAGGAGATGTGACACTGAGAATAAATGCTGATGAAGAGAAAACAGGCACATGTTTAAATAATAAATAAATAAATTGATAAAATGAAATCTTCATGTCACTTCCACCGAATACATTAATCACATCTGACTTGATACATTCAGTAAACATTTCAGTAAACATTTAATTCCAATGAAATATTCCTCTATGTTCAATATATGAAAATAAATACAAAAGTGAAATAGTTTTGGGGTTTCTTTAGAATACRATCTAACAGAATAAATGTAACATCACTGTGAAAATTTTAAATCAACATATTTCAGAAAAAAAACATATAAACAATTAGATTAAAAAAAAACCAACTCCCATTTTAAAAGTGGCCACCTACATATAAATACTAAAAATTTTTCTGCAGTGCTGTATGCATTTAGTGGATGTAACACAAAAATAGAGATGAGCATCTAAAGTCTCTTAAATCACGTCACATTCACTTAGGTTCTGAGAGGCACTATTAAAATGTACTTTTGGTATACTATATCCATAYTGACTACTTTGTATATAAATATATACTCTAAGTCAGCAAATGCTTCTTGGATTTTGAAAATTCCAGTTAAAAATATGTATGTGCTGAATAACACTCAGAAATTTATTGAAGGAGCTGGAAGAAAGGATGGAGAGAAATAWAACAGGCAAAAGAGGAAGAAAAAGCTACTTTTTGCTGAAGGATTTTTGAAAGCATTCATTTCTGAACCCACTCCTCTTGAAGTTAATGATAAAACTCTTATGGATTTTGGTGACAAAAAGACAAGTTCTCAGACCTTTTGAAATTTTCTTCCAGTCAGTATAAGTCTCTCCCTGCTGAAGAGTTGCTTCTGTGACTTCATGCTTAACAGAACAAAAGAAAAGCCTATTCTTTTGAGACTATGAGAGCAGAGGCAGGAGTGAAAGAATAATGACAGAGCAAGAAATAAAGAGCTAGAATTTCTTTTACTGTGCAGCTGAAGCCAATGGAGCAACACATGCCACATAAGGAGGAAACCCAGGAAGTTTGTTAATAATTTCTGTCCTCTGGAAACATACGCATTACACTATTTCATAGCCACTGCCCTCATTATATACTGGGTCCAACTGTATCATTATAAAACAAGAAAAAAAATTATACCTAGATAAACAATCCCTCAGATCTTTTTAGTTCTCAGGTTCTAGGAAGAGTTGTGTTGTTGTAGCTTCTGCTTTTATACAGATCATTGAAACTTTTATACAAACAAAGCTAAAGCAATTATTCCCTATGAATGATTTAGAGGGTTTGCGCATCTTACCTGTTTTTATCACTCTGTTACTGCTTTCATCCTAAAATGAATTTTAGCTTGCTATTTTATGAATATATTGTAATGAAAATTGCAAATTTAAAATAAGGTCTTCTGATAACAGGATATCATTTTCAGCTAACCCTACAACTTCTGTGATGACTTCAAAAGTAAAGAGACTCTTGCATTAACTTTCTATTTAACAGCTAAAAAGAAACTGAATGTATGCAATAAATCTCATAATTTGAATATCTCAACATTTAAGCATCCCTTTTCTAGAACTGGCTTCTTAAGGAATAAATGTCCTGAGAAATCCCGCTGTGTCTTTCATACATGTTGTGAAAGTTTCCCTTTTGCTCATTTCTTAGCTGCATCAAAATTAAGTACTGTAAACTAGAATCAATTTTGATGGGTCTTTGCAATCCCACAGTTTTTTGGGGTTAAACAAAGGACTTGTGTCTAAGCACCAAAGGATAAGGAAATATGGTCAGCAAATCAGAAGTCAGACACAGATAACCAAACCCATTTTCAGGGTGATGGAGGTTCCCTGGCCAATACTGCTGCATCAGGCTACAAGTTCAGAGTTCTTCATTGGCCAACTGCTTCCATGACAAAGCATCYGGTAACCTTAAGAATTAAAGGTTAGAACAATGAGTAATTACCAGTTTCTAGATTATTTTTCTGTACTAGCATTGATCAAAATCTGAGGACTTCTGTGAGAAAAACTGYCTTGTTAATGCATTTTTACAGCATCCTTTTTTAAAAGAAAAGTCACTTAATCTAACTTGTAGGCTGAATACAGTCTTACAGGCAAAAAGGAAAAAAAGACAACCAACCAATCCCAAACTGCATACAAGTTATGTTTACCTCGGTTACTTCCTGCTCTAAATGTTACAGAAAATGTCTTTTAAAATCTGGAAAATTTTAAATTTTGATGCTGCTTTTATAGAAGATCATATTTCAATGATCAAGCGGATTGCTAACAGCCAGCATGGCATTTCAAAGGGCAAATCATGCCTGACAAATTTGGTGGCACTCTATGACGGGGCTCAGCGTTGGTGGATCTGGCAGAGCAGCTGGCATTATCTACTTGGACTTCTGCAAAGCAATTGACACTGTCCCACATGATATCCTTGTCTCCAAATTGGAGAGACTTGGATTCTAACCCCTCAGCATTCTAAGATAAATTTGCTTGCAATAAASTGTGTTGGGAGGAAAGGGTTAGAAGCAGAAGAATGGTGAGGAGGATGGTTAATTGGCTCGGTGACTTTGCAGCTGGGAACACCAAGGCCTGGAGATAACAGTGTGGAAAACCACATAGATTGTGYCTTCTGCTATGGATCCTCTGACTGTTTTGAGTAGTAGGATCTCTGTGTAGAGGTAACATAGGTGTTTACAGATTCTTGGAGGCACTCTCACTGACCTGCTTGAGTTCCCAGTGTTGGAAGAGAGAATATCAAAGCTCAGAGGTCATAAAAGAGCACAGGGGAGATCACAGCATGGGCTGAACGGGCCCTTAATAAATGGGTGCAAACAGCAGCTGCGCCACTGCTGCTAGGGTGGGTTCAGCATGATGGTGCCATCATTTCCACCTGTGTGTCTCCACCTGAGTATTGCTTTGAGATCCTCCAACTAGTGAGGTAATGAAATCAATTTACTCTTTGCATTTCAGCCATAGTTTTGTGGTAGTAGTGGGTGCCTGCCTGTGTCAACTCACACAGCTAATATGACCATTTCAAAATTGCATAGAATAACCAAAAAGAGCTAAAGATTTTTTTCTGGAACTGTCCTTTCCATCACCAATATTAATTTTCAAAGCTTGTACTTCCACAATTATAATAAAAGTTTTATTAGCAGACATCTGAGGTATGGCAATAATTCCTTGTACTTAAAAAGACAATATAATTGTTGTCTCATACTTCATAACTGATAGCCCAGTACCAACTGACTTTTTTTACATCATAAGTGCCTACCACAAAATAGTGTATCTTAACCACAAAGAGTGTCAGAAATACAGCTGCATGTGACTTTGTTTTGTAACAGAGATCACCAATGCTAACAAGAATATACAGCTGTTGAAAACAACAGCCTTCTCAAGACAAAAATTACTCCATTATTARTACATTCAGTAATGCTGGCAGGAGTCTTTCAAAGAAAGTGCTTTCATTTAATTAACAGCTGGAAAYAAATATAAATTTAGACACTTTGCTGAAATGTTATTTCCCAACATTGCCTCCCSTCATTTTGATACCTTTCGTAAAAGTTAGTATTTTAGTTAGGCAGTGCATCATTGTCAGGATTCCTAGTGTCACATAACAGGGATGTGCTTAAATGGATGGGAAATTCCATTGAAGCTAAACATTGTTTGGGAAATCACATTCAGAGGGTTATTACTTTATTTCTGGAATCACAATCCTCAAATGGATAGGACTGTTCAAAGTATATGCAGTGAATAATCTAGATACCTGCTGATTCTCGTCCAGCAAACTGATCCTTATGAAGAAAGTCTGAAAGAGAACACAGGCTAGCATCTCAGCTTTTATTGCTACCTCATGGATGAGTTCAAGATGAATATGCAACAAATTCAGCATATCCTACAGTGATTTAAATGTTTTTGATAATAATATTCCCATTTCAGCAAAGAGAGCAATTAAATCCTACAAGAGAATGAGAACAACTTTTTTCTTTTCCTTCCTTCCTTCCTTCCTTCTCTCATTAGTAATCTATGGAATATAATAAAAACAGACAACTTCTCCTGTAGGTGCTCCCAGATAATGTGGGACACCAAAGGACCAGTGAAGTTTTAACCAAGTAAGAAAAGATATCTCTGGGATTCCTGGCAAATGCTGTGATTCCCTTGGGACACAGGGAGACAAACCTCACCTTAGAAAGACAGAACAGTGATGCTTTCTGCTTTTGTTCAACATACAGGCTTGTTAAACTATGACTGCTTCCTGATCATTAAAACTCCCACGGTGTTGATTCTTTGCTCTAGATAATCTCCTGCACCACCTGACTTGCAGATCAAAGCAGCTAAGGAAAAACTATCCYAGAGCGTGTTCAGACCTCTGTCTATGGAGGAGTCCAATGTTTATAGGGAGATGACTGCCATGTGRATAAAAGGAGTTTCTAGGTAGTTAAATTTTCTGTTCTACACCACCAGAGACAAAAAAAAAGGTATTATTGCATTAAGGTTTTGTTCTCTGCATGTGTTACTTTTCTTTTTTTTCCTTGAAAAGCAATTGTTAGAGAAAATTCATCCAAGACTTTATTCCTTTAATGTTAAAAGCAGATTTTAAATCTAAAAGGTGAGTATACACTAACTTTGACAGAAGAAAAAATAAAGATCAGTCAACAATCAATAGAAGAGTCTGGCCTTCTGCATTTGAATCCTGTAAGGCACTGTTCCTAGAGAGAGCTCCCAGGTTTGTTAAAACATCTCCCTCCCTCTGTTTCTTCTTCCTTTGAAGTAAATTTCTTTCTCCTGCCATTACTGCTGTCACTGCTAAATTATACATGCCCTCGTGTTCTAAAAACTCTGCACCAGGCACAGTAGTCAAGCACCATTTTCTTCTGTAGCTTACAGCTGTATGAAAATCAGGTTTTCCTGAGTTTTCAGGAAATCCTGCCTCCATGAATGCCTCGCCTTTTTATTATGTATCTTCCAAAAAGAAGGACTATCCTTCCCTCAGTGTGTTGGAACAAAGTAGACTTGTTCCAGTTCTGCAGTGCTAGCCCCCAGCATGTCTTCCACAACAGAAAGGTTGTCCATGGTTCAGAATCAAATTTAGGAAAATCAAACCAATCAATCAAGTACATTACACTGTAAAATTAGGACWATCTCCTGAAATGCTTAAATCTGCTGGAAWATGCAGCTTTTCTTTATAAAATATCAGTTTCTTCATTAGCAGAGGACTCAATAATATAAAATACTGAAAAAAGAAAAAGCAAAAAATGGAAGTATGCTGAACTGGAAAGGAAGAGTCATACTACGTTTGCCTAAATATGATCTCAAGGTAACAAGCTAAAGTCCACAGTAAACAGTGTAACTTTGACTAAATGTAGCAGACCTGTAATCTTAGAAATAGAAAAGTGTTGTCTTTGGTTTTTTTTCCTATTTTTGTCTGTTCTTTCTGTAGTAGTTCCCAATGTAATGCAATCAAATAAATACTGTTTGTCTATAATCACGTAACAACAGAGTGAAAAACAAGATAAAGGAAATATATTCCTGTCTTCTGCACAAGATAATAGACTAGAAGTGAAACCAACCACAATATGTTTTAACAATTCTATTCCAGATTGCTGCAGTTTTCCACTTCAAAGCTAAGCAACTAAATCTAAAGGCACTTCACAATAGAGGAGGAATCTGAAGTCTTTTAGAGGTGGTTTACTGGAAATTGGGCAACTCAGAGAGAAGTTATTTAAAAACAGAAGATKGAACAAGAAGTGTCAACATCCATCTGTAGATCTGCTACTAAGGAGTCAAAAAGCCATTTTGTTGCAAAAATACCTAGCAATGCACCTTTCTATCAGATCCAAATTCCACCAAAGTCAAAGGTTTTTACATTGTTCCAAGTAGGCTCTATACCAAGGCCAAAGTTAAGGAAAAAGGTGCAGTCAGGACAGATATAAATGCAAACTGCTCATGTTGGGAAAGTGTTGGTTTGGGTGTACAGACTGTATTAGTGCCCACCAAGACTGGGAAAATGGACACAACATTTTCCAAAATACCCGAGTCTGGCTGAATAAAATGGCCTTTTCCTGCTAATTTCTCAGACAAACAGGCATCTTTCTTTACTTGCAAACTCTCAGTCATGCTGCAAAGAGCACAGACATCATGAGTCACTCTTTGAGCTCTAATCTCTGCTCATAGTGACAAATAAGATTCAAAAATCAATCTGCTTCTGACTCCTCATATCTTTGGGGATTTTTTTATTATTAAATAAATGTATTGCATGTTTAAGGTGCAAAATTAGAGGATATTTTTTTGTGAGTGTAATTAAATGAAATGAGAAACAGCCTGGAGTGAACATGTAATGGTGTTACCATCTTGTAATAAAAATGTAAGCTAACTCCCAGACCTTTAGAGCCTTTTTTAGGTTACTCTTCTAGGCTTATGGCAACCTAGGTCTTGCCTTTTATAAGCTACTACAAATTATAAAGCAACACAGAGGATATCTCTTCTACAAGTCACAAGAAAATACATACATTATAAATGTCTTGAACTATCGTAAAAGGATCTACARGTAATGACTTGATGTACAATGTCTTCTCCAAAGAGTTGCTTTTCTCCCACATTGATTCTATTATTGTCCAAAATGTACTAAACAGAAAAATTAGTCATCTTATTAACAGAAATATTAGTATATCACTTATATACCTATCAACTTAGGGACTTGGATTGCCACTAGGTTTTGTGGAGATAACTATTCCACTWGTTTCCCTAGTTCAAAGCCTTCCTCCAAAAGAGTAAAAAGAGGTCTGCCAAAATAGAATTGTCTTCCATAGTGTCAGATCTAAATATTTGAGAGAAATTAATATTCCACATTCTAACCAATATCCTYGCTTAATACAAGAATAAATATTTCTTCTGTATCTGAAAAAATACATCCACTTTGATTTTGGTTGTAGTTTTAACAAAGTGTTACAGATTACTATCAACTGAAACACTTTMCTCCTGAAAAATTTCACTGAAAATTTTAAGTCACACTGGACAACACTGTAAAAAAAMCAGTAGTCCTGATTAACCTGCAGTTTTGTTTTAACTACTTTAGTTGAGCATAGAACTTTGCTTGAGAATGGAAATAATTACATGAGCAAAAGGGACATAATTCCTGCTTTGTAAATATCTATATCAGAAGAAAAGTATTCTTAAAAGAATTACTCCTTTTCAGAGTTCTGTGCACATTTGACTGATGACACACTTTTACCACTATGGTCACAAGTGGCATATCTAARGACAACCTTAGAAATGCAATGTATTGTTTCTCTATTCTTCTCTTGGCCTTGCTTCTTAATTTACTTATCTATCTTATATATGGTCTTTTACATAATGACTAAGGAAGACGAGCTAGTTTTAAAATCAGATTTAATTGATGGAAAAGCATCAGTTTCAATCCAAAAGTACCATTTATAAGTTCAGTACCAAAAGCTGCTTTTAATTTCCCTCGGGATTTGAGTAGCCTTCAATTGCATTATCACTTCTTCAAATGAGTAAAGGAAATTAAGGAAAAGAATAGTGAAATCTAGTACTTACATTGAATGCAAGGGTGGATTTTATTTTTATGAGAGGTAATTACAATGTTCATGAAATGGGGGAGATGTGTGAGAAGAGTGCTACAGTAAAGCTCAGTACTGCAAACCATGCCAAAAAACCCTCCACCTGTTAATCATTTAGCAAGATATTTCTAGTTTGGGCAAAAGGAAGTAAGGTGCTACACTGTGCGAGTTTGATATAATATTGTTTCAGACACTGAAGAGGATGTGTCAGCACAAATATGAAACCCATAAGTAATAAAAGCCTCAAATAATAATATATGCACTCTCTCTGTCATCATTATGCACTATCATTTACAGATGTCACCATGCATTCTTGCTGACTCCTCTGGCATATGTCCATTAGGGCCATTTACCGTCAAGTAAGCATTCTCCTTTGTGGTACTGGTGATCCCTCCATTGCTCATCAGAGCAACCTACAGAAAGATCCAAAGATAATGAATATCTTGGTAGGTGACTATAAAAACAAATTCCTAAAAAAAAAGGAAATAAAAATTCTGTCCTTTTGGACATTTTTCTAAATTATTTCAGGGAATGCAASTGTGGACTTTCACAATCCCAGAAAACAGTATTAATCAGAGCAAAGCTGAAACCCATACCCACCCTACAGGCTTAGGGTGTATGACAGGAAATGCACTTGAAAAGTGGATTTCAGGAGGTAATCAGAACTTTTGGCTTGAATTGCAGGGCATAAACTCCTAAAAAATCAATACAGAGTGACAGTAGTTAAGCTCTGCATTCAATGCTGTAACTTCTTCTCTGAATGTTCCCAGTTCTTAATGTTAGCAGATATTTTTCTCTGTTCAACGGCTTGAGAGAAAGCAAAGGTGTCAAGTGAATCTCCAGCCTTTACCTCCAATGTACAGTACAGCTGTGCAAGGTTCTGGGAGCATCCACAGTGCAATACAAAGCAAGTYGTTGTAGGACCAAACTGCTATTGTGTATTACTGCAAAGGTTTGCAAAGTGAATAACCCACAGAGTAGACTTGTTGCATTTTAACTGACACCAGGCTGGAATGCAAAAGCATTTATTATAGCATTAATCTCCTTTGGAAGAAAAAATTTCACTGCATCAGAGAAGTGGTGAAAATACATACACTCATACAAACACACAGTTATCATCTTTGCAATTCAGACCTAAAGTGACTTTCAGTGTAATCCAGGCTGATTGACAAAGTCAGTGAGAGCTACTGACAGACAGATCACACAAACTGATTTATTTTTGTATAGGCAAAAGGAGTTTTCTTAAAATGGATGAAAAAGGCCATCCTGTCATACCAAGCAACATTTGGAGGTCTACATTTCAAGTGCTGTGTCAATGTGAAAATTCTTCACTATATTATCCATTAACCCTCAAAAACAGTAGGAAGAATTATCTAAAGTAACAAAATCTGTATTTTATGATTCCTCCATCCAGGCTTGACACTTATGAAAAAGTTACTTCAGTTTTAAGTGGAAAGCTAAGATATGGCATTGGATATGAAATAACAACAATTTTTTTTTCACTATTCTTTCCAAGCTGCATAGCTGCCTTCCTTCAAATTGAACTTTATGTTTGTGCTCTGTTGTGGTTGCATCTTATACTAAAGAAGTGTGAATCACAGCTTATATTAAACAAGTCTGAATCAATGCTGTGAATAGAGATTCGATCTTTTCTTCACAAATTCTGTTAATAAGATTTCTGGATTCATTCTGGCTGACATTATCTGTCCCAAAGTTAGCAGTCTAGTCTAACCTCATTATCTGTCTTCCCTCCATGGTCAATGCAGCAGGAGAGATGCACAGATACCTTCACAGGCACATTTATATGGCTTTCCACTGTCACCTGCGTGAGGTGGCTCATTGTCAGCAGAAGTGAAGCCCACCTGCTTAGCAGTTGTCAGAGGTGTCAGTGAAAGATGTTTGGTGTGACAGCCATGAAGCTCTGCAGAGCCCTGCTACACAGCCTTCCCCTCCAGCCTTATACCACTGAAACCAGGAACACAGAAAAGAATTTGGAGTCAATTTTTCACTTGCTCTACACCCTTGCAAGTCCATATGTCTTAACTAAAGAGCAACTTCTGATCGATTCGGAAATGTTTGGAAAATTCAGAAGATGGAAGAAAAAGAGATTTTAAAGTGTAAGGTTAACAATTAGGAAAATCTGAAAATATAATTAATATATTAAGCTGCTTTTCAGATTTGCAGCAGAATACAATTTTACCTGCTTTAAAATATATTTAAAYAAGCTGTAGCTAGTAAAAAATGGAAATAATTCTTAATGTTTTTCTAAAGCTTTTCTATGCAATTTGTTCACATTTTTTCCAAATAGCAGCATCATGGTTTATTAAAAGAGCTCCATCTTCTGGCAGCTGATAAAGAACAATTCATCATAGATGAAGAAAGGCTTAAAATCATTTGCAGAATATAATGAAAAATTGATTCTGAATAACCAATATCTGCAGCTGCATTCCACAGAGACATTGTGACATTTTGATTTTATACTAATTTGTTACTTGCTAACCTTAATTTCTAGCCTTTTGTCAGGAAACTTACTCATTATCAAATTAAAACAAAGGGGTGACATATTAAAACAATCCTGAAGTAGRGAAGTAAATGTATAAGCAAAAAAAGTATCAGAAATTTATTTCAGCTTTTCAGAAAGAGCTGAATAAACATGATAAGCATATTCTTTCAATTTTTTTTGCCTGTCTTAGCAGTAGCTCAATATTTAGACAAGTTAGTCACTGCCAAAGGAAGAAGATGCCATCCTTCACCTCATCATTTCTAACACTCATCTCATCATTGATTTTATTACTAAGGGGCTTGGCCTCACTCGTTTTGCTTTTTTCCTAAGAGGGTGTGTTGGAGGAAATGTAAGCTGAATCCCAAGGCTCTTTTCCCACATTCTACCATCAATGGCACATCTGCTTGATGTTACAGCACCAGAGATCTGAAGACAACTCAATCTAGGAGATTAATTACCTCTCTGTAGAGTGTTTATGAATAGAATAGTTGCATTAACAGGTTGGAGGTTTTCTGTAGTAAAAAGACTTTATGTAAAGAATAACTTTAAGAAATGCTGACTTAAGAACCAGTTTCCATATTTTTACTCATCTATGTGTGAAAAGAAAAACCATGAAAAAGGAGAGAGATCGGAGTATGGAATCAGTTGTTTAGATATCTCTGCAACACCGATTCTATGTAATAACTTCCAGAAGAAATTTTAAATATTTTAAAGTTTGCAATGGGATATCTGTGATATTTCCTCTTGCAGGAAATGCAAAAACAAGCAATGAAATAGAAATACTCTTTTATTTTATAGCCATTTCATTGTTAATTAGTTAATTAGTAATTAACTACACGTTAATTAAATAGCACAAAAAGTGTTTTTCAGTGAAGTAATTATTGAATATTCACTCTGAAACAATATTAGAAAAACAGGGGAAAAATATAATGTATATAATTAATCAGATTTTCCTCCCTGTATTTTTCTTACCTTTCTATTAATTCATCTTGGAATTTATTATACATTTAATTTAGAAAATCAACTCCTTCCCAGTGGCACCTCTAAAATCATACTTAGACCTATTAATTTATTGCAGATGAACTGGCAATAAGGAAAAACAAATTCAGATGGAGGATTTTAAAAATCCAAGCAGTAAAATCTTTCATTCAGTTGTCACCCACCAGTAAGCTTCATGAAAATGAATCTGAGTAAAACTGATTTGGTTATTCCTCTGTGCATCAAAGATGGAGAGAAAAAAATACACATTCTTTTATGTACTTAAAATCTTTCAGTTGAAACAAGTGTGTTTAAAGAAAAGGGGTATTATATAAGGGCATTTCTGTCAGATATTGGTCATTTTCTCTTCCAGAAGAAATTTCTTTTAGTTTCAGGAGGCTATGAAGGTCTGAAAACTGAATATCAGTGAAGTATGYAATCATCTGGAAAATACTGGTGTAATGAAGAAAAGACATATTGTTCTAATAAAAACTAAGGCCCAGGGTATGTGCAGCATGTAAGAAAGATCATGGTCAGGAAAACTAGATTCCATCTTTTCTCTGTTGGGTAATCACAGGCATGTATTTCATTTTCCRTGTTCCAGCTTCTTCCTCTTGACAAATGTGCTAACGTCATTTTCCCCTCTAAAGAGAATTCTGCTTAAAAAAACACATCAGAGAGTCCAGTCAGACTTAGTAACTAGAATATCTGGCAGACCTGTGACATTTGGCCATCATTCCTTACTTAAAGCTGTCCTGCTGTATCTGCTTCTATCTGCTGCTCTCCAGCCTGCTCRCACTGTCCTGGACTGAGGCATTGTCTCCTGCAGTATGGCTTGAATAGTGTCTATTGCCTGGGTCTGGGGGGATAAACTTTATATCAATTGTAATTCAAATGATTGACCAAAATTGTAGTATGTATTGTATAAATGGCTGTGCCCTGATGACTCCTGGTTGCTCTTGATGGGCTGCAGCTGCGATGTCCTTCAGTGGGCTGCAGCTGTAGCTAGTCAAGATAACTGAGATAAAAGG